>CAVLJG010000008.1:40388272-40952033 GCA_963669975.1 Acanthoscelides obtectus
TCGTTTGAATCAAAAAATTGAATTTCCATACCCTATTTATACAAACGCACTTTTAGGTTCTTTTAGGAAAAATAATTTAGAAACATAATTAAATAATAATCTGGAAAAACCAGTCTAGTTCTACTGCTCTAACCACGAAGTGGCACTAGGTCCATCTTTAGCAGCTTTGGCGTAAATTTGAAATACTCGACGAAGAGAGAGAACTTTACTGGAACCGGGAATATCAGCAGTAGCGTTATTAAAAAACATTACTAGAAGGCAATAAATTCCTCCAGAGTGCTTAATTGAAGAATGTTGTTGAGCAGAGAAGTTCGCCAAACTTTTAATGAAGTGGTAATGAAAAAACTTTTCTTAGATATCCAACCGGATGGCTGGTTTTGGCTGGATATGCTACTGGAAAATGTTGAGTGGATGGTTTAAGGGGTAATTATTTCAATATCTCAATGGTTTGACGTTACTGTAAGTGGTGTAATGAAAAAAAATCGGTTCGCTTGACAAGAATGAGGGGCACTTATACAGGGAATTATCAGGTTAATACTGCCCTGAATGACTGGACAAACAGGGAAGTGGCAGAGACATGTTTAAGTATACATATAGATCAATTTATCCAGTCCAACCAATTAATAGCAGGTTCAGAGAATTTAAAGAGTCGCTTAACTCCAGATTGAGATTCACACCACTGCAGAATAAGCAGAAATACATTACTGTGACATCTTATACGAGCCCCTTCCCACTTCAGTTGGCCCAACTATTGCAATCTTAATTTTTTTCTTATCAAAAACAAATAATAAAAATGTAGCAGGGTGTTATAGGTTTAAAATATTAACAATGAATATTTTGATAATATATAGTAGAAAACACCAACTTTATCACCCCCTAATCAAATTTGCAGCATAAAAAAACACATGTTGCAATATCAACATATCAACCTATTTTCATTTCAATGCAAAATATACTAAGTGACATATAAATCCGAACACCCAGTTTAAATGGTTTTATTTTAATACAATTTTGTATAAGTACTTAATGAAGCATAATAAGTAAATGATAAAAATTTCAAAATGATTGCACTGCTTTAAAGCCCTTTGACCTTTAATAATCTGTGGATGCACCCTCATGTGCTACGCATTCTCCAACGCGCCTAGGCATGATTCTGATCAGGTGGTCAATGTCCTCCTGTGGTATCTCATTCCAGGCAACCACCAACTCCTCTCGAAGTGCTTCTAGAGTCTGAGGAGGACGTTGCAAATTGAGCAATGTCCTGCCCATCATATCCCACAAGTGCTCAATTGGGGATAAGTCGGGAGATCTTGGTGGCCATGGTAACATTGTGACATCATTATGTTGAAAGAAGTCTATTGTGACTCTTTCAACATGTGGTCGGGCATTATCTTGTTGGAAAGTTGGATCTGCCAGGGTGTCAAGATAGGGTAAAAGATGGGGTTCTAGAACTTCGTGGATATAACGCTGCGCGTTCATGTTACCTCTGATGAAGATTAAAGGTGACCTGGAACCATAAGCTATAGCACCCCAAACCATAACTCCAACAGTGTGATGAACATGTCTTTCAACAAAAAACTGTGGATTCCTCCTTTCACCACGTCACCTTCTAACCCTGGCACGACAATCGTGCATGCCTAAACAAAATCTAGACTAGTCACTAAAGACAATACTGTTCCATTCCTGATCCCAGAGTGACCGTAGTCTGCACCACTCAAGGCGATTACGTCGGTGTTCTCGAGTTAAAGGGAGGACGCAGTGTGACCGGTATGAAAACAAGCCAAAACTTCTCATTCGTCGGTAAACACTTCGCATGCCAATAGGTCTTCCGTGTTCTGCAAACCATTCATTTGCAATGGACCTGGTAGTGGAGAAACGGTCTCTTAAGGCCAATAATCTTAGGCGGCGATCTTGACGGTCTGTTGTTCTACGGCGGCGTCCAGTGGCCCTTGCTCTTTGCGTACGGCCTTCTCGAAGCCATGCCTGACAACACCTAACCACAGTGTCTACACTTCTTTGCACTCTAACTGCAATTGCCCGAAAAAAAAGTCCACTTCCCCAATTGCCACTATACGGCCCCTATCAAACTCACTAACTTGACGAAATCGTACAGGTCTCCGTACTCTAGGCATCGTAACCGATCGTAAAGGATGTCAAGAACCAAAATCCGCCAACGTTGATTCTTTACTGCGGCTGAAATACTAATTTTTAGAGCGTTAGTGAATTAAAAAAAAGCAGTATAAAAACCGGAATGTCAACTGATAAGGCTGAAAATTTTTTCACTTGTTATTTACAGTAAGATAAATACATTCACCAACTTTTATTAAAATAAAACCATTTAAACTGGGTGTTCGGATTTATATGTCACTTAGTATAAGTCTACAACGCATAGGTGGCTGTGAAAAATAAAAGCCATGACAATTGTTTTTATTAATCACAGCTGTCAGAATACGCTTGAAATACGAGTAGTTTTGGGTAGTTAAGGTTTTCAAAATGGGTAGAGGAAAGGTTATTAGTGAGAAAATTCGGTTCCTGGTAATTAAATTTTTTAATTCTGGGAAATCAAACTCAGAAATTGCAACTTTGTTAGACTTATCGCGGTACAGTGTGAGAAATATTGTTAGAAGATATAACGTAACTGGTTCAGTTAATATTAAGCCACGATATGTGAAAAAAGTAATATCACAAATGCCGACCGAAGAGCATTAAGAAGAATAATCGTGAAAAACAGGCGTGCCAATTATTTGCAAATAAGTGCTCTGTGGAGTGGCACTGTTGGAAGGAGATTTTCGAGGTCCACAACTCATAGAGGGGCCCACAAACTGGGATTTAGCACTTGCCAGATAAGTTTTCTTATAAAAAAAGTGAAGTAAAAACCCTAAAGTTGCACAACTTGTTTATAGGCCAAAGAAAAGCCACTATTAACTCCACTGCAAAAGAAAAATCAGCATAGATGGGCTAAAGAAAATAGACAATGGACACCTGAACAATGGTGTGAAATATACGTACAATGGAGAGATGAGGCCCGATTCGAAGTTTGTGTTGGTGACAGTCGCAGTAGAGTTATCGCAAAAAATGAAGCATTCCATGTTGACTGTCTGAAGAGAAAAGTGAAATTTCCAGCATCCATTATGGTTTGGGGCAGTATGTCATCAAAAGTAGTAGGACAACTTCATTTTATTGATGGAAATGTGGATACAAACAAATATTTGGTAATTTTAGAAGAATCGCTTTTACCAGTGATGGAAGAATGTTTGACATCCGGCTAAGATTTTGTGTGTGGATAGAAGAAAATAATGTACCACTTTTGAAACGGGTTTCTAGCAGTCCAGATCAGTCACCTATTGAAACTTTGTGGCACGAGATGAAAAAGGATCTACGACAACATCCTGCTCGTACAATCACCGAACTGAGACAAAAGCTTCAAGAAATATGGTATTGCTTTACACCAAATTTTTGCCAAAACTTGGTTAACACTATGCCCCAAAGAATTTCAGCCGTAATAAAAAATAAAGGTGATGTTACCCAATGGTAATGTTTCAATTGTTGCTTTGTTAACTTAGCACATTTATTCGCAAATTTATTTGTTCCGATGTTCTATTAGTTATAGGTCTAAGTGATTTCAAATATGTATTTTTCACGATTAGAGTGTATCTAAAATGTTTTTGAGAAAATAAATTGTTTTAGAAGTAAATAGTTTCGTCATGTTTAGTTTATAAAGGCATATTTTGGTACAAATCTTGAGGTGGGCCAACTGAAGTGGGAAGGGGCTCCTATTGCAGCTGCCTGGAGAATTTGACGAAAATACGACTACAGAAATTGCAAAATTGATTTTGTCAATTTGTTAATGGTTTAAGAAAATATGATCATATATCAGCAAAGTTAATCGAAATTAGTTGTCTGAATGTGGAAAAACTGTAAAATAGACTATATAATCAGGTGAATGATGAGATAAGAAAATACGCAATATTACTATTTAAAAAGAATAGTAGGCACATGCTAGAAGCAGAGTGATATGCTAGCTTAACGTTTTGATTGGGTAAATCATTTACATTATTCTCCAAATTCCTTTATAATCTACTCTCCTAACAGGGTTAAATGTAAGCGTAGGCGTTGGTTAAATTTCGCACTGATAAAGCCAGTATTAGTATTATTATTATTATTGTTATTATTACTATTATTATATTCGATATCACGGAGTTTGATATAGAAAACATACGTCAAGCACACTGGCTTACAAACATTTGCAATTCCCGTGACAGACCTTGACAGACATGAATGCATTTTTGTGTTTGAAAATTTAAACAGGTCATCCCAAACCTATGAAGCATTTAAGATAATTTGTAAGGTTTTTTATTTTGGCTTGCTGAATTTTATAGTTTCTTGGGTCTAAGCATAATCTGTTATATTGAAATCAGGCTACTTACCTTACATTCTATTGCTGTGTTGACATAATAGATGACTCTTTGTGAGACTTACCTGAAAAAAATAACAATGATTATTATAATATACACGGCGAACTTGAATATTTATTACAAAAAGCTTCTATGAGCATAGACCCCGTAATCGTTTCTTATATTATTGATAGCTATTCTGCATTTTAACTGATACTTTAGTCTCTCTTCAATTAATCCCCTGATCAAGACGCAATATTTTTATTTACTTTGAGAATTAAGAAGACAATAGCTGCACCATCTATCCGTCCATCCCTCGTTCGTTTTCGCCACACTTGACGAGATATATGTCCCGAAATCCAAAGGCGGCCGACCCAAGCATGGCCAAATCCTAATGGACTTAAGTTCTTATTTCTGCTGATCCCCGAAACAGGATAAAAGAGGGGCCCTTGCCTCCTCGCTATCGTGAGCAAACACACATGCAGTCATTATGCGTTATAATTTTCCAAGACTGATTGCCCTAACAAATAGGCTCTCTCACTGTTGCGAGGGGATTGGACAAAAATGCAATTTGATTATGCATGTATCAGATTCCTAAGTCGGACTAACAACAGCCATGTGCAAAGGTTTGGTTTTATGTGGAAAGCGAATTCCAGGATTCATCAGTTCTATTAGAATCGTAATAAAATGTATGTGCAAACGTCATTGACCGATTTTAAGACAAATATTTTATGTATACATAGAGAGTGCTAAGCTTTCTTTGAAAACTAGATTTTTCTTAAAGTCCCGATTGTTCAGATAAGACTTTTTCGATTTTTGTGTACATAGACCTGGAAAAAATACATCTATTAAAAAAAGGTGCCAATAAAGCAAAGATCGCTGAAAAGATTTTGTTTATTGTTGTAAATGAACGATTCAGATATTCATTAAAATTTATTGTTTTAATCTAATTTTTAATGAAAGCGTTTTCTTTATATTACTAAAAACATTGTTTTAGTTTTAGACTAAATTACAACACATCTGAACGTAATCTGCTTAAGCGACCGACATTACGACTTTTATGAGAAAACAAATTTTCCTAAAATAAAAAACTAAAACGATGTCATAACAAATCTTGCTTATAAACATTCGTATTTAAAATGACCCTATCAACCGCGTTTAGGGTACATTCAGTAACTGTTTTCTATCAATTGCTTCGGATCTTCAACTTTTACTTTTTGTAAGCACTCTGTTTTTCCTAAAATCTGTGGTTGGTAAATACGTAACTTGAAAAGTGACATTGTCATTTTTCGACATTATATTTATTTTATGTTTTTATGACATTATGCAAGTTTCCCTACAAGATATCAACTTGGAACTAGCTCTCGTTCACTTCATGCTCTCCTGGAGTAAGCGCACACTAGCTTACTTCGTCAACAATAGAGTCTAATCATATTACATAAAAATACCCCTGGTTTGCGAAATAATTGTGAAGTTTGGTTTTATTGCCGCAAGTTGTTCAAGGGGGTAGGTATTCAAAACGTGGACGCATAAAATGGGTATACCAATTTTTGTGGAAAAACTTTTTATTCGACAACAAAGAATGACAAAACGTGTTTTTTTGGGATTCAATCAAAAGTGTTGACAGGAACGAAAAAAACTCATCATATAAGATTTGTAGGTATTTATGAGACCTCCAAATGAGACCACTTATTGAGCAATATACAGGGGTAGTTCAAAGGGCATTTTATTGCAAAATAGACTAGTTTACCTTTCCGATATGAACCGCAAACCATTCCGGAAGATAAATATTTTCATGCAAAAAAGGATGGGTTACGTTTTTTCTTCTAAACAAATTCAAACATTTGTGAGTAATTCGCAAAAAAGATGATAGACACATCCGCTTTGTTTTAAAAAGTGTTTAGTAACATATATTTTTCGAATATCGTAGCGCATTTGTTCAATTAGTCAAAAGTACGAAATGTTTGAATTCGTTTAGAAGAAAAAACGTAACTTTCGTTTTTCGCATAAAAATAACATTTATCTTTCGGAATGGTTTGTAATTCATATCGGCAACGTAAACACTTGAACTTTGCTATTAAATGCTTTTTGAACGAACCCTGTATATTGCTCAATAAACTAATAGTGATGGCCGAAATACAGGTGTTTCGGGATAAACAATTAGGAATTCTCAAAAAACTACTTGATGAATATAATTCAATTTTGTTGTTGTTATTTAGTAGTATGAATCCTACGGATTTGAAGAATTTGCGTGAAATTATGGTCACATTACCAACAAGTGCCAAAACCTGCATTTTGCCTCGTTCTTCGGACATAACATTTTTGCTATTAGTCGGATCTTTTTACGTGTGGTCTCATTTTGTCTCATCTTATATGAAAAGTTTTTTCGTTCCTGTCAACACTTTCAATTGAACCCCAAAAAAACACGTTCTGTCATTCTTTGTTGTCAAATAAAAAGGTTTTCCCACAAAAATTTGTGTACCCATTTTATCCGTCCATGTCTTAAATACCCCCTTGAACAACGTGCACCAATAAAACCAGACTTTACAATTATTTCGGGGAAATTTGCTAATATGATCAGACTAACAAGTTTACATTTTATCTGTTTTTTAACATTACTTCGGTTTTTTTACGTAATCTATAAACCCACTAGTTTTTATATATCTCCATGTCCTTATGTTTCTGCGGTTACATTGGTTTTACTTCCAACGCCTACTGACTGAGAAGTATTGAAATCGTGAAAATTCTTGAAAATAATACAGTGTGTTTTTGGGATGTTATATGAATGTATGCACATCACGAAAGAACATGTCACATATTTCCGTCGGTCTGTCTGTCGGTCTGTCCGCTAATTTTATAACCACCTATAATACTATATCGTGGGTTACCGGATAAATGGTTTGATGAAAAACAAAATGACAGATTTTCATTAAAAAGGAAACCTTGAAATTCCTATTTTACAGGCTTTACACTTTAAGGGCTGAATAGATTTAGAAATATGAGGTGTATATAGCTTATACAACAAAACCGTCATTCTTTTCAGTTACAGCAGTTGGGTTCTTTGTATTTTTATGTACTTTAGTTCGTTTAGTGTTCCGTTTAGTATCATAACCATGCACAGTTATCGCTTATTGATCGATGCTAATTTAGTTTCGTACATACCCGATTGATATCGAATGCATACTCCGTATCGGCCCCAAATCCCCCCTCAATTTCCCAAGTGCACACACTGGATGAACGTACCAAACCATCCGGGAAGATTATCAATTACAAGATAAACATATTCTGAGGCGGGTCGGTCCATATCTCTCCATAATTCCACAGTCATTGTTTTTTGTAATTGAAACATCAAAGGCGCGATATGAAATTGGTAATATCTATGGTGGCATCGAGAACGGGGGGACGCGGTAACGATATCATACGACGGCGGGCCACAGTGCTATGCTGGCATCCCTTTAGGAGGGGACGGTAATTTCAGGGCCCCATGGGGATGTTGAGCGGCCATGGACAATTGCGGCTTGACTCATACGAGGGTAGGTGGAATATAATCTCATGGTAAAAGCGCAGTCACATGCTACTTTCGTCATTCCAACCAAATACAGTCAATCGTGCACAGCCGTTTCATTCGTTTTGGCAGCTCGTCAGTATAGTCTGGGCTTGATCATTGAGAGTGTGTCAGGTGCCAAAACCACGTAGCCTTTTTTTACTATTCTGATCACATATCAGTAATTTGAATTTCTCTTTATTGATTATAGAGTACCGATTCCTAGATACAAACCCTTTTCAATGATTTTCTTTTGGCGAATTTCAAAGTTTATTGATTGTATAATTCTCACGTATTATATCTGTCATTCTCAGCGACTCAGTATTGTATTGCAATCTTTTCGACATTAATGTGATTTTCTCATTAAGTATTGTTGGTCCCTCGTAGACAGATTTGGTTCTGCCTATAGTCTGCCTATTGGCAACCAGCCCGCCACCTTGCGATGTCTACACGTATTAGCCGGATATGAATGTTTACCTTCCTATCATGATATCTTGTTTACCGGCTTTTCTCTGTTCCTTTTGATTTTCTGTCGCGACTTTTTCAGGGACTTTCATTTATTCTTCTTTTAGGGGGTTGCGTGCGCAGATGGTCCAGCGCCATTTTCTTTGTCTTTATGATGCAGTTTTGGTTGTGTGTGGGCATTTTTTCGTTAACTTCCAGATTTTGGGATATTAACGCCCCAAACAGCAGTTTTTGGAGTAGTACCCTTACGTTTAGTTGTGTTGGATTGGGTACTACCCGTCCATTTTGTAATGGGATTTTAACCTCCAGCGGTAAGTTTTTTTTTGTATACCATTGTTGCCTGTCCTGAAGAAGCTTTATCTGATTCCTTTTAGTGGAAAGCCATTGTGGAGAACCACCATTCACACTCCCCCAGCTTTGTTTTGTAGCTGCCTTGTAGCTGTTTCGCAGCCGATTTTGTTGGAAACCATTCCTTCCCTACCATGTGACGTTCCTTACGTCACTGCTCACTACTGGCCACTGGTTCCTGACCTGAACGTTTGTAAGTTGAGCACATCTCAGCTGCGCCTAGAGTTGTAACTGGAAGAAGACCATTGTCCAGATAAGTTTAGGTTTAGGCGTTAAAATATTTGTGAAACCTATATTTGTAAAGCCTTCGTACGTACACCATGGTAAATATTTTACAGGGTTAATTATCAGGGTTTAGTGATTTTATTGTCAGGTAGTTTTGAATAATATCCTTTCAGTTAACTTGCACTCCAGTGGTAGAGTATTATGTGTTGCTTGTTATGGCAATATATTGTGATTGTTTTTTAATATCTTGTTTTATTTGGCTCTCTGTATACAGTTAATTAGGTTTCATCATTAGTATTAGATTTTTTCTTTGTGTGGTGGTCAGGCAAAACAAGTTCCGACTAAGAACTCGGAGATTTGTAGCTTAATCCGTCTTGGCGCACTTTATTGAGCTAGGGCCTACATTTGCACGCCACTTGATTGACAGCTGTTTTGCATTAACTGATCCTTAGATTTCATTTAACAGTAATTTATTAATTAATTAATTTAAAGAAAGGAAAGAGGAATCACACCACCATTTCCTCTTATTTATAAAAAAGGCGTGACAAGTGCATAGCAGTTATCGGTTGGAACTGTAAAGGATATCGTGCGACAGAGGCACGCAATGCTGTGCTGGCATCCCTTTAGGAGGGGATAGTAATTTCAGGGCTCGATGGGGATGATGAGCGGCCACGGAAAATTGGGGCTCGAGCCATACGAGGATAAGTGAAATATAAGCTCATGGTAAAAACACAATCACATGCTGCTTTCGTTTGACCGACCAAACACAGTCAACCAGGGACAGCTGTCTGTATCGTGCTTTTTAGCAGCTCGTTTCCATGATCTGGGGTGTTTGGTAGTTATCGGGTAGCATTTTAACACTATGGTATAGGATTCGGCACCAGCCTTACTTTATTTGGTCAATTTCAATTTATTTAACCAATAACAAGCTGGGTGCCGAAATCACTACCGGAATGTTAAACAGTGCTGAAAACAGTGTCAGAATGTTATCAATTTAAACTGCTTCTACTAATATATATATATATATATACTAAGTGACATATACATCCGAACACCCAGTTTAAATGGTTTTATTTTAATAAAATTTTGTATAAGTACTTAATGAAGCATAATAAGTAAATGATAAAAATTTCAAAATGATTGCACTGCTTTAAAGCCCTTTGACCTTTAATAATGTGTGGATGCACCCTGATGTGCTACGCATTCTCCAACGCGCCTAGGCATGCTTCTGATCAGGTGGTCAATGTCCTCCTGTGGTATCTCATTCCAGGCAACCACCAACTCCTCTCGAAGTGCTTCTAGAGTCTGAGGAGGACGTTGCACCCATCATATCCCACACGTGCTCAATTGGGGATAAGTCGGGAGATCTTGGTGGCCATGGTAACAATGTGACATCATTATGTTGAAAGAGGTCTATTGTGACTCTTGCAACATGTGGTCGGGCATTATCTTGTTGGAAAGTTGGATCTGCCAGGGTGTCAAGATAGGGTAAAAGATGGAGTTCTAGAACTTCGTGGATATAACGCTGCGCGTTCATGTTACCTCTGATGAAGATTAAAAGTGACCTGGAACCATAAGCTATAGCACCCCAAACCATAACTCCAACAGTGTGATGAACATGTCTTTCAACAAAAGACTGTGGATTCCTCCTTTCACCACGTCGCCTTCTAACCCTGGCACGACCATCGTGCATGCCTAAACAAAATCGAGACTCGTCACTAAAGACAATACTGTTCCATTCCTGATCCCAGAGTGACCGTTGTCTGCACCACTCAAGGCGATTACGTCGGTGATCTCTAGTTAAAGGGAGGACCCAGTGTGGCCGGTATGAAAACAAGCCAAAACTTCTCATTCGTCGGTAAACACTTCGCATGCCAATAGATCTTCCGTGTTCTGGAAACCATTCATTTGCAATGGACCTAGTAGTGGAGAAACGGTTCCTTAAGGCCAATAATCTTAGGCGGCGATCTTCACGGTCTGTTGTTCTACGGTGGCGTCCAGTGCCCCTTGCTCTTTGCGTACGGCGTTCTCGAAGCCATGCCTGACAACACCTAACCACAGTGTCTACACTTCTTTGCACTCTAACTGCAATTGCCCGAAAAGAAAGTCCAGCTTCCCGAAGTCCCACTATACGGCCCCTATCAAACTCACTAAGTTGACGAAATCGTACAGATCTCCGTACTCTAGGCATCGTAACCGATCGTAAAGGATGTAAAGAACCAAAATCCGCCAACGTTGATTCTTTACTGCGGCTGAAATATTCATTTTTAGAGCGTTAGTGAATTAAAAAAAATCAGTATAAAAACCGGAATGTCCAACTGATAAGGCTGAAAATTTTTTCACTTGTTATTTACAGTAAGATAAATACATTCACAACTTTTATTAAAATGAAACCATTTAAACTGGGTGTTCGGATTTATATGTCACTTAGTATATATAAATATAACTTGAGACGTGGTCATTGTCGTCTAGACCAGTTAGGTGAAAAATTAAAGCTTCCACCTTTTGTTGGGTACTTCGACAAAATTTAAGCAAGGAGGACTCTTTATACTTTTATTTATTCTCTCTAGCTTTCAATGGTCTTTGCCATCATCATCAGGAGAGTAGTATGTAAGGATGTTTGTTGCTAATTGTTGTTTACCACCTTTTGTTGGGTACTTCGACAAAATTTAAGCAAGGAGGACTCTTTATACTTTTATTTATTCTCTCTAGCTTTCAATGGTCTTTGCCATCATCATCAGTAGAGTAGTATGTAAGGATGTTGCTAATTGTTGTTTACGTTAAGGATGAGGGAAACACCCAGTAACATGGTGAAAGCTGGATAAATGGTACAATGGTCAAAATTATATAAAATACACACAGCTGTATGACAAGAACAAGTTAAAAACAGATTAAAAATTTTTTTAGAAATTGAAAGTTAAACACTACATCGTGAAGCCACTTGATGATTGCACATGCCCACCATTTTGTGTTTCCCTCATCCTTAACGTAAACAACAATTAGCAACATCCTCACATACTACTCTCCTGATGATGATGGCAAAGACCATTGAAAGCTAGAGAGAATAAAAAAAGTATAAAGAGTCCTTCTTGCTTAAATTTTGTCGAAGTACCCAACAAAAGGCGGAAGCTTTAATTTTTCACCTATATAAATATATATAAATTTTTCATGTAATTTTTCTTATTGCTAAACCAAATTATTAATTTTAAAATCATTAAATATCGTAATAGGAAACAACGTGCGTTGATTATTATCTTACGTATTTTTAGCGGAAGGTAAGTAAATTTAAATTTAAATTGATAACATTTTGACCCCATGCTCAGCACTGTTTAACATTCCGGTAGTGATTTCGGCACCTGGCTTGTTATTGGTTGAATAAATAGAAATTGACCAATAAAATTAAGGCTGGTGCCGAATCCTATACCATAGTGTTAAAATGCTATCGGGTAAGATCTCAGTTCGCCTCTGATAGCCCAATTACCACTTTGACCACTAGAGACTGACGATTCTGGCGGTATAGTAGATGTGATTCGCCATTGAGCTATTAAACATGATGTTTTAGTCAGTGCGACCAAAGACAGGCAACCACGCTTTGGGATTTCCAGCAACTCTTCAACATAGTCTAGGCTTGGTCTCTGAGACAACGCGCCGACCATCAAGTCAAATTGATTCAGACACAATAATTATACAATAATTTAGCCTTCGAAGATAAAATTTAAAAGTAAACGCAGGCTCGTAGGCAAATATAGATTTTCTTGTCCCACTAAAAGCAGTGATTAAGTTTTCCACTTGAGGGTATCCAACCATATACTGTATTCTGTCGTCTGGATCTGCAAGACATTAGCGCCACATAATATTAGAGCACCAAACTGAATTTAGAAACCTGCTTTGAAAAGAGTCAGAGTGTTTGGTACTGCTATTGTCTCATAAGAGCATCCAAAAATTGTAGATGTAAAGGCGGCAGTTTAGAAAGATTAATGATAGGTAAATTTAGCGTTTTTTATGTAGCAAGCAACTGATTTAGATCATAAACGCAAAACAACTGGTTTTATACCATGCATAATAATGACCCAAAAATAAAATAATTGGGATGACGATTTAGCTGGATTTTTTTGATTGATGATTTCGGCAAAATCTTATTTCAGTACTGCTTCTATCGAATTTAGGATGTAGCCAATCCTAAAAAAATCGACAAAAATCCAAAGGAGTTATTTAAGAAACATACGATTTCCAGAAGCGTTCTTTAAGGGCCTATATTGCCATCGGCAAGGTTATTGTCGGTTTTTTTGACATTATGTAGGTTTCTTATGACATTATTTAGGTTCTCCTACAAGAAGTCAAAGGAACTAGCTGTCGTTCACTTCATGTTCACTTGTCGTAGGCGCGGTACGAACTATTTGCATTGGGCCACTATATTTCTGCGTTATTATATTTTTTGTGTTCTAACGATGGCCAACTATAAACTGTATTTTAGCACCGAAAAAGGGATCTGAAAGATACTAGCACCATGTATGAGACAGTAGCACACCACAAAAATGAATTTAGAAATCCATTTTAAAATAAGTCGAGAGACTTTGGTTCAGCTACTGAATACCTCAAATGTACTACATAGAATTGAATCTTCAGGCACAAAGTTAAAATATTTCCTATAACGTATGACGGAACGGTAGGAAGACTGTCCCCATACTTTCCCTTCCCCAGTCTGTCACTTCCCATAATATCCTGTTCTGTTTCGTGTGAACAAATAGCGACAAAACAACGGACGTGACAGTCCCTCTTCAACCTTTCAGCCATTTCAGTGGAGAAAACAATTGAGTGTGATTATGGGATGGCCACAAAAGTGAACTTTGTACGCAGGTGGCTACGCCCGGGAGCACTAATTGCGCATCAGCGCCCCGACGAGATGTCAGCAGAAGTTGGAGAGATTCGGGAGATGCTTCCACGTATCTTTATATTTTAGCAATGCCACATATTTTGCAAAAAATATTAAGCTCTAAGTAAGCTAGACACTAGGCCCGTGTAATTCAGACTTGAAATTTGGTCAACTGTAGCATCGTTATCTATGTATAATATATAAAAATGATATTTTTCGTGGTGACGCCATAACTTGAGAACGACTTTACCGATTTCATTCATGTATTTATTTTGAGTTTCCTATTACTGAATAGAAGGTTCTCACGAGCAGAAGAATCAGGAAAATTTCGCGGAAAATTGGGAAATCATTGAAAACATAATGAGTATTTGGGCTACGCTAGTTTGACAGTTCGCTTGATCATGGTGCACGCACAGCAGAAGAAATATCTGAAGTACCAAAAGAGACCGGCACTTCTCTCCGCCATCTTTATTCCGACAGCTGTTGACAGTTAGCTGTGTGAGAGAAAATTGCTTACGAAAACACGGTGCTTTTGCTTTTGGACTTTCATTTCTTCACCATCAGTACTTTGTGATGGCCCCTTCAAAGGAAACTGCAATGTTGCCTAATTGTTATCTTTGTCAGTTGACTCTATGAATAAAAATGTTGGACGATAATACATTTCCGTTGCTTAATTGACTTTCGTAATAGGACTTTGTACTTGACTGCTCGCACGCCGCAAATTTATATTATCGTTTATCGATGAAAAATATATATCTATTTAATTAGTAGTACCCAGTCTATTCGATTAGAGCTTTTATCAAGTTTTCAGTTTGTTAAGTGAGTTTTTTGAGAAGTATTTGTTCACAAATAATTAACAAGCGTTTAAGTTAGTTCAACGCAATCACGCCTTATATTAAAATTGCGATTCTTCAGAATGCCACCAATTAGACATATCAACCTGGGTCGCAGAACTCGCAATGCGGCGAGTCAAACTTGTATATATATATATATATATATCGTATTCATAATTAATTGCCAGAACCTCATCAGTCCAGTTTTTTTATTCGTCGACTGTGTTCCCTTCACTGTTGTTTAAAAACAATTTCAGCAACAATCTCGCCGAATTAGTAAGTAACTATTTTTCCTCCTAATTGTTAATTGTTGCTATTATCAATAATTGTTTCCAGCTCTAGACGATGAAGACATGGATCTTCGAAAGCTAGATTTTAAGTTATAAGAGTGTACTTTTGCAATACTTTGCCTTTTACCCAAAGAAATATATATATATATATATATATATATATATATAACGTTCCAAGAAGTCAAACTGACGAGCAACGAGAAGCAAAAAATGAAGTTGAAAGGGATCCGAGGACTGACATTCAACAACGTAGAAGTGTCGCATTCAATCCCAATCGAGTTGCATTCAATTATGGCGTGGTAATCGGTTACAGATCACAACAAATCGTCGCTATTGGACCAATGAACGTTGTATGTCCACATTGCAAGGCTTGAAAGTGAAGCCCCTGGATTATGTTGCGTCAGTGGAAAAGTCAAATTGACTCCATCGGTACCACCACCAGAGCCACTACGTTCATTGGTTTCCAGAAATGGTCCAGGGTCTATATCTTTTTTGCACCATATCCAGCAATACAGTAATTGCTTTCAAATAACGTCATTTGGAGCAACAAAAGTCATTCGACATAATTTTATGCCTACTTTCAAGGTAAGTTGATAGGGGAATGACAGTGATGCGAACGTATTTTGCTAGCCACATGACGGCACAAACACTTCACTAAACAATTACGTATATACCATATACGAGTATTTACCCTTTCATTATTCATTATTCATCCCAGTCCATAGCAAAGACGGGACAACGTCTGTCGGGTCAGCTAGTACTAAATAAAATGAGGCGCATTACGAATCGCTTGAGTTTTCATTTAGGAGGTTTTTACGATAAATTGTACTATTCGATCATACTAATATAAGAGCCAAGTATGTGCATCTACTATATTAAGGATGTTTCCTAATTGAATGTCAATATTTTCCTTACAAACACCATCGGTGGGAATTAAAAAAAATGTGTTAGATTAAAAAATGCCTTGTTACATAATACATGTACGTCAAATTTCATTAAAATATCTGAAGTGGTCATTACAGATATCAATAATAAATTATTTATTTTTGAAAACTTTACTATCACGTATCTCAAAAGGTAAGACGTTTAAGACATACATTCATATTTTGTTAAAATACACCCAAAAATTGCATCCTTGAATACTGACATCAATTTAGGAAACACTCTGTATATTACTAGAGAATGTCGCACTTCACGTCACGAATGGTTTTTGGCGTAGCATGACTTAAACACAACACAATTATTACAAGATATTATTTTAAACTTTCCTCTCACTATTCGAATACCATCAATATTCTATACAAACGCCGACAAATCCTTCTTCCTATTCCTGGTTCTCATTATATTTTGAATCACGTTTTACTTTTAAACTTCCTTATAATTGCATACCTATTTTGCTTGGCCCGCTAGGGGGCAGTATGATAGTCGGAGGTTCCTCCCCTCATTTCACCCCCCACCCCCTACCCCCTCCAGGCATGACGATTAATTAGAATTCAAATCGCGGATTCGTTGGAATTTAGCTCTGGGGTGGAGAGTAGTAAAGCAAGTTTCGTTAGCGGGGTGGCGATTAATTAGAAAAGTTTGCCCACTCGGTAATCAGTCACCTTTTCGTAGGTAGCAACGAACGCGATGCGCTTACACTTTCTTTGTGTGTGTCTTCAATTTGTCTTCTGCTACTGCAGTGCAGAAGAACTTAACTGCTACAACTTTTAGAGACCCTTAATATATTCCTCTGTTCATCTTTTTTGAGCCCATCAAGGCCATGTACTTTTTATAGTTCCGAAACAGATTTTATTCCTACAAGTTCTGAATTCGCCATGCCTAGTAAAACTGATATTTAAAATTAATCTAAAAATTGGTTTTCTGGACCAACTTAAAATTCCCGAATTTAATTTTGCTGAGGCACCTCGCCCTATATGCCCTCCCACTTTCTTACTTTCTTCTTCCTTTCTTGCTTCCTACGCCACTGGGAAGTTTTGTAATCGCGAAAATTCGAAAACTAAGATTTTATTTTGATGTTACATGACATGTACACCGTGAAAAATCATGTCTCTTTTTTGTTTGTCTGATGGTCGGTCTGTCTGTCTGTCCGGTAATCCTTGGCCCGTTTGTAACTTGGAAAGTACTGGTCGAATTTGGATGAAATTGATACATCAGGTTACCAATATGTCCAGGACGAAAAACCCTTGGAGTTTTTGAAAATCGGTTCAGTGGCGGCAGAGGAAAATGCCAAAAAAGATAAACATCGCTCAAACCTCGCTCTCCGACGTTTTAGAGGATCCTATTCATTTTTAAAAAAAGGATTTTTGATGTTAGTATACTTATACACTTCCAACTCTGATAATTCTATGCACCTATTAGCCATATTTCACACATCATAGGTTTCCACGCACATTTGTCGTTAGAAGAATGTTTTTGCTATTTGGGCTCAATGCTCGGCATAACGATCTGCTTGATTGTTCTGCTCGTACCGCGGCGGTACCTCGGTAGACGCTGCCGCGTAAAGTAGCCAAATGTAGGGTAACTACCGGTAGGGCAGAGAAACAGTGGCTATGGAATAATTGTATGGGGCTGTTTGACTTCCTTGATCAGTTGATTTCTCTATTATACACGTTCGTAACTATTTGTTTTTAACCAAAAGCAAAGATCCTATCTGTGGCAAATAGTTGAAGGGGCGGAAATCAATGTTTTCAACTTATGTATAATCAACTTGAGGCTTTTTTACCAAGGAGACTAGACGAATTTAATCCTAGCCTCAGTTTTAATATGATTTTAATGGGATTTCTTTCATATATCTACCTATAGAATTTTACTGAATTGTTTATATAGTCGTCTTCTCAACGAATACGTAAGAATCTCGTAAAACCGCATGACAAAAAGTGACAGTGATAATGATTGCATGCTGGCCATTACACTACACCAGATTTTCGTTGAGACCCGTACTCACACCAAAATCCGTCAAAAGAATCATCACCACATTTTGCTCAAGTTACATTTTATCATTAACTCATCTTCCAGGTAGCATCATATATAAAAGATCACAACTGCTAAGCAAAATGTTTTCTATCGTAAAAGCTGAACTCTGTGTCTTGCTCTTTGTCCTTTACTTTATAGGATACACGTTTCTGATCAGTCAGTCCATTTTCGTGCCAACGTTCAATCAACTAATGACTAGCGAGTCTGGAACCCCCAGTTGCGACTATAAAAGAAATCTGACACCCTATTAATACAAATGTAACAAAAGAGCGTTGAACTTCTCACTAGAAGGGAAAGGCACCCTTACTATTCTTACTGCCACTTATTCCTAGCATTACTTCTAATTATCTAGAGCCACCCCTTTTGGCGCTCGACGCGACTTTTCTACTCATATTTTTTAGACGCTGCAACCATAAATCAATTAGAGATGTCAGATTTAATGAGGCGTCAAGAGTTCGAGGGAATTTTCGAATTTTTATTCCGCTGTCTGCATATTACGCATCGTTACGAACGTCCGTCCCGATAATTTGCTGGATGAGTTAGAAATACGTTCAACGAGTTCAAACCATCGATGGCAGAATTCCACAAGAAATGTTTAAAAAATAATGCACTGTTACCATTTTCGCCTTTATCTTGATTAAACTAAATTGAGACTGAACGAACACAGGACACTTTGAAATTTGTTCATAAGCATACTCAAAACCAGCGTCATAAATAACCTAAAAGGACCAACAACAGTCCGTTATTCTCCACCTATAGGGTAACAGACCGTCAGATACAGCGAATGAGCTTCAAGTTCCAATCAACAAAGTTTAGCAACCAATAGCTATGAAATGTTGAAAACAAAATACTGTCAAAGTATGAGATGACAACTTGTCATTGAAACATCACCAGCTTATTGAATATTAAGAAATTACATATAATTCAGTCAAAATTTTAAGAAATGTTTGATTTTGGAATTAAATTCATGTTTTAATTACTATTGTTGATGTTTATATTATTTTCTTCAATTGATATGTGATACTGGGTATTTTTTCCTATAAACCTCTTGCAGATAGCCATTAAGCACCTACTTGACGACAGGCTCTACCAAAAGATGTTGCTCGTTTCCAAACATTCATTCATTTACTTGCCGTAGATTGATATTCCATTGATAAACCATTCAGGTTTTTTGGTATCCATACATCCATAAAGTTGAATATTTTTCGTTGTTCAGGTACTGACCAAACATCCACACTATATTCACAGTGATTAAGAAATTCCCAAATATATGCCTTAAAGCTACCAGAAAACCTAAAACCTGCAAAAAACTACAAATTTGCCATATTTTTTTTTTCGCGAGTACACATTCTAGGTTATATTTATATTAGACATTATTTGAATACAGCTGATTACTGCATTTCAAGGAGTGACACATGTGTGGGATCTGTCAACTCTTTGTACCAGTCACAAAAAATATACTCTGAAGGTTCAATTCCATGCTATTCAATGACAACACGGTGACTTGTGTGGTTATCAGCGGCCATTCTGTGAGGGTGCAACAGGGTTGCCAGATTGTGCATTATTATCCCGTTTCACCCTCCTGGTCCCAGTGGAGTAAGTTCCGCCAACTGTTGAAATTTACTCTACTATGCTGTCTAAGACTATTCGTGACATTTTTCCCAAAATCACTGCACAACACTTGAAAAATTGCAAATGAAAATTTAAAATTATTTCCATGACGCCGCAATATAGCTCCATCGGTACCTTGGGTTATACATCTTGACAGTAGGGATGTTCGATACGATCCTATATTTATAAGTATCAATACATTTCACAAGTATCGTCATCTTTCGATCCGGACTGCCAAATCAGACATATCTTTCATCATTTTCAAAGAAATTGTACAAAATCTTAAAATTTGTGAAGTTAGCGAGTTTCACTTCATACGTTGTTACCAGCATGCCCAAATCATCAGTTGCTGCCGTGATATTCATCCCGACCACTGCATCCCCGCGGCTAGGCGACCTGTATGTTAAATTTGTATTGATAGGGCAGCGGGTTATGCTATAAATCATATATCAGTGTTTGTGCACTGATTGCAACGGTTAGATGATACCAAAAATATTTTCATAAATAGGAGATCTTTCCCATTCCGGATCGAGCAATCTACCAAAGATGCTTATGATCATGATACCTAGTAAATTTTCACGAAACAATTCAAAACCAGCAAATGTAAAAGATTCATTTCGCACCCTCCACCACGGGACGTGATCGTCGTTTTTTTGATTTTTGGACTTAAAAGACATTATCTGTGAAACATTTTGCTGCCAAATTTAACAGCTAGAAATTCGACCTATTATTTGCCGCATTCCCATTCGCTGAGGGGGATAACGGATTGTTAAATGTAAACCTATAACATATATCAAAATACATGAAAGTTGTCCTGTTTTTTCTGTACAAAAGCATCATGTTGGAATCAAAAACTGGTCTTGTTTATAATACAGTCGAATTTTCACGATTTTATTCAATATTTCAATAGAAATCACTAATATTCAGAGACCTTTGACAGCTTCTATCAAATTTCATTTCGATAAGGTATTTTCCCATTGGTCCATAATATTAATGTTGGCGAAATCGGCCCTAATGTAGTAAGTTTCCATTGCTTGTAGCCACCGATAACGAAAGTGAAGTTTTTAAACGAAAAAGTGATTATTAAATTTTCTGTCTACCAATAGCATGCAGATGATAGGTATGACCAGATACGTAGAAATTACGTCGGATTAGGTTTCAGCGGATTAAGATATGTAATTTTTAGTGATCATTGGTACTTACGTGGTTACTTTAAGTGTCAAAAATGAGTCAGTCAGAATGTAAGTCTAAACTATGCGTATACGTATAATACTTGTTTTGCATCCCCCAAACTGAATTCGGAGTTCACTTAATTCCGTTAATGATCTGTAGCCTCTGAAACGCCAACGAACGTTCTTTGAGCGATTTTTATTTTGTTCGTTTTTTGACCTTTAAAAACTTATCTCAAAATCGTAGTAAATTATCGCACTTTCAAATTTTTTCGCGATTACAATACTTTCTCGTCAGTAGGCGTGGGAAGAAAAACTGCTAAGTATGTACAAATTTTGTACTGGGATTAGCACCTTTTTCTGTTGAATTCAACCAGATAAAGCAAATATTCCGATGATGATACAATTAGAAACTATTCTATTCCAGTCCAAACCGTATTATATCAAACAATTTTCAGGTTTGGGAATAAAATCAGTCTGGGTCGGAAATATATAAGAGATTCGTTATTTCAAATCCTTCTCGGCTCTCTTCTCATGAAAGGGTTCTTGAAAATTTAATAGAAGCACTTAGTTGTCGAGATACACATCAGGTACAAGAAGGCTGGAGGCAGAAGCACAAGCAAACTCGGGGCCCAATCTAACTTCTCAAATATTTTTCTGAAATTTAATAATAAAGTGTGCCTTGCTTCAGTCAGAAGAATTCGTTCGTCGCGCAAAAATCTGCGCGGATCTTGAAAGTTTTATTACTTTGGCGAACTTTAATAAACGTGTGCTGTACAATGATGATGTTTGGTTTGCTGCTATGCTCTTGTACATACCGTGACATAGGGACCTGTTTAGCACTGAAAAGCTTCGTGGTGTTGACAACATGAAATGTATGGTAAAAATATTGATAATGTAAAATCTGAAACTTATCCTGTGGTATACATGTCGATAATCCCCCATGCTTCTCTGGCCAATAAAGCCACATGTATTGACATGTAGAAACGTTTCAATCACAAAGCTAATCTTCAGTACAATGGCAATATAATTTTATCTGACTTCTAGGTGTATTTTCTTCCAATTATCACATTCCTATACAGTGTGTTACTACGATAATCTGAAATCCTCGTAACATACTGAGATTGCGCAAAGTAATCATTTCGGATTTTAAGATGGCACCACGTAAAACCAGCATGGCCCAGGACGACCTGGGGTAGGCCTTCCCGTTCCCAAAAAAAGGACGTTCAGCCCTGTAAAACGACAAACGAGCATGAGGCTATCTGTCGTTTTCTAATGTACCAGATAATTTACCCTCGTCCATCGTCCCGAAAACGCTAAGATCCCACCAAAGGAACGCAAAAACCCACCCAGATCTGTTGTAACACACTGATTAACAGTTATGAAATGTTCGTCTAAGATGTGGCAAGTGCATCGTTTTTGGTCTAAAATGTGAGAAATCTAATGGGAACCCTGTTGTTTGTCCTTTAAGAAGATAATATAAGACACAACAGTTTGACTTTGAGAAACGCCTGCGCGTTTGCGATCCAACAACAAACCATGAGAAAAAATAAGATCCATTAGTTAGACTATACAGCGTGTTCATTTGAAAACTTGAACACCATGAATTTATCGATAACCGGTAATTAAAAGAAACAATGCCGAGACGCGTCAAAAGATTTGTCAAGGGAGACAACTTTTTAACCAAAAACTACTTGACGCCCTTTCACCCCCGGCCCCCTGGGGTAATGCCATATTTTGACGTTTGAACCACACGAAAATATCACTTTTAATTTCAATAAGTGTTCAAAATGTTGTCCGTTAGGGTTTGCCAAATCTACCATTCGTTTGTCATTCAAAACGGAAACTACCAACATAAACAGCAATTCGGAAAATTAAACGTGGGAACAACCAAATAACAACCCGAATTTGTTTCCGCATTGTTTTCATCAACACAGATATCCTGGGCGAACTGTTCTTACTTATTGTTATACCTGTTTAGTTATTTGTTGCTAAGGAAAGAAATACTTTAACTTGGTGGATTCTAATTTATGGTGCGAAAAATCAATGGGCTCGGCAAGCTGCCTTAACGTTTAACGCCAGAGATCCGGGGTCATCCCCTGAAAAATTTTAAGAGTCAAGGGGGATCGAGTAATAGCTTGTTCGGAAATCTTTATCTTAATTTATTCAGATAGAAAACATACACATACGAAACTATCACTTTTATTTAAATAAGTATTCTGTTGCCCATTATTGGCCAAATAATAATATAGGTGATGTTCAAATTCCTGACGGACACTTTCAAAAATATGTTGTGGGATATCATGGCTGCTTTCGATGATGCGTTGACGAAGTTCATCCAAACTTTCAGGTTGGGGATTAAACACAATAGATTTAAAATAGCCCCATAGAAAAAAGTCTAATGGCGTCAAATCAGCAGATCTAGCAGGCTATCCATTTATCTAGAAGCTCATCGTATAGCTATTTCCGAACCGGAAGAAAATACTGAGGAGGAGCGCCATCTTGCTGGAAGTATATTTAAGCCTCATCAAGTATAGGGTTTCCATCCTCTTCGATTTTGTTTTCAATGGTTTCAGTCATAAGCGGATGAATGGCATTTCCCAACATATCCAAATAAATGTCTGTCCCTGTTTAACAAAGGGAGAAGCCTCAAAATCAGTACTGAGCGAACAAGTATGGAAAACAGGACACAGGGTGAAATAAGAGGAAGTCCTAATGCTACATAAAGAGGATAAAAATTACAAAAGGAAGATAAAGCAATCAGCATTATATAATATTAAACAATGATTGTCTTTATAGTTTTCAATTTGGTTGAATATCCCTGAAGTAAAAATCTAATAGATACTCTCCAAATTAAGTAATGGACCGTGAGTTCATTATCCAGGTTTTTCCTCATTGTTTGTTGTTAGATCTAAAATGCGCACATGTTTGACTTCGCCATATTATGGTCAAGCTGGCTACCTTATATTATTTTCTCACAGGATAAACAACATTGGTTCCCTTTAGATGTCGAAGTAATATTTCTCGCGTTTCAAATGCACTTGCAACATCTTAGTCGGAAATTGCATAACAATCAATCCGACTGCTTCGAGAAGGGTTCTGGGTCGCATTTTTTTGCAGTCCTGCACGGTGCTGGTTTTGCATGATGTCATCTTACGGGACTTTCAGAATATTATAATAGCACACTGTCAAATTACCTAAACAATCGAAAGCAGAAGGTGGTGTTAAATGGGAATGTGTCGGATGCTCTGGGAGTAGTTGCAGGTGTGCCCCAGGGATCAATACTGGGTCCTTTACTGTATATTGTCTATACATCAAAATTTCCAAAATCTGTCAAATACTCAGAACTACAGTTATATGTGGATGATACGCAACTTCTTTATTGTTTCGCCCAGATGAAGTAGATGAAGGTTGTCATCGAATATGCTCTGATCTCAAAAGTATCTCCGATATCTATAAACAGCACTCCTTGTACCTCAACCCTGATAAGTCAAATTTTATTATCTTTGGTCCCAAAAAAATGAGGAATCTTCTTACGAACAGAATAAATATTAATATCAATGGCGTTACAATAAATAGGCAAACTGAAGTAAAAAATTTAGGTGTACTTCTTGATGAGGAAATGCGTTTTAAAAATAACATAATAAACTGTATCAGAAAGGCTTTCAGCAACCTGAAAAGTATCTATGGCTATAGAGATTTGTTGAATATGAATACCAGAATTCAACAAATGTTCTTGTGCTATCACATTTTAACTTCTGTGACGTTCTGTATAGTAAGTGTATAGACCAAAATGATGCAAAAAGAATACAAAAGGTTTAAAACTCGTGTTTACGACTCATCCATGGAATTCGACGTAGAGAAGGCATTTCACATAAGTTAGTAGAAACAAGCTGGCTAAATATGAAAGATAGACAAGACCTGCATAGCGCAAGCTTTTATCATAAGGTTGTAACTATGAAAACTCCTGCGAGTTTATATAATAAAATAACCCCTCGCTAAGATGCACAAAATGTAAACATAAGGTCTAAAACCACGATCATATCACTAGCTATCATACTGCTCTATTTGAAAGATCTTTTTCTTATAACATTTCCAAAATATATAACGTTGTCCCTCAATACTTGAAATCCAAATCGCTATATAATTTTTCAAAATAACATCGAATATCTAAATGTTTTTTGTTTCTATGCACATACCTATATTACATACATATGATTATACCTAAATTACATTGTACGCTTTTCCCTAATTTCTTTATGTCTTTGTTTGTATTCCGTGAATTTTTTCATTTATTCTATATATATTAGTTATTCATGCTGTCAAAAAGGCTACTGTTTGAATATTACTACGGTAACATATAATATTCGTATATATTTACTTTTAAGCTTTTAAGTTAGTTAAGTAGGTTTTGTTAGGTTAAGTGGAAGACCAGCCATTCCTCTATAGGAATGAAAGCTGAACTTCGCCTTTTCCAAGTATCACTTCCATATTTCTGTACCTTGGTCCAACGAATAAAGATGATTATTATTATGATTATTATACGAATGTGATAATGAGAAGACAAAAAAGCAATCGGACTATCACCTGGAAGAAACATAAAATATTGTCATTGTACTAGAGAAGATCAGCTTTGTGTTTGAAACGTTTACAAACGTTAACACTAAAGAAGATGCTGTCAATATATGTGGTTTTATTGGCCAGACAGCAAAGGAAATTATCAAGAATATTGATGATGTCTTTCTCACTGTTCTACCGTTAAACCAAAAAGTCTTTGCTCCAAGGGTAATTTGAATCTAGTGATATTGTGTAGCAATATAAAAAATATCTACCTACGTATCAAAATTATCAGCCACATTTATATAACGGCAGTAAGGTCATAAGCCACAACTTCATTTATCCACCAGCTATCAACTGGGAAATAGTGTTTATTCTGCACACTGTCGTCTGAAAAAAATCCAGAACCGTTTTTGTTTTCTGTAGCATTGAGACAAGCATTATTTTCAACATCGACTAGTTCACGTTTGGTGCCCGTCTTGGAATTTAAGTAGCTTATGGCTTTTTTGGCATAAAAATGTGTGGAATACCGAGGTTACTCAAACACGCGATTCAAAATTGAAGCGACATCTACCAACGAATTATACAAAATCAACTTTGGACATATGTCAGAAGTGCTTTTAGATGAAAATGTGTTTTTCATTTAAAGGTACCTTATTGCTACAATTGCTTCAATTTTGGTTCCGCCTCTGTTTCGGTATAATATTTCCGTACCTGATTTCAGTATGAATATCCTTTAACCATCTCTGTCCGTCCTGTGTATTCGATTCGGTTCAGTCTATGCATGATGTGCCCGAGGGCGCAGGAATTTCGAATGCAGTTCTGCGCTGTACTATCCTATCCGTTCTATTCTATTCTGTCCCGCTATTTCGCCGCAGAAAAAGAACGAAAAGGGTATCGCAAAACTTTGCCTGAAACCGAACCGCGCTCTACATTTGCCGCCCATTCTAGACGCGAATAGCGGATCCTTTTTTATACTTTTAGCAAAGTAGCAGTGGTGTCAGTAGGATTTTCGTTGTTAGTTTGCTGCGTGAAAGTGTCCTTTCTGATATCTTGATGATCAACCAAGTAAGTACAACATATGCTACGATTTTCCTTGGTATTACTGCATATATCATATTTAGGCTGGAAGTGTTTTACAATTTAAGACATTGTTCAACCATATGTGGGCTTACAATAAGCGCAATCTGCTGGAAGTTTTACTTTCCTCAAAGCTAATGATGTTCCTTTCCTTAAAAATTAAGTAAATGCTCACTTCAAAATGACTGAATGCTGAAATACCGTGAATGATTTAAAGACACTACAGTAACCTTGTTGGGTAAAAAATATTCATATATATGGTAGGCCTCGTGGGAAAAAGATTCAAACATTCAAAACAGAGAACTAAACGGGTCAAGTCAATCACAGCCCTACCGATAGCTCCGTCTATCTGGCAACGTCTACTTATGGGAGATGGAAGCAAATACATATACTACCTCTAACCCTCAATTGTGAACCCTTCCAAATTTTCTCTTAAAAACGTCAAAAAGCAAACTTTGAGGGATTTTGTTTTTTTTTTTTCGTTTTTTAACTACAAAGCTTTTTTATCCTTGGCACAGTAGAAACCTAGAGAGACATTTTCATCAACATTCGAACAGTATTTT
This sequence comes from Acanthoscelides obtectus, assembly GCA_963669975.1. Taxonomy (NCBI): domain Eukaryota; kingdom Metazoa; phylum Arthropoda; class Insecta; order Coleoptera; family Chrysomelidae; genus Acanthoscelides; species Acanthoscelides obtectus. Next base: position 40,415,201 of record CAVLJG010000008.1, read on the forward strand.
CCAATCTATAGACGGTCCAAAGATTAAGCGACAGTCCGACAGATAAACACCGACGGAAATGAGTCAGATGGCTTTTCGAGACGTACATGTCATATAACATCCAAAAATTTTGTTCGTGATTACCACCAGTGACGAAGTAAGTGAAAGTAATGATCGATGTTCAATTTCTCACAAGTATCTCCATTCGCTCTCCGCTGCTCCCAATTTTATGCAAAACTGCAGACAATAAAAATAATCGATTCTACATTGTCCTTTGTCAAAACGACTGCTGTACGCTACCAATCAGAGGGATAGTGGGACAGACGTCAGTGTTTTATTTTGAGCGTCGCGGGGTAGGTTTCAATAAAGAGATATCATTACAGCTAACGAGAAATACTTTATTGTTTCTAGAGTCGTTCAGGCTCCGTTCAGAAAATGAAAACATCACCTAAAATTTAATCAAGCATTTCGAGGAGCTGCGGGAGAAAGGGATATAAACAGAAAATGAGAAGCTGCTGTTGATGTTCAGACTTTTATGCGTTCATTTTAGCAGGATTTTATTCCCGCTTAGACATCATTGAGATTTTCCTGATAAACAGATACTTGTAAAAGTATCGACAGATGTCTAAAATATAGATTTGCTCACGATTTTACCTGTCTTAACATTTGCAAGGACCAAAAATTATTTTTCCCCAAATTCAAATGGATATAAAAACCTACACTGAGTTTTAAAATTGTCATAAAAATGATTGAGTCTGTTAAAAGTACGCATTCCGGTACGCGAATTATTCATTCAGAAGGTCTAAACCCTTCTGTCTACCTACATTTAAAAACAAACTTGATATGTCTAATTTAAGTGCAGCTCCCTCATACTTTTGCCAGGAATTCCATTATAAATCTTCTCTAAAAGAATAAAATTGTGATTGCTGGAAGGCACAGTTAAGAAAATGAGCGGTAGAAAAACTGGTAGCGTCGCAATAATTCAAAATGCATTGTCGTTCGTTCCTTTTCTAGTGTTTGGAAATCAAACTTTTAGAGAAAAATATAATGTTTAAAAATAATTTAAATTTTAATATACTCTATTGTCCTTTGTGTATCTACATGTTGCTGAAAAAAGAAGTATGTAATACTCGAACATGGACCTGACTAGCAAAATGTGATGTGAAAATGCTGTAGAAGCTTTGTAAATATTGTTTTTATACTTGAGTGAAAAGGTTTTACGTTGATGAAATTATGTTTACTGGAACATTTTTAGCTCACCAAAGTGGATATTGTGTACTTTGGGATACATGTCATATATGTTGCTTTATGGATATAACAGAAATGTCACCAATATGTGAACAGGATAACATTTCAGCACTCGAAGCAGACTGGAAAGTTGTACAAAAATTGATGATCTTAATTAAACAGCAAGCAGTTCACCGTATGTACAAACAATTCGATATACTCGAACTCTACTTGCTAAAAGCGAATAAAGCTTGGTAGACCATCAAACTATCTAGCTAAATATGCTATTGGTGTTGGCAATCAAATTTCGTATCAGCTACAATTGTGTGATAGTAGCGCCATCTACATTATGTTAAGCAATTTAAACTATGGCAAAGCTGACCTCCATGAAGTGGCCTACTGGCTGCCTCGCTATTGGTTAATAGATTCGGATAAATCCAATCGAATTGGTGAAGTGCCCAATGGAGAACGGAAGGGCATTGCAGGACGGGTCGAACCGCCGTTTTACAGCTGTTCCGGAAACCGATTTGATAATTTCCACGATCGCTCTGATGGTAGATATTCTATCGGGAGCGAAAATCCAGTTCAGAGGCGTTAGAGAGTTTCTTTAGGAACCAATTGATGCTTTTCATTATGAGAAAATATGAATAGTTTCTTAATTACCAATTGAAACCGATCAAAACAGAGCCATCGAAAAGATTGTGGCTGTGACAGCTAGTCCTAAGTTGACATCTTGTAGAAAAACCTATATAATGTCACTTTTCAAGATACGATATACCTCTGGGTCAGAAATCTTCCTTCTGATTTCAGCCACCATACAGATAATAAGTATTTCTTAGTTCTTTCTTCTTTTGACCACATAAATTTAGGAGCACCATGTGCTAACTGTACTTATGTGTGTGTCTAATTAGGCACAAATGATTGATGGCCACCCTTATTCCGGAACCCCTTCTCTGGACGTTACTTTTTGGATGACCCTTAGCCTTGAACTAACCTCTTTTTGATTACTCTTACTTTTTGGCCACCTTAGACTTGGCTTACCCTTTTTGTTACTTCCCTTCTTACGAATTTGGGCTACTCCACACTCAGGCTTATTTCCATTCATAGATATGTATGTACGTACCTATACATCAAGCCATGATCCACGGCCCATGGCTTTCATCGCCTTCAGAAGCATGGATGTTGCAAGGATAAGTTACATTTTTTTCCTTATTGCAGTGTATAATTTATTTGCCGAAAGTTGATCTATATAAGCCCTGTTGATACGGTTGTCATCAACCTGTCAGTGATTATGTCCAATACACCGCCACACATTTTTCAACGCTATAAAAACGGAATTCACACGGCCGGATCCCAGACACAGTCACCGACTAGTCATTGACCACTGTACGAACAAACTTTTGATGTATGCAGTGTAATGGAAATGCTTTTGCGTAATGAAATTTGTAAGATTTTAATGCATTCTATTCTGTTTTTCTCTGCTCTCGCCGTGTCAGTATCAAATTTTGCCAGATGCTTTCATCTAAGCTACCATAACCTAGTTATAGCCTCTTTTTTGTGTGAGCACAGAAGGGGTGGTACAAAGCTTTCACAATTTTCGAAGTATTCAGTTTTGATTTTTCCAAATTATCAAATCTTTAAATTGATAAATATTTTAACCATCAAACCTTTAGAGTTTGAGAATGTTAATTTTTTCTTAAATAGTGCAAATTTCGAAGAATTTGAAATTATTGCAAATTTTGAGAACTTTCGATGATAACTGTTACAGCCTACTATGAGATGCAGATATTAAATCTTTCCTCAAAGACACACCCTTGTTTGTTAAAATTATAATTATATATTTCTCACATAGCAATCAATGCTCAGGGAACTGTCAATGACAGAAAAAATGCTCGGTATGGGCTGAAGCTGTTAAACTGATTGATCATAACACAATAATTGTGATACGCTACTGTATGCCAGAAACGCGGCAATTTCCCAATATATTATGTGCATGCGAACCCCGTAACATGCATAACAACTAACAACATAAACTACCACTAAATAATAATCGTGGAGCGCAAACCAAAATGTTGGAATTTCTGTTGGTAGTCTCGTTTTGATTTGCACCGTTTATTTAAATCGATGTCATTTGGTTAATATCTGTCACATTTTCCGTTCGGAATTACAACATCGAAAAACGATTCGGACGGACGTGAACCATTTCCGGTCAAATTGAATACTGTGTCGATATTTACGTTGTATTGCTTTTGGTTTTCATGTCGGTGTACTGTAATTGAATTTTGGAAAATTATGTCACAAAAGAAACTGGTTTCCAAGAAAGCTTGGGACACCCAACCTCAAGGGTCTGTACTTGGACCACTCCTATTCATTTTGTATATTTCTGATCTCCTCGCAGTTGTTAAATATTGTAATATCCAATTCTTTGCCGACGATTCACAGATCTACAGTCATTTCCATAATCACGACATTCGAAATACTGAATCTGAGGTTAATGAAGATATAACATCTATTAGTATGTATGCAAAAAATCATAACCGTCAGTTGAGCCCTTCAAAATCGAAAGTCATTATTTTTTCACCAAAACTATTTAGAAGCGATGCCAAAAGAAATTTTAAAATAAAATTAAATGGTGCGACTACAGAAGTGAGTCAGTGAAAAACTTGGACGTAACTTTAGATGAATGTCTAAATTTTCTACCACATGTAAATAATATCAGTATTACTTGTTTTTCAATTTTACATCATTTGTATCTTAATAAACAATTTCTTAACTCTACAACTAAAAAAATGTGTGTGAATCTTTGGTAATGTCCAAAATTTTGCGATTTAGTTTATCCTCCATTTCTTGACTCAATGTCTCTGACACGTCTCCAAAAAATCCAAAACTCATGTTGTAGGTTGATCAATAATTTGAAAGAATATGATTTAAAATGACGTTATTTGCTCATTTAGCCCTTTCATTTTATACCCACAGTACAGTGGTGACTATAGAGAATATAAATCGCGATTTTGCTGTGGCTGCCATGACGTAACGTTCTTTTCATGTTTCTCTCATAAAGCCCTGTGATTTGACACCTATACAGGGTGTTAATAAACTATGTAGACAAACTTTAACCATCGAATCCTTGGTCAATTTGAATACTAAATATTCATATGAACATGGGTTCGTAACGGCTTTCCTTTCGAGCTAGAGCACTATCACTAAAGAAATACGAGTAATTTTCCAAATATTTCTATGCGATGAAACATATTTATTGAACGGTTGATATAACATATGATAAATTTTGCATGTTTTACAAGTTGCTGAGGCTCAATGTGAACGTTACCCAGAGCCATTCCGTAAACGGAATGCATATCTGTCATTTCTTGATTACTGAACTGTACCATTATGACAATTAGTATTCACCAAAGCCTAGAAATATTTGGAGTCTTAGAATGATCAGGCAAGAAAACAAATATTTGACAGCTGTCGAATTATTTGAGAAAATAAATTAATTCAATTGTTTTCGGGTACGTCATAGGTGTCTAGATAAGCACCGTGCTTACATATTAAAAGTATTGCGATTGGTTAAGGTAACCTGGTTCAAAATGAATTTCCTAGATTTGTCCCATAAATACATACTAACAAACAGGTCAAGTTAAATAAACGCTTGTAAATACTGCTTTCCTGTTCTACTTTTAATTATGGCATGAGTTCTCAATTCTCTTTTGAAGTCGACGCTTATCCGAGTTCTGTACCTAAGACTAACAAGCGATCTAAATGCACTAATAACAGTGAGGGTTAGCCACTGTCCCATCGTCTTTGCTGATTCATTTTCCATTGTATTCGTGGCACGTGGCCTGCCATTGCAGGAAGTATCAGCGACGTGGATAAATTGATAAAGTCACCCTTTGTAAAATTACCCTTGCCAATCAATACGTGTGGTCATTAAAAACCTCCCTCATATCGTACTTATTCTTAGATAAAAATATTATCTAAACCATAGAAACAAATTCATGCTTCTGATTCGGTCCAGCACCGTACATCGAGGATTGGACAATACAACATTGGCAGATTGTGGACGAATACTAAAAATATGTGTTTAATAAGATGTTTGAGATACAGAGAAGTTCTGATTTCTACCAATTGATGCGTTGAGGAAAATGTCACGAATCAGTAATTGCGGAATTTCAGGTAATACACGTGTGTGTGTGCTCTCGTCTTGTTACACTTTGTACTAATTAACATCTCGTGCCTATTAACTTTTCCAGAATCACACTTGCAGCCGAGTTAATTGCCTGATGCTTCTGCGAAAGTTTGACTCGACTAGGCACGCTGCTGCGCTATCGTATCCTGTTGTTTGCTCCAAATGTTGCATCATTAACTGCACTTTTTCGTTGACACAAAAAGAAAAAAGTGGACGTACTTGATGAGACCTTAATTTGCTGTTTGTTTTATGGTCCTAACGAGCTGTTTACTTAATTTATGATGACTTCATAATGTTGGTGGACAGTAGACGGTTATTTTTCTACTACAGGAAAAAGTTTAAAAACCTAACGTACATATTTTGAAAATCATTGTTGAGAAGTAAAATTGCTACTGAAAGATCACGTTTCGAAAGTGAAACAGTTCCGAAATCAGAGCCACAATACTGGGACGCTACGACTGTATAACCGTCGGCAGGTGCCCCATTCAGTGATATGCACCGCAAGAGCTCTCCTGAGTTTCATTACGATTTTTGTGATACTACCTCCTCCTATTATTGACATGAGATGTAAAAGGAACAAAAATTCTTCTAACTATAGTCACCAAGGCCTTCATAATTATCCACAAATACCACAACCAAGCCATAAGGATATCAAGTTACACGCTGAGCATCTTCAGTAGGCCATTCGGATGAATAGAAATACAGCAGGAGGCAGACAATGAAAACAACATTTGTTAGGGAACTCAAACACAATAAAAACAGGGATAAACCACCCTTTTCTATCGCTTGTTCGTTCCAAGACACCCTGGGGTGCAAGTAAGAGGAAATATGGGACGTTTAAAAACCACACGTTACTGGAGAATGGGGTGATCGATAATGACGTCGAAAAAAATTAAATTGATTTCTTTTATCTTGTAGCATATACATGTTTAGTGAAATTGTGAGTGCTGAGGCTTTCACTAAATGCCAATCTGTGCACAAATTGGTGTATCTGAAAAAAGGTTGAATCTCTTGACTTTTTACACTTTGGGTAAAAACCCATAAAGGTGACCTAAATTTTACCGTAAAGTAAACTATAGGATTAACCTTCGACTGCAGATCTACTCTAACAATTACTAACGGAATGAACCACAGGCTAGCAACCTGCAGCTAAAATGGAACTTTCAACGGACGATTTGTTTTCAGATGAATCGCAATTAGTAATCGATGGATGGAATCCATTAAAGTTTTCACTAATCCAACGCTTGCCTGGTAATCGCCGAAGAGTTTTCTCAAATTTTAATTGCCCGTCTGCAGCTTAGCACCGGATATTCATTATTCCTTTTTAAAGTGACCCCTCCGGGCTATGGATTTCACAGGGATGCTATAAAAACGTCACAAGCGACTCCTTTTGGAATTTTGCCATTGCTTGGGTCATTAAGAATATTGATTGCCGTTTGGTTTGTTTTATACATAAAGACGTTAAGAACAAAATGTTATGTTTTATCAACTTTTTCAAGGATATTATCAAAATCTCTAAGAACATCTGGCTCTGAAATTATCATCTCCCTTTAGTCAGTGGAACAACATGAAACCTGAAAATGTGATGCATTCTGGAACTGTGGAATCCTATGTAGGGTTGTTTGAGCACAGAAGTAACTGCCACTTAGCCTAATTGAACATAAATGTTAGAAATTGAGTATTAGAGAGCTGCAACGAACGAGATATCATTTTGGAACGTCAACGTGGATCGAAAACTGAAATTGGAACGGAAATAGAATTTCCACGTAGCTTTAGTTAAAGTTACTCGGATTGATAGACCTTCCTATTTTCATAGGTTTTCAAGTAGGAACAAAAACCAGGGTGTTGCATTTTATATAACCAATAATTCTACTATAGGTACCATTCAGTTATTACGTAAACACTAAAAGGGGCAAGGGAGTCGTCGCTTTGCTTATCTTTGCTGACATGGTGGGTGGGGGGTGAGGGTGATTACCCTAACAGGATCGGATTTTCTATAAAAAAAATTACTCGATTTTGATTTGAACCCCTATGGAAACTCTGCTCGTCCATGCTCGAAAGCAAGACGCATCTTCAGGGATTCCCCAAATGTGGATATGCTCACTCGCTTAGAACCTTAGCTATAAATGCTTCTTATAGAAATGCTTATAACCGAGTAGAGCACAGAATGTCCCTCTTGGTCAAGAACTGTTTGGTTTGATACTGCCTCAAGACCATTTTGCGTCTCATTTGGATAAACTTGGCGTTCCAATTAATGAACTTTTAAAAGATCACATTTTAAGCTTGTCGGAAATGTATTAGCGGAAGCATGGAAATTGATGGTTGTCATGTCCTTGCAGAGTATGTTTGGCAAGCGCACATCTCCCTGACATTAAATGGTATAGGGAATATGTGTGTATGTTATCAAAATGCATGAAGGTCAGACTATGTGAAACTTTGATTTTGTCTAAACTGGTATACTGTGACTGCATATATGGACCTGTGCGTTTGCTGATATTTCACGCAAATAGCGAATTTAAAATCCTTGCATCACGTTTGCATAATATATGGTATCTGGAAGTATGACCACATCAGTGGGAGCTTCATGGGTTATTGTTGGCTTGCCATGCTTAACATAAGAAAACTTCCTTTTTTTACTTCAAGTACACAAGATCTTTACTAGTAGAATACCTACTTAATTATACAATGAATTTACCTGCCTAAAGCAACTCGCAATAAATATTTTTTGTTATTCAGCGGGTCTGTTTAAGCGCAGTTATTAATACAATGCTACAGAGCTATAGAACAGCTTGGCAGTAGATCTCAAAAATTCAAGCCTATTTAAAAAAGAACATCAAAAGATCATTTTCTGCACGAACAAACGCCTAAGGTATAACCATAGCTCGCTCGTTTATTTTTAAGTTGTCTTGTTCTTTTTTGCATCAGTTGTACATGTCTAAAAATAGTATTGTAGATGTTCTCGTATGTCCAATTTTTGATTGTATTTTATTTTGTATGAGTGTTATTTTTATGACTTTAGATGAAAAGCAGCTTAGGCTGAGCTTCCACCACTTTGTCATTGCATTGATTTTTTCTTAAGTTAGATTAATAAAGACTATTTATTATTATTATTTGCTTATTTTTGCTGAGAATAGGAAGAGGGGATAAATAATACGTAATACTAGGGGTCACCCCTAGGGTAGCAGCGGTTAGTGAATAGGCCGGATAACCGTAGGTGCATTTTTCTTATAGTAAAGATTCTTCCAACAGTGGAGAAGGTAGCAAGAAACTCACAAAACTTTTTGGAACTGTTTCAACGAGATAGCGGAAGTAAATGAATAAAATTGAATATTTTTGTTTCCCATGCACCCCTAAAAGACTGCAATGGTCAAAAAAGACCATACAGTCCATGGATCACAGATAACATTAAGTTTATGAAAAGGCTTCGAAATCGAGCTCTTTCTCGTTTTAGACGAACGCACCAACCTGGTCATCGAGACTATTATTAACAATTAAGAAACCTGACCACTTCTGCTATTAGGGCCGAAAAAAAGGCATATCTAAATTTAAAGTTTCAGAATTGCTCAGAAAAGGAAAAATGGGCTGAACTAAAAAAACTAAATATACTTAGAAATAAAAATAAATACATCCCTGACCATTTAAGGAATGTTAATTAACTTATTACCTACTTTGCCCAAATATCACAAAATAATACTCCAAAACAAGAATTAATGAAATTAATGAAACCTTCGCGTTTAACCTAATCGACGAAGATTTTGTTTTAAATAGTATCCTCAGTATCAAGACGAACGCTAATAGCCTAAACGTTATCCTGATTTCCTTGTGTTGCCCTTTTATAGCTCCTTATATTACCCATATTATCAATACTTGTATTGAAAGGTCCTATTTTCCTAAAAGATGGAAGCTGGCCAATGTATCTTCCATTAGCTAACGTTAACAATCCGACAGAATTTGGTCAAATACGTTCAATAGCGCTTTTACCGACCCTTTCTAAACTTTTGGAAAAGGCAATCGCTATACAAGTTGCTGTTTTTGCCAACAAAATCATCCCCCCTAGACAGTCAGGGTTTAGAACCGGGTACAGTTGTTCCACATCATTAACAGATCTTGTGGATGATGTCATCAGAGAACAGGATGCGGGAAATGCTACTGTCTTGGTGTTATTGGACTACACGAATGCATTTGACATGATTAATCATGAGATACTAGTGGCTATTTTGCAGTATGTTGGATTAGAGCAGCCGGCCTATGCAATAATAAATTCTTTTTATTTGAAAGGATGCAGCGCATGACTTTGGACGGGAACATATCAGATGCTGTTACAATTACATCTGGGGTGCCCCAGGGCAGTATTTTGGGTCCATTATTGTATAGCCTATATACTTTTAATTTCATGAAGTCGCTGAGTTATTATCAATATCATCTTTATGCTGACGAGACTCAAATTTATGCCTTTTTTAAACCTGATCTGTCAGAACTTATAACAAACCGACTGAATACCGACTTGAATAGCCTTCTCAAAACCTCTGAAGATCACTTGTTAAGGATAAACCCTAGTAAATCGACGGCTATATTGTTTTGTAGTGATTCCTGTAGAAACGTATTAGAAAATAATATTAAGCTCAAACTAGGGGACAATATAATATCCTTTAGGGATTCTGTGAAGGATTTAGGCTTAGTGGTTGACTCTAAACTTAAGTTTAGAGAGCACATTACTCTGTGCCTAAGAAAAGCATATTCAATGTTAAAAATAATTTACCCGCATAGACATTACCTATCACAAAATACTAAAGTCACGCTCTGCGATGCTTTAGTGCTGTCCCACTTCAACTTTGCTGATATGGTATATGGCCCATTTCTTGATAGTTTGGAACTAAGACGGGTTCAAAGAGCTCAGAATTCTTGTCTGAGACTGATATTTGGCATAAGGGGTAGACAAAGAGTATCCCACAAACTACCTGAACTGGGATTGTTGAATATGGCTCAGAGGGCGTACCTTGCACTGTACTTCCTTTTTTTTACAAGATTATAAAATATAAAAGCCCTCCTGATCTTCACTTAAAAATTAGTTACCGGACTGATGTACATAATCTAAACATTAGAAGATTGAATTTGATTACAATACCATCACACAATAAAAAATCAATTAAGAAATCATTCTCATATCAAATTGCTTTTTTGGTAAATAAATTCAAAATTAAAGATTTTTCTCTATCGGTAGCTTCATTTAAGAGGAACCTTAAAAGTGATTTACTGTCTCAAATATAATAGAAAACACACCTCCTGCTCCCCCTTTTCTCTTCTTCTCTTTCCCCTCGCTTTCTCTTCTCACTCTAAATTTCCATTTCTCTACTTACTATATAAATAATAAAACATTATTAATTATCAGTGTCTTAATAGCCATTTGTCTTACTTATAGACTTGTTTAAATTTGTTTGTTTTTTTTTGCTCTAGCTGCTTCTTTAAGGGGCAAGCTGATGTAGCCCTTTATCCTCTTAAGGCTTTTGTTGTTTGTAAACTTTGTATATACTGTTTGATGAGGGTAATAAGTATTATTATTATTAAATAGCGTGAACCATGAAAATTTCTCCCAAAAAATACTATGCATGTTGGGCAGCCGACTGTAAGCAAAAGCCATGTTCAACAACAGTGTGCAAACATCAAATCCAGAAAATTCATGTTGATCAAACGAATTGACGAAAAAGTGTCACTCAAATCCATGCATCAAACTGAATTGGTTAGCTGTTTCCAATCGTCCGCCACCCTCAGAAATTCGTTGCCAGAACATGTTTAATATCTAGTTTTGGTAAAATTTGTCAATGTACCTCGTCTCTGTATACAATAAGAGATTGTCTTCTGAATTGGAGATGTTGCATGAGGAGCAGCAAAACCTGATTTATGCAGCAGACGCAGAAAAACTTGCATTCATAAGCCGCAATTTGCTGTTTGTTCAGTGACAACGGCGAATTTTCTTTTTAAAGTTTTTTTTTACTACAAAGTAGAAAACGGCATATTTTTACTCTGTGATTTACTTTGACCGCAGACCTCTACTAGTTTAAATTGTATTTTAATATGGAAAAAAATTGTATTTGTCACTCTACTTTCTTTGATGTAGAGATAAGAAATATTAGCTGTTTAATTTAATTGTAACAATAAACAAAGTTCGTATATAGGTTTATCACTATCCGACGTATTCGGTTAACTGACCGGACAATAAATTATATCTGGATGGGCCGGACTCATAACACATAAAGTCAGAAATAGCAAATTTCCACTAGGTTGCTTTGATTCCAGAAAAACAATCATTTGAGCTAGAGGGTGTAAGGGATGACAACAATCTTGCGTAAATGATGCTTCTCATTTAGGCAGCTCCTTGACGGAACAGGCAGCGTCTTGAGAGGCCCTTGAGGTTATTTATGGGCGGCGAGGAGAACAAATTACTGTTCCGGTTTGGGCGAGCGTCGGCAATCAGTGAGCAGTCGGTTTTTATACAACTTCTTGTTAGAGCCAGAACTGGCTTTTAAGTGGTGGCGCACTTTTCGGGTACGGACATTGACAGATTATTGGAAAGTGGGACAGAAGGCAGGTCATCTGTTTTCGTCTCTAACAGAGATCAAGGACAAAAGATGCTGATACAAAAATAAACTGTGCTTAATTAACGTGCTACTTGAACAAAAAATGGCGTCAAGTAGGTTGACTCAGTACTCCCCATGCAATTTTGGACAAATGGACTTGTATGTATACATGTACGTCTTGTATAGTATCTGAGTCAAATTTTGTACGTTCTTGTTTGCAGGTTATGGAAACCCTTGTACCACGGCATAAGGCCGAAGAGTGGAATGAATTTCAGTGAAATTACGGGATTTGAATAGCATAGTATGTGAGCTGTTCATGTAATCAAAAAATACGATTGGAGAAAATGTATTCAAAGTTTATTCAAAGTTCAAGGTTTATTCAAATTCAAAAACCAATATAACTTACAAATTAAAAAACAACCTTCAGTACAATTTAAATAAAAAAAAAATCAAAAATACATTAGCTTGTATACTCTTGCTACCCTGAATAACCAAGATTGCAACAGAAATCTGAGCAAAGATACTAGCATCAGATCTAGAACCAGCAAGTAACGGTATATGAATTGTGAAAATTCTGTATACTTTCGTAAAGGGTAAATGTCTAAATCTTGTCGTCATAAATCCTTAATTACGTGTCTGCATAAACAAATCTAAAATTCATAACAATATACTAAAAACACTCAGAAGTATAAATAAAGAGTACATAAAATATGAATATCTGAAATATGATAATATACGAGTACTACAATTTACTACAAAAGAATTACTACAAAAGAATAGACACCTAAGCTATAAGCCTGTGTGTCATACAATATACAAATTCAATGCATGGCTAATGGTTATAAGGTATATTATGAGCAAAATGTATATAAAAAATAAGAAATAAAAAAAAAACATTAGATAGAAACGAAATTACTGAGTTGAGTCAAGCTACCGTCGATGCAAGCATGTCAAAGTTATTTAAGATGAACTTCTTAATTCTTTTTTTGAAACTATACTTCGAGAGGATTTTATATTCTAGGGGTAATTTATTATACAACCTAATACCATCAAACTTTATGCATTTTTGGCAAACAGATTTATTCACTCTGGTATAGGTGTAACTTATATTTATTTTAGTTCTTGTTTCATAAGCGTGGCTGGTTGGAACATTGTTTCGGGAGTGAACAAATTTTAGAGCAGCAAAAATATATAAACCTCTAACATTCAAAAGATCATTTTCAATGTAAACAAATCTGCAACTTGACCTACATGGGATACGAAAAATAGTCCTGACAATATAATTTTGCGTGGTTTGTAGTATTTTTAAAGTACTAGTGTATGCAGCTCCCCAAATACTTATCCCGTAAGTTAGTAGAGACCCCACAAACGAGTTATATATTGAGAGAAGCTCGGCATGACTCTGCCATTTTAAATTACTGTCAATAGTGATTCCTAAGTATCTAATAACTTCAACTCTTTCGACAGTGTCAGCACTATCATTTATAATTAATGTTCGGTGGTGTAGTGGCATGCCTGCTTTGGTTGGAGAAAACGTTACATACTTAGTTTTAGAGATATTAAGTTTAAATAAATTGTTATCCAACCAGCATTTGACTTTATTTAATGACAACTCGGCATTCCGTATTGCGTCATCCCATGAATGACCAGTGCAAACTAAAACAGTATCGTCTGCATATGATATCATTTTACAGTTGAAATTACATCGAAGTAGCTCATTTATGTATATGAGGAACAGTGTTGGTCCCAAAACCGTCCCTGAGGCACACCTATTTTGATCTTTTGAATGTTGTTTAAATCTGACCCTACCTTAACTTGTTGTAATCGATCAGCCAAATAGTTCTCAAATAAGTTCAGAACTCCGCTACGCACTCCAACACTTTCTAGTTTCTTTAATAAAATTGTATGAGATACTGAATCGAAAGCCTTTTGAAGATCTAGGAAAACTGCAACAGTCTTATTTCCATCTTGAAAATTTTCAAGCACTTGTCCTGTAAGTTCTTGTAGAGATTGCTCTGTATTGCAATTTTTGCGGAACCCAAATTGACAGTTCGATATTATGTCATATTTCTCAAGAAAAGAACAAAGTCTGTTATTTAAACACTTCTCAAAAATCTTCCCAAATACATTGATAACTGAAATAGGTCTATAATTGAACATACTGTCTTTACTTCCAGATTTAAATATTGGTGTCACTATGCTTTCTTTAAATTGGCGAGGAATTACTGAGGATTTGAAACAGAGGTTGATAATGTGAGTTATAGGGTGACTGATATACTTCATGATCATCTTGACAGTTTTAGTATGTAAGCCATCTTTTCCGGGTGCGCTATTATTTTTCAGATTACAAACTATTTGTTGTAACTCTGTGTTATCCACTGGAGTTAGAAACATAGAGTGAGCAATGTTGACGACATGAGGATCTGATGTATCAAGAATTGAGCATTGATCAATCTGACTTGTTATTTGCTCACCTATATCAACAAAATATTTATTAAAAACACAGGCTATATCATTGGGAGCGCCCAGATGCTGATTATTGTGATTAATTGATTTTACGTCATTTTTTTTTTATTTTGCCAACATTAGGTACCTCATTAATAACATCCCAGCTCTTCCTATAGTTATTACCAGCTAAAATGAGTTTTTGTTTATAATATTTATTTTTAGAGATCTTAATAAGATTAGTTACTCTGTTTCTGTAGGAGATATAGGACTGTCTCAATATCTAAATTACTATTTATTTTTAAATAATACGTTGAATAATCTATGCCTTTATATAATTCATTATAGAAGTTATCAGTTGCTTTTTGGACATCACTCTCTGAAAAAACACTGTCCCAAGTCACCACTTGCAAATAATCTGTCAACTTTTTCTCATCAATTTTCTTAAATTCATAGCCGTTTTTATTAATGATACAATTACTTCCTTTCAAATACCCAAAATTGAACAAAACAGGATAATGATCGGACATACAATTTTCCAAAAGTATTGGTTTACACTCAATTGCTGTTTCAGAAATCTTAAATCTGTTTGTCTTCAAAAATATGTGGTCGATAATCGTAGATGAGTTAGAATCTACCCTAGTAGGTGTATTAATCTGAGATATGTACCCGTTCTGTTGTAACATATTCACGTATCTTAAGTTGCTGTATTCATGTTCTCTCAATAAGTCTATATTTATATCACCCACCAACAACGAAATGTCACAGTTTGCAGTACTTCTCAAATACGAATCCAAATTGTTTACAAAATCCTGTACATTCGTGGAATTAGGCCTGTAGATACCAGTAATACTGAAACTGTTATTGTTGAAAATAAAGCTACAATTCAATGCCGTCACTACATCTATCATTTTTATGGAAACATTTGCCGAAATGTCATCTCTTACATACATACAAACCCCACCGCATTTATTATACTTGGCTTCATTATAGTAAATTTGGAAGCCATTTATTTTATAACTGTCGATATAACTGATATTCCAGGTCTCACTCAAAACAATTATACCTATATTTTTATTCTTATTCAACACCGCTATGTTTATACAAAGCTCATCATAGTGAGCTTGCAAGCTCCTGATATGGTAATGAAGTATAGTGAAGTTTAACTTATCACTTCTCTCAAACAGAACACTATTTAATTCATCAAAATTAGAACAACTGATGGTCGTGATATTGTTATAATCCTCTAAAATATTCAAAGCTGTATCAATATCAGTCATATACAAATCAAGATAAACTCAATATGAATGCAGAAAAAACTGAAACTAACTAAACTGCTACAACTAAACAATGGCTCAGTTATGTAACAAATTACAACTCGCAGAAAAGGAAGGAGAAAAAAAAGAAAAGAAAAAAGCACTAAACCAAAATGAAAAGCTCACGTCCACTCTGCAGCAACCTGAACAGTACATGGGATCATTACTGCGCCATGTTATTCAAGTCCTCTTCCGCTTTTATCTGTAACTTGTTTTCTCGCAGTTTCACCCATATTTCTCCGTTATAAAACCAGGTCTTCTGTTACCCCATTTCTGCACGGCCTTTTGATACAGGTTATATCGAGCAGGCGACATATCTTCAGTAAGAGT
The DNA here is from genome assembly GCA_963669975.1 of Acanthoscelides obtectus. Classification (NCBI taxonomy): domain Eukaryota; kingdom Metazoa; phylum Arthropoda; class Insecta; order Coleoptera; family Chrysomelidae; genus Acanthoscelides; species Acanthoscelides obtectus. Next base: position 40,431,262 of record CAVLJG010000008.1, read on the forward strand.
TATTCCTGAACCTTTCAGCAACTTCCTGTTTCTCAAAAGCTTCATTTTCAGGTTATGAGAATTTACAGTAAACAAGACCTAACCAAAAACAATTTTCAATATTCTCTTCCAAAACTCGAGTTTTTAGGTTATCTTCGCATAAGGTAAGCACCTGCTCCAGGACACTTGTACCATGTGATTCCTTCATGCCAACTATTCTAAAAGATTTCCGACGTGCATGTTATTGAAATTTTTCCAAATCACACTCTAGTTTATTCTTAGCATGTCTCAGGTCCACTATTTGTTTTTCTAGCTCGACCATTTTTTGTTGAGATTCCTTTATACCCAGTTTCTGTTCGATTTTATTAGAAATAAGCGTTAAGAATTTATCATCACTGAGCAATTCTTCAATGGTTTGCTTTATTAATTTAACATCGGCCATTTGATCTCGTGTCAATGGCATATTGATTTAGTGTTCACTAACCTTTCAGAGCAGAAGAACCAAATTATTTAATTCCACTTATTACTGGAGGTTTTTCATAAATTATATTGTTCTGGTAATCACAATTGTTACATCGCCGAGGCATCGTGGAACTCTTCCCAACTGTTCAGGTGAAAATTCGTCGCCCAAATGTTCGTCCGAGAGCAAGCAGCGCTATTTATATACAAAATATTTCTATCATGCTAAGGGCAAATGCACAGGGTGTGTGAAAGATGCCTAATGGCAAAGTTCAAGCATATACTGCCAACAAAAATGCGATACACCCTAGTCGATCCCCCTACAGCTCCCTCGCCCCCAATTTATCACGCCTAAAAATATTCCAAATATGAGGATGTGAAGCGACAAAAGCAAAATTTGAGCAATTTTTTTATTTAATTGAGCATTACTTTCCAAGCGATAGACAAGTCAAGCATTAGCGGACAGGCCGACAGACAGAAAGAACGTGACTTTTCGTGGTAAGGCATTCAAAAGCAAATTTGTCGCGATCACTATACTTCCTCGCCAATAGAGATAGGAAGAAAAAATACCGGTTGATTAATGTTACACCTGAAACTTGTCCTGGTGTTTCCATGTTGACAGAACTTCCATTACCTGCTAGCTAAATCAAAGCACAAGATGCCATGACTTCTATCAAAAAATACCAGGATTTAAAAATACCAAAATGGATGGATTTTTGGTGTTTTTGAATTGTCATGACCAGGTTGCATATTACTCCTTAAGCTTCGTCGAATTCGGTGCCCTCGTTACTGAGATCACGTATTTGAGTCAATATGGTACTTCACAAACATCTCAAAATTTATTTCGATTCCATTTGTTTTGTTTCACTCTGTATTCTGTGGTATTTTTCTGCTTTGTGAGGTAAGCTTGAAATTTAATCTACGTATTATACAGGGTGTAAACGTTATGGTAGTCATTATTGAAATGGGTAATATGGGGGTCAAAATAAGTCAAAAAGTTCGTATGAACCATGATCCAAAAGTCAATAGATTTTTGTCTAAATGGCTTTATAGTTTACAACTTTAAGTGCTTTATATCGACCACAATCACCACAATCTTACTAATTTTTATAATCTAATCTAAAACGTTTTAAATTGGTAATTAACAAATAAATGGCATTAAGCTTTTCTAAGTTAAGCTAAAATTTGTAGTCAGTAAGTAAGTAAGTTTCATTAAATTGAATATTTAAAACACACACGACAACAGCGCGTCGGTCATCATCACTCTTATCGAACCAGCAATCGATCGCAAACGGTAACAGTGGTTAGTATGTTTTTGTTCGCTTACGTCGTCGTCTTGATTTACATAATTCAAATCTTGCAGCTCAAACTTATCGCGACAGATTTTGCCAACGGGTACACCCAGTCAGAAGGACATTTGTGCAAGTGTACCAAAGACTTCGACAGACAGGAGGGGCTCAGCCCACTAATATTCGCACTCGTGAAAGACAGATTACTGTAGATCAGGAGGAACCAATTTTAAATATCGTGGAAATCAATGCAGATTGTCAGCACTCGGGAATTAGGCCCGCCGCGAAGGACTATCGCATACCATAGTCCATAGAATCCTACGGGAAAATTTGCTTTATCCCTACCATGTACAACGATTGCAGGCCTTGTTACCAGAAGACTATCCTGGCAGACTAACATTCTGTCAGTGGTTTTTGCACAAAAACATAGAAAATCCGAGTTTTTTAAAAACGTTCTAGCGACGGACGAATGTACTTTTACGCGAGACGGGATATTAAATTTCCATAATAGTCACACGTGGGCCCAAGAAAATCCTCATACTATTCGTGAAGGTCGTAATGAAGCTTGTGTGGAAAGTGGAGGACGACATTTTGGACACCTTCTTTAAGTACAAAAAAGTGCAGTGTGGGTTTTAAAAATAAAAACAATGTATGTATCAAAATTGTGTTCCCTATTTATAAGTGGATTTTTTAATACGTTCAATAAACTTTTACACACCAAGTGAAGCGGTGAGACAGTTGGTGGTAAGTCCGTTTTTTAATTGTTTGCATTTTACATTACCAAATAACGAAATAATAGCTAAGAGCCAAAAATATCAAACTCAATATTTATTTACACTACGTTCCGTCGTAATGTGCGTCAGGCATTGCGGCGGTGTCAGATTTTATTCTACTTCAAAGTCGCTATTCTCTAAAAAAATGCCGTTTTGACCTCCATGTTATATGAAGCATTTTGCTTCTTTTAACCCCCTCTGTCGCCTATTTAAATAACGACTATCATAACGTTTATACCCTGTAGATAGAATATGCTGCACTTGAAGATTCATATACAATTTTCATCAACATGTCCATGCAGGATCGCAGCAATTTCCTCAGAAGTAACTATACTAGGCTCCATTTTCCTTTTAAAAAAATTCTTCTTACTATTCTTAAACATTGCATCAACCTTCCAAAGAAAACTGAACCTTCAACCTTCCTTTTCCCCTTATTCATAAGATTTCGTATTCTCATGAGTTCTGGTGGAATACGTTTACTAATGTTACTAGTATAATTTTAAAGCCATGGGGACAAACATCAAACTTGTGTCTAGTGCTAGTGTATGTATGTCACCAACATAACTACAACTACTTTGCTACTGACATGTGTGCATCCCAAATCTAACACAATATATCATATTTTTTTGTAAAAAAAGCACCGTCATCACTACCCTTTCCTAACATATTTCGTTTACAAATGCCACAAAACGTCACGTATTCTGGACCAAAGCAAAGATGATTCCCCTTAAAGTCACATCTTTCTGTCTTTTTTTCAGTAAATGTCTGGATGGGATTTTAAAGCAGTCGGTGTCGTTTAGTAAACGTGATGATACTTGTTCATTCATTAGAGAGAAAGCTCCTTTTATGGCGTTTTATTTACTGACACGACCTCATAAAAAGCGTTTGTTTCGCTTCGCTTCTGTTTAGGGTTTTTAGTGCTTACGTCATAAAATCTACTTCCTGTTGTCTAACGATACAGAACGTTTTGCAGTTAACTAAGATCATCTTTAATGACATAAATACGTATCCAAGACCTGCAAACTTCAACAAAAATTCATCAAATTAAATTAATCAGTGACACATTTTTAGAAAGCGTGTTTATACCATCTTCTACTGATAGACGGTTGATTTGACTTTTCTGACAGCGTATTTCATGCGACGAAGCCTGAAAGACGAACCCGTCAGGCTTTTGATCATTATTCTAGCTCTATCAAACTCTGTACAACAAGAACGTGCCAGTACAACTGCTATTATATTACTATGGCATCGAAATTATAAAATAATTTGCCTTGAGAACTTCAAGCAATTATGTAGTACGTAATACCCCATAACTAGGGTTTTTCGTCGTTTTTCAACGTACATAACGATGAAGATCAACTTGGCCAACCATTAGTAGGTGGAGATCATCAGATCTTTTGCCTACCTCCACACAGTATTTTGAGTTTTTCAAACGGCCATACCCACTTATTTGCTTTCCGTTCATCTGTCTCCATGACTACTAAGCCTATACCGCACCGATGAGTTGCTAATGCGCACGAAACAGCACTGTCTGCGCTGTCCCATTTTGACAGACCGTACATCTGGTATAGAGGATAGCTGCGATGCTTTAGTTTGTTCGTCCAGAGACAAAAGACCAAGCCTAGACCAAGCTGATGAGTAGCCAAAAAGCACGGAACAGCTGTCCATGGTTGGCTGTCTCTTTGGTCTGTCGAACGAAAGCATCGTATTTGGTTTGTACTGATCATTGTCTGGATGTTTTGCCATTATTAATCTTGTATAAATAAGACACATTCAGCAAGACGCTAATCGATAGAAAAGAGAGATAAATTATAAAGTAGAGGAGTGAGATACAAAGTAATGTTCAAAGACCTCTCGCCTCCGTCAAAGCTGTGTTTCGCAAATTCGGGAGCAGTACTTATTAATTAGACAGTCCTTTTGCGTTCTGTGTTCTTGTGTATCTTCGGAACGGTTCGCCAGAAAACGGATTCCGAAAAAGATGAGAATTTGCTAATTACTGACAAGCGGGTACACAATGAATTTCCCTGTTATACTAACAATAAAATGAATGGTAGCGAAATTAGGATTGTTCCTTTCCTCCAGAAAACCATGCTGGAAATCGCTACACTAATAAAGTCAGATGCCTAGGTGACTTTGTTCTTTCTTCAAGAACATGCGACAGCTTTATGAGTCTGATAAATGGATACTTCAAGGAAGTACCGCAATCGCGAAAACAAAAATAACATAACATAGGTCTCCGGTCCGGTTATATATTGACCCCCCTCTAACTTTTTTATGGCCTTCCAGATGAAAAATTGTATATAAAAGTTATAGGGTCTAATATGGAGGTTTTCATGTAATATTTTTTTTTTGTCTCAGAAAAGTGCTATAGAATGAAATTGTATTCCTTTATTTATATTTATATATATTTATTTATTTATATTTGATATTTCCTACAGGTAAAACCCAATTACAGGAAAAGCTCAGATACATTAACAAAAAGAAAATAAAGAGACACATTGAAAACTTAAGCTTAGCATCAATTGGCCTAAGTAAACTCAGAGAACAATCGATGACTTATAGCAATTTATTATTGATTTACAGCTGCCATTATGAAGATCACACAGATCACAAATAGTTCGTCAGACTGCACATTACATAAATTGGAGATTTCAACATTACGTTCGTCCGGCCTGCTTGACAATAAAAGGCTGATTGTTGACGACTTTTAAGCCTTGGAATGCGGAAATATATTTTTTCAAGTAAATCAGGACAGTCAATTTGATTGTGCATAAGGCCATATAAAAACGGTAAGACAAACATATTATGTCTAATTGATAGTGGACATAAACCGAAAAAATTGAAACGGGTATGATGACAAAAACCTCTTTCTGGATAAGAACCAGTATATTTAATCCGGACAGTCAATTTGATTGTGCATAAGGCCATATAAAAACGATAAGGCAAACATATTACGTCTAATTGATAGTGAATCTAAATCGAAAAAATGCAAAGGGTATGATGACAAAAACCTCTTTCTGGTTAAGAACCAGTACATTTAAGGTAAAAATACTTAATAGTCTTACGTTGAATGCCTTCAATCGTTGAAACTGAATTTAGGTATATTGGAGACCAGATCAGGGTTGCATATTCTAACTTGCTTCTGACAAAAGTAACGAACAAAGTCATTGAAGTACTGACATTGGAGAACCTCTTCCAGTGTCTGATACAGACTACTGCCGCCAGACTACTTGGCATAGTCTGGCGGCAGCCGATGAGACATTAAGTATATGTTCGCTAAACATTAGCCTGCTATCAAAGGTTACTCCAAGGATCTTAAAAGAGTAGCATCTGTCTAGAACCTGACCGTTGACGTTATAATCATCATATATTAAATAATTGGTATTTCTTGTATAAGACACAACTTTACATTTAGAAACATTTAAACTAAGACAGTTTCGCGAGCACCATGAAGAAATTAAGTCTAAATTATCCTGCAGCATGAGACAATCATCAATAATTGATTCGTTCGATGCGTAAATCTTAACGACGTCGCGATAGTCTCATAGAACTTCAGACGTTTTTTGACGTTTCAGAGTCCCTGGATTATTTTGAAAACAATTTTTTGGAAGGGTTGAAAATTGTAGGTTGGGAGTTGTAAGGGATGGGGGATTGTAAATATTGCACCTTTGGAATCAGTGAAAGACGATACCGGCAATACTACAGACATATATGATATAGTAATCGTACACATTTATGCACGTAAAGCTTGGCTCCAAGTCAAGTTCCATAAACAATAATCCTACCGCCCACTGCTTGTTTCTCATAGAAGCAGACGACGAGACGGTATGTATGAGCATATACGAGGTGCACGCGAAATTATCTACATATATAATATGTGAATGTTATGTTTGGAACGTAATTCAATTAGGCTACCTGATTATAGGGCTAATAAATCACATCAACTTTTTCCTACTTAAAGTGCAACTAGTGGATTTATTGTTTTTCCAGGATTTACAGTATGTAGTTATTAAACAATGATGACCAGCGGCTGTGAGGAAACAAGTGCATTTGGGGCAAATCAGATGCAATTTGATACCATCATGTATGAATGAAATTGGCCTACATGGAAATTGTACTAGAAGCCGTTCTGAAGGCGAGGGTAGTATAGACTTTATCTACTTGACGCCATTTTTTTTTTGTTCTACGTCGTCAAGAATATCTATTAGGAAGATGTGCTTCTGATCTACCGTATTCAAAATCGTATCAACAAGTTCTAGTTTCTGACTGCAAGATGTGAAGCTTTAATCATTTAATTCAAGATCAGATGTTGTTAGATGATTTCAACAGATATTTCAACTGTGAAAGCCACTTCACGACTCAATTGCATCATATTACTGCATGGTAGCTGAAATTACAAGTTTAATGCACCAATTACACCTATTACCAAATAGTCATAAAAAGTGAAAAATATGACATATTATAGAAAGGAAAATAACGAAAGCGACACTGTTTCTAACGGTTTTATCCGATTAAAGTGCAAGAACTATGTCGTACATAATAAACTTTTGAAAAAGTTACAGACGGACGAATCCATTTATTCTATGGTTGGGTTCACACGATATTTTTAATATTACTCGCAGCCTATGTACATATTTTATGCTAGAAAGCGCAGAGTTTCAAATTTACCGCAGGTGTCCACGTAAACTTAATTAAAATTTCTTATAAAATTATTATTATTTATGTGTAGATGCAACTAAAAAACCCATAGACATTGCAAGACCTTTGCATATCTTGTTTCTGTTATTAAATATATATATATAACAACAAGTAGGAAAATAATTTCTCCGCATGATCATATTCTCTTTATATATATATATATATATATATATATATATATATATATTAATATATAAAAAGTCACAATAAGAATAAGTTGACTTACTAGGCTGGAGTTTGTCAAAAAAGTACCATAAAGGTTTAAAACAAACTGATCAGACTCTCTTAAACAAAAACAAACAAAGTTTGGTATTATCCAAAAATCGGTACCATTTAAAAAAAAGGCACAAAGCAATCAAGGTGCATACAAAGGTAAATAGATGTGTAAAACTAATTGCTAGTCGGATGATTTAGTGTATGATGAAACAGCATTTACATCACTGTGAGTTTCAAGTTTAAGACTCCCAGCCACCCATATTGGAATTTATTATTATATAATTAAACTGAATTTAAGTCGAAAATGGCTAGCTCGAAAATAAAACAAATCTGAGCCGTTGAAAGTCCCATCATCCATGAATCGCCGTGTTACAAGCAACAAGCACCACTTCTACAAAACGTAAATATTTATAGCGCGAACAGATTTACGATTTAGTAGAAGCATTCGAACATTAATACCATCATGCCATGACAGATTTATAGCAGCAGACAAAAAAGACCTACCTGTAAACTACCCAAAGAATGGTCTTTAACATTGACGGTGATACACTCGACAACAGAGAATACAAAAAAATTCATAATATGCTGCTGTCTAAAAAAAATGAAGCATGCAGTATCTGCTTGTCTATCCTAATTCATGATTAAATACCTAATTGGGTAATGAATTTCGTGACCAGTGGTGACTGTAATAAAAAATTCTGGAATGAAATTTTTCAGGCGAAGAGGATTGTTTTGATAAGGTTCAAAATTGAAGATTCTTGTCCGTTGTAACACCTGTCGTACAATAAATACTTGTGTAGTGTCTTTCTGACTGTCTCATTTGTCCGGATACTATGCACCAATTTGTTGTTTATAAATTGACTGTTTTTATCTATTTATAAACGAAACTTTTCTAAAAATATGACGGAACACCCAAACCACAATCGTGAAATGAGATACTTGATTGTTAGCCACGTTTTGTGGAAAAACAGCGAGTCGAATATCAAAGGCAACTGAAACTGAAATGTTCATGTTAAAGCTATACCTTTTATGAGGCAGAAGAATCGATCTAGACAGACGGTGTATTTTTAAATCTGAATGTCAGCTAAACAGATTAGAGATACGGAATGGTTCCTCATTATAAGCATCTGCAAGATATCAGATAAGAACTAGGTCAAGTATGACTTCAATGAGATTGAACGCAGGTGTATTTTAAACATAGTGAACGATATCACTATTAGTGCTACAGGCCGAGCCACTTTTGCGGTATATAAATACAAAATAACTTGTTGCCCAATTAGATAGTCTATCATTTTCCCAATGCAGAACTGCTTCTGAAAAGTATACTTCACATTATCCCGGTAGAGAACAAATACCTACCAGCATTCTAACAAATTGAAAAATATTAGCCCTGTCGCAAAAACTTGTTCTCATTTTGCTCTGCCCTCTCTGAAGAACATTTATTTTGTAAAGGTGTGAATGAGCCCCCTCGAAAAAGTTATTTATTTGGAATGATATTTATAGGGGAAAATTGAAAGTATTTGGCCCGGAAACGATTAAATAAGGGGAATAGGCAGTTAAGATATATGTGCTTCTATTCATACTGAGCTTGTTTATCATTCTTCTTTTTTTATTGTTTTGAAGGGTAGGTAATGAAGGTGATTTTTCAAGTGGAGATGGATTGCAACACCCTGCGAGCAGTTTGTTACTTAAACAGCGAGCAATTTAGAAGGGGATAATACTCTCATTTTTGTTGTAACTGCAGGAACGTGAACCGCTTAACTACAATAAATAAGAAAACTAAACATTGTATGCATTTCAAGAAGCATCTGACTTCTTAAAGCCAATACTAAGAATTTTCCCAAAAGCAAATGTCACAACAGATAAATTGCTTAAAGGAACAACAAACAATCACATACTCTTGGCTTCCGACAAAAATATATGCGCATGTTGGCATCTTAGAACGAAAATACTCGATAAAGATGTTAAATGAAACCGTATCACAAAGCGCCTCCTGGTTTGATGTTACAAATACGAAGAACAGTCATCCAGAGTTGGATTGAGGGCATGCCAAATGATCTGAAATAAGGCAGGCCCTTCTGTAATCATCCGGGATTACTTAGTCCCCGTTGATCCATTAAAAATATTACTCAACCCTTTCCTGCCATTCAGTCATGCCAATTCACAAGAGTGAATGCAAAATGAAGCTGTCAATATTTTCTACCAAACTTTGTTATGGAAGAAAAGAAATCCCTTAAGGCTTGCATCGAGTTGCAGGCTTATAGTATCTCTCTCGCACACATTGAAAACTAAGACCGAAAAGGTAAATGAATTTCAGTATATACCATAAGCTGAAGCTTGGGATGATGGGATGATACATAAGTACTATATTTTATGGTAAAAATAACATTTGGGAATTTCAAGGGCGATATCTTGCAAACTTTTTTGATGGAACTGTTGTCATGTGCTACCGTGTTTTGTGCTTTTTATGAGTACTTCATAACCCTATAATATAAGATCGCTAGCTTCTAAAATGTCGGACTGACAGTCAGTCGAACTTGTACGTTGAATCGCTTATAACTCAACAACTAATAGTCAAAACGTTATAGTATGTAATATTGATTAACTTTCTTTTGGAAAGGTATATCTGAATGTGCAATTAAATATAAGACATCCCATCCCGTTCAAAGAAGTTAATAGATTTTAAAATAACAAAATCGCGACTAACCGCCATCTTGAAATGGTCAACTGCTACACATACTTTAAAACATAGTATCAATGCATCAGTTTCGTTAGCCCAAATTTCAGCTTTCCAGTTTGACCCGTTCAAAAAATAAGGGATAGAAGACCTTTCTGAAAAGCAACGGTCTCTTCACCCCACAACGTCAACGCTAGAGTCCACAGGGATCAATCTTGTCTACGACATCGATTCTCTTACATATGAATGATACCCTTTCCTGTAAGATTAATCCGATCTACAGCTTTGCTGATGTCAGCACTCTACATGCAGAACAAGCCGATCTCTGCCGGTAAGCAGGAGAAAAGAAGAGTAGCTGTAATTTAATCTCTCACGGGAGATCTGAAGGTTATCACTGCCTGGAGGCACAAGGATGTGGTAAAGTTTAATGAATTGCAAAGACAGTACTCTACCTTGACCAACAAAAAGAGCTCTGGGACTCATACCGCTTTGACGGATGACCGAATTCTACCAAAGAGGCTTCATTTCGACTGATCAGAGTCCGGATCACCGAAGACTTGGTCTGGCATGAACAGTCACGTCAATAGCGAAAAGAAGCTAGACTATTTATTTCAGGCTAAGAAGTACTTTTCTCCATATACTCACTCTGAACAAGGCTCAGGTAAGACCTGACCTCGAGTACTGCTCACACGTTTGGTGCACTGCCGCGTCGCTTACATTGTCCATGTCAGCTGCTGTTCCGGTATGTCAACGGGCTTTGCTCCTCAGAACTCTCCTCCATGATGCGCGATGTGCCTGTTAGATAGACCTACCTGACTTCCTAATCGTGTCGAACTTTTACATTCAGAACTGGCTGATACGACCGCTCCTATGACCCAAGATTGTGAAATAATTTACCTGACGAGCCTTTCACAGTTCAACTAACCTTAGGCATTCCAAAAATCAGATTATTTAGGCTTCTGCCTACGCGGCTGCTTCGGTATAAAAAAAACTGACACATGTGGTACCCTCACCATTCTCCCTCTTGCATCCTTTCGCCGGTCTCATGAAAAATCGGAAATCAGTCTATTTAAACAAGTCAGTTGTTAAGTGAACTCTGCAAGTTACCGTTTGTCCCAACCTCTGTTGCAATTTCCTAATTACGTCCCTGGCTATCATGGAGTGAAGAGCAGCTATCAAAGCTGCCTTTCTGAGAGCTGCGGCTGTAGCAGCTTTGTACTCCTCGGTAGTTTTTAATGCTATATAGTGTTGTGCGGCAGCACACCAACGCAGGCGTTTGATCTTTGAGCTGTCGGCCCCTTTGAACAACTGCTACAAGTTTGTTCAAAATAACCAACATCCAGGCCAAACTCTCAACAAATTCCCTGTGAAATTGGAGAACGTATAGAGGATCGTTTTCCCTAATTAGAATAATATTTATCCGAGGGCGAACGCTAACTTCACTCTTAGCGGTTTCCTAAGAAGGAAAGCAGAATAGTCTTGTCAGATTAATATTGTTTCGGCTGTTCAGGATGTTTGGCAGGATCGCTTCTCATTTTGATGCTCCAAGGTTTTGGGAAGTTATACTCGTATATCCTATACAGGTAAGTTTCTGAACCAGTTATGAGATTAAAGTTTAATTGTCGAAGTATAACGTCTGTTGCAACCAATGAGAACTAAAAAATGTAGACCTATGTATTCATATTTTGATTTATCCAGACATCTCCTTGGAAATTTGCCATGTCGCATGTCCCTCAATGGAAGCTAGTAAATCCCCGCAAATGCTTTCTATCTCTAGTTGGTATTCAGTAACTACTAATAAGTTAATAACAAGTAAATGTATTCATATGTACTTCGTAATATAACTTCCTTTACGAGATGAGAAAAATCATTTGTTATCAGGTTATTTTCTGCAAAAATTCCGACAAGTCTGAAACCGCAACAATTAACAACGTGGCATTCGATTTTATAAGTATTTTGTGATTTCTTTTGCGTGTTTGTGTTTGTTTAATAATGCTGCATTATTTAAAATCATAGCCCACAAGGCAGAAGAACATGCTTCGTTTCATAGGTAAGTATAGGTTATGTTTATATTCTATAGGGTGTTTCACAACTTATCCGACAAATTTTAACCACATATACACTGTTACAAAAGAAGTTGATTTCTCAAAAAAAAGTGTAATAAAAGTCCTATAGAAATCGAGATAATAAAATAATACAGTTTAACAGTTCACTTACTCATAAAAGCTGTTCAAAATTGTTTCCATTGACGGCAATGCATGCTTGGGCGCATCTAATCCAATTTCGGCGCACTAACTCAAATACACCTCCTTCCTGCTGTGCCTGAAGGCTCAAATTATCGGCAGCCACTGTGATTTGGTCACGCAATTTTTCAATATTCTGAACTGGAGTACGGTATAACTCGTTTTTCAAGTATCCCCATAATAAGAAGTCCAGAGGATTTGTATCGGGAGATCGTGGAAGCCATGCAATTGGTCCACCCCTTCCGAGTATCTGGTACACCTGATTAAAAAAATCACGAACTTCTAAACGAAAATACGGAGGTGTTCCATCGTGCGGAAAACACATCTATGCTTGGACCGCCAATGGCACATCATTCCGAAAAGATTCCAAATAATGGTGAGCATCCATCCGATCTGGCAATATGAAAGGTCCAATTAGACGTTCATCGACAGTACCTGCCCACACGTTTAAAGGAAAATGATGTTGGAAGTGTGTCTGGACCACTGCGTGAGGATTCTCAAAGGACCAAACATGTACGAGTAAAAATGGCTTCATCGGTGACCAAAATATCAGCTGTAAAACGGGCATTTCGAGCATTTTCTTGCAACAACCACTCACCTCTTAGGGGGTAGTCTGTAAGTAGCAACGCCTGTACTCTTGGACGTGATAAGGGTACAGTTGGTCCTCAAGTAATATGCGCCACGCTGTTGCATGTGACACTTCTGGGACCTGTTGGGCTAACTGCCTTGTACTTATTCCCGGATTTTCTTCCACAATATCCAAAATTTCGTCTTCGGCATTTAAAACGTGTGGTAGGCGAACTCGACCCCCACCCACTCCACGTTTGGGGCGCAAATCTCTACTAGCACGTGTGCACGTAAAACAATTGAACTAAATGTTTCGTGAAGTGGTATGTGCCTATTCGGAAATCGGTGTACATACCAACGAGAAGCCGCTCGCTTGCTTCTCCGTACGCTAACACAATGTCCACTAACTTCCCATTAGTGTACACACGTGCGATTTTTATTAATAAATAACTAAAAACATAAGCTCGCAAAATACTTTCTTATTTAACTTCACAAAAATCGACCGTTATTCATTCAGATCACCCTCGATACAGGTTAAACCTTATTTACACGTTATTATTAGTATGAAAAAACAAAAAATTCCTGGTATTTTCTTTTCGTCAGTTGTTTGGTACATTTGCTACAATAAATTATAAATACGTGTTCTAATAGCACGACGATGAACGCAAAATACACATATTTATTTTTCAATTTATTATTGAAACTCGGGTTTATGACTTAATTTCTGTGGGACTTATTACATTTTTTTTTTGAGAAATCAACTACTTTCGTAACAGTGCATTTGTGGTTAAAATTTGTCTGATAAGTTGTGAAACAGCCTCTATTTATGATTCCTAGTGGCGTAATTGTTATTCCCTAACCCCAATTTGGATGTGTTTATGCAATGTTTACGTTATACATGTAGTTTTATTATTTTTTTATACAGGGTGTTTCAAATTCGACCCTTACCATTGCGATCTCTAAAACTGTAAGAGATATGAAGTCACTTGGATGGGCGCAAAGGTAATGAACGAAATGCCGCTTATAGAGTTTCGAAATTCAAAGTACTTCTGGCGAAAGACGGAACAAACCGCGTTTTCTCAAAATAGTTTTAATTTTTTCCTGACTTTTTTTGAGATGGCTCTTTAAAATAAATTGCATGCTGACATTGTTACCAATTCCCCTCTACAAGATGGCGTAGTGAAATTTTGAATTCAACATTTCTTCTTTCGACTTTTATCACCAACTTTGTTGTTTCATATGAACGCTATATTGGAATTTTGTACATTTAAATGAACTTTTTAGTCCGAAATTTAGTGACTTATTTCCTTAGTTGGCAATGAATCTGTTGTCGGATGAAAATTATAAGAAAACAAAAAGATATGGTGAAGCCTAAACACAATATAAAAACTGTAGTGTCGGTAATAATAATAATCATAAATAAGCAGACGTAAATTTTAGTAGATGTTCAAAATCTTCGTTATTTTGTAAGCAAAGCCTGACTCCTATCTACATTATTCTATGCTCGATATATTTGTCTCCTCAGTCTTCCAAACTCTGTTGCTATTGTCAATTTGTTCAATAGGCGTACCTAATAACTAACTAAGGTTTGGCAATTGTAATATATGACATATTACACGTTTTTGAAATCTGAATAATAAAAATAAACTTGATGCTGGACGACAAGAGACGAAACGTCATATTGAGATTCTCATTACGCCATGTTGCAGAGGAGAGAAAGTGGCAATGTGAATGTGCGATTGAAATTGCACAAAGCACAAGGGAAAAAATTACAACGATTTTGGGAAAATTCGATTTTTCCGTCTCTCTCGTCTCTCTCGACGAAAGTGCTTTGAATTTCGAAACTTTCTAAGTGGCATTCGTTGATTTGCCCTCATTTCAGCGATTTCGTATCTCTTACAGATTCCAATGGCGAAGAACGAATTTGACGCACTCTGTATATGGATTACACTCTATGCCCCTTCTTGGAATTCTTTGTCATCACATTGACAAAAAAACATTTAGAATTTTTACCACAGATCTAAAGTGTGAATTGGTTTTTATTATTATTATTATTAAGACCTTATTATTGCAAACAATATAGTGGACATTTTTCACGAGACCTGCAGTTTATTCAGATTATTTATGACTTTGCCTATAGGTTCAGCTAGTACTGAACGTGTTAATGAGCTTTTTGAAAATTGTTAAAGAAAGTCTGCGGACTTCCAGGACTGAAGAGCCACTAAACAATTTTTGTATCATCTACGTCACACGATCGGTTGCGAATTCACTGAATCGAGATTCTGCGATGGAAGTTTCTGATGAACGAAAAAGAAGACGAGGATTCTAAGTTACGCGAGTATATTTTACTGCATCAAATAAAACAAATTAACCTAATAGTTTACCACTTTTGATTTATATGATGTACCGAACAAGTGAGCCCTCTTGAAGAATTGCTGACAGAGTTCTTTTTCTGAAAACTGCCACTGACAACCATTCAAAAATGAAATGTTCCTACAATCCTGTAGACAGTAGACATGGTGAGAGAGTAGACGTGCTGTGTGTCGCTCTGCGGAAAATCTGAAAAACCTCCAGTAATAAGTGGAATTAAATAATTTGGTTCTTCTGCTCTGAAAGGTTAGTGGACATTAAATCAATATGCCATTGACACGAGATCAAATGGCCGATGTTAAATTAATTATAAAGCAAACCATTGAAGAATAAATTGCTCAGTGATGATAAAGTCTTAACGCTTATTTCTGATAAAATCGAACAGAAACTGGGTATAAAGGAATCTCAACAAAAAATGGTCGAGCTAGAAAAACAAATAGTGGACCTGAGACATGCTAAGAATAAGCTAGAGTGTGATTTGGAAAAATTTCAACAACATGCACGTCGGAAATCTTTTAGAATAGTTGGCATGAAGGAATCACATGGTACAAGTGTCCTGGAGCAGGTGCTTACCTTATGCGAAGATAACCTAAAAACTCGAGTTTTGGAAGAGAATATTGAAAATTGTTTTTGGTTAGGAAGAAAGAAGAACGAACAGCGTTCTGTCTTGTTTACTGTAAATTCTCATAACCTGAAAATGAAGCTTCTGAGAAACAGGAAGTTGCTGAAAGGTTCAGGAATAACTCTTGCTGAAGATATGTCGCCTGCTCGATATAACCTGTATCAAAAGGCGGTGCAGAAATGGGGTAAGCAGAAGACCTGGTTTTATAACGGAGAAATATGGGTGAAACTGCGAGAAAACAAGTTACAGATAAAAACGGAAGAGGACTTGAATAACATGGAGCAGTAGTGATCCCATGTACTGTTCAGGTTGCTGCAGAGTGGACGTGAGCTTTTCATTTTGGTTTAGTGCTTTTTTTCTTTTCTTTTTTTTCTCCTTCCTTTTCTGCGAGTTGTAATTTGTTGCATAACTGAGCCATTGTTTAGTTGTAGCATTTTAGTCAGTTTAAGTTTTTTCTGCATTCATATTGAGTTTAGGTTGATTTGTATATGACTGATATTGATACAGCTTTGAATATTTTAGAGGATTATAACAATATCACGACCATCAGTTGTTCTAATTTTGATGAATTAAATAGTGTTCTGTTTGAGAGAAGTGATAAGTTAAACTTCACTATACTTCATTACAATATCAGGAGCTTGCAAGCTCACTATGATGAGCTTTGTATAAACATAGCGGTGTTAAATAAGAATAAAAATATAGGTATAATTGTTTTGAGTGAGACCTGGAATATCAGTAATATCGACAGTTATAAAATAAATGGCTTCCAAATTTACTATAATGAAGCCAAGTATAATAAATGCGATGGGGTTTGTATGTATGTAAGAGATGACATTTCGGTAAATGTTTCCATAAAAATGATAGATGTAGTGACGGCATTGAATTGTAGCTTTATTTTCAACAATAACAGTTTCAGTATTACTGGTATCTATAGGCCTAATCCCACGAATGTACAGGATTTTGTAAACAATTTGGATTCGTATTTGAGAAGTACTGCAAACTGTGACATTTCGTTGTTGGTGGGTGATATAAATATAGCCTTATTGAGAGAACATGAATACAGTAATTTAAAATACGTGAATATGTTGCAACAGAACGGGTACATATCTCAGATTAATACACCTACTAGGGTAGATTCTAACTCATCTACGATTATCGACCACATATTTTTGAAGGCAAACAGATTTAAGGTCTCTGAAACAGCAATTGAGTGTAAACCAATACTTTTGGAAAATTGTATGACCGATCATTATCCTGTTTTGTTCAATTTTGGGTATTTGAAAGGAAGTAATTGTATCATTAATAAAAACAGCTATGAATTTAAAAAAATTGATGAGAAAAAGTTGACAGATTATTTACAAGTGGTGACTTGGGACAGTGTTTTTTCAGAGAGTGATGTCCAAAAAGCAACTGATAACTTCTATAATGAATTATATAAAGGCATAGATCATTCAACTTATTATTTAAAAATAAATAGTAAGACCAGAAAACGCAAGCCGTGGATGACTGAAGGTATTCTTACTTCGATCAAGAAGAGAGATGAGTTGAAACAGAGTTTGATGAAAGATAATGATAATTTGATATTGAGACAGTCCTATATCTCCTACAGAAACAGAGTAACTAATCTTATTAAGATCTCTAAAAATCAATATTATACACAAAAACTTTTTTTAGCTGGTAATAACTATAGGAAGAGCTGGGATGTTATTAATGAGGTAACTAATTCTGGCAAAATAAAAAAAAATGTCGTAAAATCAATTAATGACAATAATCAGCAGCTGGACGCTCCCACTCATATAGCCTGTGTTTTTAATAAATATTTTGTTGATTGTAGGTGAGCAAATAACAAGTCAGATTGATCAAAACTCTATTCTTGATACATCAGATCCTCATGTCGTCAACATTGCTCACTCTATGTTTCTAACTCCAGTGGATAACATAGAGTTACAACAAATAGTTTGTAATCTGAAAAATAATAGCGCACCCGGAAAAGATGGCTTACACACTAAAACTATCAAGATGATCATGAAGTATATCAGTCACCCTATAACTCACATTATCAACCTCTGTTTCAAATCCTCAGTAATTCCTCGCCAATTTAAAGAAAGCATAGTGACACCAATATTTAAATCTGGAAGTAAAGACAATATGTTCAATTATAGACCTATTTCAGTTATCAATGTATTTGGGAAGATTTTTGAGAAGTGTTTGAATAACAGACTTTGTTCTTTTCTTGAGAAATATGACATAATATCGAACTGTCAATTTGGGTTCCGCAAAAATTGCAATACAGAGCAATCTCTACAAGAACTTACAGGACAAGTGCTTGAAAATTTTCAAGATGGAAATAAGACTGTTGCAGTTTTCCTAGATCTTCAAAAGGCTTTCGATTCAGTATCTCATACAATTTTACTAAAGAAACTAGAAAGTGTTGGAGTGCGTAGCGGAGTTCTGAACTTATTTGAGAACTATTTGGCTGATCGATTACAACAAGTTAAGGTAGGGTCAGATTTAAGCAACATTCAAAAGATCAAAATCGGTGTGCCTCAGGGGACAGTTTTGGGACCAACACTGTTCCTCATATACATAAATGAACTACTTCGATGTAATTTCAACTGAAAAATGATATCATATGCAGACGATACTGTTTTAGTTTGCACTGGTCATTCATGGGACGACGCAATACGGAATGCCGAGTTGTCATTAAATAAAGTCAAATGCTGGTTGGATAACAACTTACTTAAACTTAATATCTCTAAAACTAAGTATGTAACGTTTTCTCCAACCAAAGCAGGCATGCCATTACACCACCGAACATTAATTATAAATGATAGTGCTGACACTGTCGAAAGAGTTGAAGTTATTAGATACTTAGGAATCATTGTTGACAGTAATTTAAAATGGCAGAGTCATGCCGAGCTTTTGGCATCGAAATTAAGGAGAATTATTCATAAGTTTTTCATTCTTAGGAATATTTTAAGCAGAAAGAGTCTTCTCTCAATATATAACTCGTTTGTGGGGTCTCTACTAACTTACGGGATAAGTATTTGGGGAGCCGCATACACTGGTACTTTGAAAATACTACAAACCACGCAAAATTATATTGTCAGGACTATTTTTCGTATCCCATGTAGGTCAAGTTGCAGATTTGTTTACATTGAAAATGATCTTTTGAATGTTAGAGGTTTATATATTTTTGCTGCTCTAAAATTTATTCACTCCCGAAACAATGTTCCAACCAGCCACGCTTATGAAACAAGAACTAAAATAAATATAAGTTACACCTATAGCAGAGTGAATAAATCTGTTTGCCAAAAATGCATAAAGTTTGATGGGATTAGGTTGTATAATAAATTACCCCTAGAATATAAAATCCTCTCGAAGTATAGTTTCAAAAAAAGAATTAAGAAGTTCATCTTAAATAACTTTGACATGCTTGCATCGACGGTAGCTTGACTCAACTCAGTAATTTCGTTTCTATCTAATGTTTTTTTTTATTTCTTTTTTTTATATACATTTGCTCATAATATACCTTATGACCATTAGCCATGCATTGAATTTGTATATTGTATGACACACACAAGCTTATAGCTTAGGTGTCTATTATTTTGTAGTAAATTCTTTTGTAGTAAATTGTAGTACTCTTGTTTCTCTGCTTAACCTTTACGCAAAATTTTTATTGTTTAAACAACATAGTTTGGCCTTACTCGAAATATCCCTCTATTATCATATTTCAGATATTCATATTTTATGTACTCTATATTTATACTTCTGAGTGTTTCTAGTATGCTTCTGTACTATTGTCATGAATTTTAGATTTGTTTATGCAGAAACGTAATTTAGAATTTGTGACGACAAGATCCAGACGTTTACCCTTTACGAAAGTATACAGAATTTTCACAATTCATATACCGTTACTTGCTGGTTCTAGATCTGATGCTAGTATCTTTGCTCAGATTTCTGTTGCAATCTTGGTTATTCAGGGTAGCAAGAGCATACAAGCTCATGTATTTTTGAAGCTTTTTTTTATTTAAATTGTACTGAAGGTTGTTTTTAATTTGTAAGTTATATTGGTTTTTGAATTTGAATAAAAAAATTTGAAAAAAAAAAAAAATCGAATTCGAATCCTACCTCGAATACCGATCCTATGCTATGCCACTGGATCGCGCTGCGAACGTGTGACCTTGCAAATCATAAATATCACCCAAAATCGGCCATTTTAGGCTATGTCTACACCCGCACTTCCCACCTGGCCGATCGACAATTTCTGATTTTATGAATTAATCAGGAGGTCTATATTTTTTAGAAGTCGGTGGCTGTAACACAATCTATATATTTTCTACAGAATAAAAGACGCTAGTCCTGCTTCCATTAAGATCTTTTTTATCGTTGAACATAACCGAAGGTCTGAAGCCACGTTTTCAACCCCGTAAATTTAAACGCTCAACATAGATCATAACTGCGCCATAAAGCAGTCAAACGTTTCCACCATACACACATACACACACCCAAACCGTCCCAGTTTTTTAACCTACTTTTTTCCTGAAATATATCTTCGAAGCACAAAGAAACGTATCCTTTTTCGGAGTTCTCCTTTTATCACCTCGTTTACTCTCTCTGCAACCTAATCCGTTTTACATTTTTTCACAATTTGTTCCCACTGATAATTATTTAAATTCCCAAGTTGCCGGGGTGTGAGCATCCCCCACAGATTCCGACGCACTTATAGAAATCGCCTAGACATTAATAACGCCACGGGAAAAACGATGAGATCCATTCATCTTTAGAAAGAAAATTCAGCTCAGACCTAGTTAGTTATACTTGAGTATCTTACACGAACAAACATACAATAATTGTGAACATATTAAGGCGAATCTCAAACGTTCGTAAGGCGGCCAAGAAACTAGTGCCAGATTGACATGTCCGAGCTAAGTTGAAGAGGTAAGTAAGGATGTGCTACTTTTAAAAGACGCATGGTCTCCTGGCGGATAATTAATGAGTTCCCGATAAATCTTTGAATGATTCCAGAAAAAGACAATACTTTAAAAATTACAAATATCTATAAACTTCAACGACTTGTCCTTTTACATAGTTTGAAATAATAAAATAGCATTACAAAATATATGGATCTTAAAAAGAGGTGATAAAAATAAATTGGATATCATCAATTGTGATTGGGCAAACAAGAAAATATGTTTAACCTGAATGTTTAGTTGGGTGTTCAACATTTGAAATTCTCACATGTTGCATCTCTTCTAGAAAATGTCTTAAAGATGTTTGTGTTATGAATTGTCGAAATGTTCGTAAATCGTCGCACTCAAGTTATCTTGAAAACGTCTTTTTAATGTCTCAGGTATTCAAACGTTATTTGTATTAGTGGATAAAATGGACGCCTTTAAGAAATTCAGTGCTATCTGGGAGTATTCGGCCTAAAAGCTCACATCGTATTTTTACTATGTAACAATGCCTTCATATTGTGTAGTATATTATCAAGTATACGTTTTGATGCTATACTTGGCTCTATAGTCTACTTCTATTCATAAATAATTTATTAGTACCTTCAATATCATCATCGTCTGTTAGCGTAAATGTATGCATATAATGTGTTTGTAACCCTTGCGAAACAGCAACAGCACAGGGATCGTCTTCACCAAAGCTCGCTATCTCAGGATAGTTCTATGGTAATTTATACCATGTCTTCTCAACAGTAGGGTAAGCAATTAGGTTGTTAGGGGTTGATACTCAAAATTGGTTTAAGGGACTAACATTGCTAGATGCAAACTAGACATCTGTAGGCGTTAGTGTCGATTTTTGAGTAGCATAGCGCCTTAATACGTATTTCCTGAGCAATACTATCAAACTGACAGGTGACACTACTAGAAAAGCCATTCTGCAGTTCATGTGGTATTATCAGCCAGTTCAAAATCTATATCAAGGAGACCTCTTCAACTTCTTTATTACAAAGATGAACTCTGGTACTCAGGCATTTCCTTCTCGGCTGCTTTAGCATATAAATGTTTTATTTCTGCTAACAACATTGTCTTGTATGTAGATTGTGTTTGGTAAACGACAGGCCAAGCTTAAATTTTCAATTAGAGCATAGTGCTAGGGGACTGGTACAACTGATTTTCTAACCTTGTCTACGTTATCAGTAGACGGCGGAGTGTGCCATGGATAACTAGATATATACAGATCCTGCTAGGAGATAGACGACCCTGCGACTAATTGTGACAAGGAGGGGTAAGGAGTATAATGGCAGGGAAATTCAAATGCGACCAGATCATGTGGGTGGTCTCAGAATATTCAGCGAACTTAATCATTTTGTGGCGTTTAAGGTTTTTTTAACTAGACTGTTTGTACTTTTTTATGATTATTTAGACAATAAGTCCTAATTTAAATTCACGTAAGTAGAAAGTATTACCATTAATATTTCAATCTCAAGAAGGAAGTGCCCTAAAACGGACCGGTCTCTTATCGGTCTGCCTTTGATGGAACTTAATTTTTGCAAAAGCGTAAATATTAGTTTAGGTGTCTGTCACGTATTCGTCTACGAATATTGCCTTTATAGTGGAAAACATTTTTGCGCAGTTCTTCTAAGCAGTTACTCAAAGTAAATGCGTCTGTAATCTAAATTATTTTATCTGCTATATCACAATTCGGGCTAGAACAAGACCTGTTTCAGTTGACAAATCTCCGTTGCAATATGGTTCCGCCAAACTCGCAAGGAACAGCAAAGACAAATCCCTAACATCAACAACTGTAGGGAAACAAACGTTTCTGGACTGGTGCGTCTCCAACTAAACACGACGCTGAAATGGTTGGCCAATAAATTTTATTTACTACCAAGAAGGACGAATTTGCTACTGCTGGCCGGTGTCTACAAAGATTTCTCATCGTGTCGACTGGCTGACCCCCATTTGACAAAACACTTCGATGTTTGGGTGTCGGCAATAAATCCCGTGTTAGGGTATCAAAAGGGTATCGCACCCCAACAATACCTTGTGGCCGAAATACTGATTTATTATCAACACACAACTTACAGACCTATTCTCATGAACTGCATTTTTCTTTTCAATCTCGGGTCAAGAGTAAATTTCTGTGTCAGGCTTCTCCTTCATATTCTAACCAAATGGTAGATATATAACTGTTTCGATTGTTGTTGTTGTCTTTACGTGACTCCCTGCGTACAAAAGGTTAAAATCATTATAGTTAAAAAAAAAACAAAAAAATACACGTATCAATAGCAAATCAAATTAAAAGGTAGAAAAAAAATTTCAAGTATAGGAAACTTTTTGTTACTGCAACAGAAAGTCCAACAATCAAATATGACTAATTCGTTTGGAAGAAAATTTTGAGACATTAAGATATTAACAAAAAAAAATTAATAATAGGAAAACAGGGTGGGATACTTGATAATAAATGTTAGAATTATTTTTTTACTTGCTAGTAACAAATGTGTAGTTATTATGAAAGATTAGTTAATTACACAACCCGATTTTTACTATAATATATAATATTTTGTTAATACCTTAACTATAAGACAATATTACTATATCATTTTCGATTAAATACAAAGGAAGTGACAGAGAACTACTTTCACAAAATTTTTTTGTAAGTATAGCACAGTAGCAAACCAAAAATTTTAACTCTCATGGTACAGCATTTATCAGTTGTTTCAATATGATCTGATTAGTCACAAATGACAAATATTTTAGAAAACGCCGTGATATCTTCTCTAATTTCGAAATATCTAGAATTATACGTATATTGCTCTTATTATAAATTAATTAATCATAGTGGATTCCTGATGTGTCTATTGCAGTAACACAAACTGTCTATATTTTATAAAATTGTTTTCTACTTTTTAGTTACATATGCTACTGAAGCATGTTTTTATAGTGTGTTAAAACTACAATTTATTTTCTGAATTTCTAGTCTCAAAACGACAACAAACGTTTCAAAATTTTCAATCTTTTTACCCAATTTTTGATTCTTTACTTCCCAAAACTAGAACTTTCCAATTCTTTTCCAAATTTGCAAATTTCGAGACTTACAAATTTTCCCACAATTTCTACATCTTTAAATTACTCACCAAATTTTCAAATTGCTCTCTACAAACCTAATATTTTTAAAAATACTTAAATTTGATTTTTTTTCCAAGATTATTGTATTGTTATCGGCCCTTGATCCCTGCGCAAATTTCCAGGTTAATCAGACTTCCTGAAATTGATGAAAATCAGGTTGGAAGATTTCGTTCCATACTTGTATGTACACAGGTCAAGCGAATAAAAGCGAATTAAAAAGATTCATGTTGAGTACGATAAGTATTTGAAAACGATATCAATATGCATGGTTTATTTTTATCTGAGAATACATTGAGAAAGATAGATGATAAGCATCCCTAAGGAATGTTACCCTGGATTTTAAGTGGCGCCGCAAGAAAATTCCTACCTTCCGAGGTATTCCAATTGTGATGATTACATCGCTATTTTTAGACTCGGTCTCTCCATAAATTTTTATTTCAACGGATAATTTGTCCTTCCCCCGTTTTATTTTTAGCTTTTGACTAGTTTACGTCTGGTTTAAGTGTAATTTGTAGAGCATCTCAAGAAGTAGAATTTCATCCGAAAAATTAAATAAAGCAGAAATACGCTCTAGGAAGGGTTTAAGTTGAGGAATATAGCGCTACGTATGAAAACAGGTCATAATGTGGCGTTAAAAGGTATTTTTATTATTGAAGTTAAAAACTCGAATTGGAAAATTGGAAGCATATATGTTCTTCCCATGTTTTTAGCTGTTTGAAAAACACTTCAGTAACTGATTTTTTGCATGTGGTATGAGATTAATCTCGATCATTTCTAGTTTGTGGGTTCTTATTTAGACTAGAGTTACTGTACGCATGCTTAATGAGTTTTATAATATTATAATTTTTTTGTCATTCAGGATATACATACATATAGCAAAATAAATGCTAAATGAAAGAGATGCCCAAAGAACGGGAAGTTCACCACACGGTGCTCTTTCTCTAGCCCTATATACATACATCTTCGTTCTAAAGTTGGAGTCGCAGGCTTGATATAGAAAGCGCTTATAGATTACATTTTTTATTGTCATAATTAAAAACAGGAGCTTGAGGTGTCTACCATGTTTGAGAACATTTTAAAAACTATTTCAATAAAATGATTTTTTACTTGTGGTAGTCTTGAGCCTATGCATTTTTTAATGTTTTTTAAATGTTAAGTCATGGATTTGTTTCTCGAGTATTCTTTCTAGATATTTAAACAGAAACACTCGCTATAACACGTATCTTCCGCATTCAGATGTGATGTTTTAAGTCAGGAATACAAAAACACAGTCTATTTTTGGTGAGAGAACTAGCCTCTTTCCTTTCAGTTTAGATGCTCTCCTGCCTTCAGCAGTCTTTTATGGTTTTGGATGCCTCACAGTCAATTAGTAAATGATTAATAAATAGCTAACCTAGAATCTTGGTTCCGAGGACTTATGACTTCCAGGAAGATAACGTAAATAAACATACGTCTAGACTGTCAAAAAGAAAAATAACCGTTCCAGCTATTAGCGTTCAAGCAGATTTACAGAACGAAAATTTTACTTGAAAAAGCTGCTAAAATAACTTTGATGAGACCACCGTACCTCCACAATACCCCATAAATTATACCGAATAATAAGCTCAAATGTTAGATATGAATAAGTCAACATCAGACTACTTGATGTATATCTAATTTCAAGGAATAAATGAGTATTTCGTAGAGATTTGGCGATATATTGTCGTTGTTTTGACGAAAACACTATGTCTTTAGAAGCAGTTTTTACAGAATGACATAAAAACTCATTTAAATATATAAGAAATTGCATTTTTAAATTAAATATTTACGGTCTTTTAGGTCTGAAAAAAATACAGTATTAATTTTTTTGGTCTTATAGATCAAGTATTAACTATACTAAGTGACATATAAATCCGAACACCCAGTTTAAATGGTTTTATTTTAATAAAAGTTGGTGAATGTATTTATCTTACTGTAAATCACAAGTGAAAAAATTTTCTGCCTTATCAGTTGGACATTCCGGTTTTTATACTGCTTTTTTTAATTCACTAACGCTCTAAAAATGAATATTTCAGCCGCAGTAAAGAATCAACGTTGGCGGATTTTGGTTCTTGACATCCTTTACGATCGGTTACGATGCCTAGAGTACGGAGACCTGTACGATTTCATCAACTTAGTGAGCTTGATAGGGGCCGTATAGTGGGACTTCGGGAAGCTAGACTTTCTTTTCGGGCAATTGCAGTTAGAGTGCAAAGAAGTGTAGACACTGTGGTTAGGTGTTGTCAGGCATGGCTTCGAGAAGGCCGTACGCATAGAGCAAGGGGCACTGGACGCCGCCGTAGAACAACAAACCGTGAAGATCGCCGCCTAAGATTATTGGCCTTAAGGGACCGTTTCTCCACTACCAGGTCCATTGCAAATGAATGGTTTGCAGAACACGGAAGACCTATTGGCATGCGAACTGTTTACCTACGAATGAGAAGTTTTGGCTTGTTTTCATACCGGCCACACTGGGTCCTCCCTTTAACTCGAGAACACCGACGTAATCGCCTTGAGTGGTGCAGACAACGGTCGCTCTGGGATCAGGAATGGAACAGTATTGTCTTTAGTGACGAGTCTCGATTTTGTTGATGCATGCACGATGGTCGTGCCAGGGTTAGAAGGCGACGTGGTGAAAGGAGGAATCCACAGTTTTTTGTTGAAAGACATGTTCATCACACTGTTGGAGTTATGGTTTGGGGTGCTATAGCTTATGGTTCCAGGTCACCTTTAATCTTCATCAGAGGTAACATGAACGCGCAGCGTTATATCCACGAAGTTCTAGAACCCCATCTTTTACCCTATCTTGACACCCTGGCAGATCCAACTTTCCAACAAGATAATGCCCGACCACATGTTGCAAGATTCACAATAGATTTCTTTCAACATAATGATGTCACATTGTTACCATGGCTACCAAGATCTCCCGACTTATCCCCAATTGAGCACGTGTAGGATATGATGGGTAGGAGATTGCTCAATTTGCAACGTCCTCCTCAGACTCTAGAAGTACTTCGAGAGGAGTTGGTGGTTGCCTGGAATGAGATACCACAGGAGGACATTGACCACCTGATCAGAAGCATGCCTAGACGCGTTGGAGAATGCGTAGCACATCAGGGTGCATCCACACATTATTAAAGGTCAAAGGGCTTTAAAGCAGTGCAATGATTTTGAAATTTTTATCATTTACTTATTATGCTTCATTAAGTACTTATACAAAATTTTATTAAAATAAAACCATTTAAACTGGGTGTTTGGATTTATATGTCACTTAGTATATTTAAGACCTCTTAAAAAGTGACAACTAGCCTATTATGACTATCACCTTGAAACATCTAGTTGGCTACAGTCAAGCTAACAAGCTCAGGTAAAGGAATGTAACAGAAAGCAAATGAGAACTCCAATTTCAAGGAGTTTGTGTTGCAAATGTTGAATGATTTTGTTTTCCTTCTATTTGCATATGTATATTTCGAAATAAGAAGTTACATATTAAAACTAGCAAAATACAGTTTTTACTAAACAAATGCGACCAATGATGGTAATGCCTTGGGTTGATAATATTACAAAACGTATTATTTATGCTCAAAAAGCCTCAACAATATTTTGACTCTATATGTTTTCTTGATGTTTATTTTGTCAACTGTAGCTCATCTCATAATACATATCTGCCAAAAGAATGTTATAATATTCGTGAATTCATTTCAAGAGAAAACCTTGGAAAACTGTTTGCTAAAGAGCAAGAAAAGTACAGAGCTAATTCCCTTCGTATACCGCGCTGGTGTCCCACAAGGTTACACGAGCCAGCATCGTCTTTTCAATCTTTACATGAAAATCCGGCATATTCCCCTGCTTCGGCAGACATTCTGTTGATCCTTTTCATTTTCGTTCCTGCTCTTGCTGATTAAAATTCTGACGAAAGGCTGAGATTAAGACTTGTTTCAAACATTAATTATTGAAATAGCAACGTGATTTTCCTTTGGGTAATAAGGAAAGCGCCAAGGATCAAGTAGGAAAAGGAAATTATGAATAATTTTAGGCTATGCTGACATTGTGTAAACTTGCTTTGAACTACTGATTGCTAAAGCTTCCTATATTTACCTCTCATGCATTCCAACGTTTTTTTCTTAAGTACCTTATAGAATTAAGTCATCGATTGGCATATTCCTTCAAAACGAACAATTTTATTTGGAAGAAAACTGAAGTTATTTCTAAAAATATGACTGAGGTTCTATTTGGCAAATACAGTTTGGTATTTTCTTGTGAAATATTTTAATCAAGTAAGATTAATAATGGTCGCAATAATCGTAACACCTTATATAAGCTTGAACCCAAGCGAAACCAAATCGCCTTAATAACAATACCTATGAATAGAATTTCCTTCCCATTTGGGGTTCATCTGACCGAGTAATTTTCGTAATAGCCGTTGAAGATTTTCGGCCAATTATTACATTATACATTTAGTCCATTATGAGATTGAATTCAGATTGGTTATTCCACTGTCTGTATTGCCGTTTTGCTTGGCATAATATCTCCTTCGCAAATTCAAAAAATTATACACTATAATAGACCAACAATACAATTGGATTTAGCATTTTGAAATTTTTTTAAGTTCCTCTCCAGATGAATTAACTTTACAACAATTAGTGTACGACCGAACTTCGGTTTCGGCTCGTATGTTTTCTCTCTTACAAATCATTGGGAAATTCCAGTTCAGGTTCAATTTTAAGCAGAACATTCAAAACATTTTGTGCAAACTAAATTTCTTGAAGAATGCCATAGCTACTAATCTCTTGGAAATAATTTTTCATTTTGGTCTTTGAATAATCCTTCTAGAATACCACTATTTATTAGTTCAAGTATATACAGATCATCGTCCATTTATGAAGACCAAAAATGAATTAGACGATCTTTAAATTCCAAAAATTGATCGTTTAAGTTTAACAGAGTTTATAAAATTTTTAGCGGTTTTTTTTTAGTATTGGTGCAACAGGCAATAAGTTGTTATTTTTGTTTTATTGTTTATTTTTTAGAGAATCTTAGAAACAAGAGGGCATTACTTTTTTGTGTCTTAGGAGTTTTATTTAAGTCTTACTAATATTTGATAAAGACCGATTATTACATATCGAATAAAGTTTATTTCTTTCTTTAATAATAAAGTGCGATTATCACTAATAATAATTGACGAACACTGAGTTTTTTTCTTAGAGATACACTACTATCTAATCTCCTATTGGGAGGTACCAACCTCCCATATCGCAGATCATACACCGCAGCTGAAAGTTTCGGTTTCGGTTCCGGCCAAAGCTAAAATTGGACCGAAATTTGGGTTTCGATTTGGGCTGTAATATTGATTTCGGTAGGACACTAACAAGAATTTTAAAACTGGTGAACGCTACATTGAATGGGCTGATTTTATAGCAATTCAGGATGTTTATTATTTTACCATCTATTTATTGATATATCCTATCTTAAGATACTTGAGAAGCAGTCAGAGTTGCCACCTCACAATCTTGTGGCTACAGGTTGTAAAATGTACTGCTGCGTCGTTGATAAGTTCCTTGCAGTCATAACGCGAGTTCCATAGGTGGTGTTATCTAAACTTTAAACCAAATGTGTCTTTGTATGTATAAAGTACATAATCCACTTATTTCTAGTATTATCGCTTTTGTCCGTCGGACCACAGACGACTAATCATGCACAGCTGTTTCCTGCTTTTTTTGCTATTCATCAGCATGGTCTAGGCTTGCTCTCAGGTAGAAGATAAAGCCTAGACCATGCTGATGAGTTGTCATAAAGCACAAAACCAACCGAAAAGCTGTATTACCAGCTTGTTTAATGGCAACTAGACCGTATCTACTATAACACCAGAATCACCGGCATCTAGCGGCCACAGTGGTGACCCAAATATCAACCCAACAGACACCTTGCAGTGGTCGATTCTAATAATAGATGGGACTTTGTCCTGTATTATTCCTATTTATTTCTTTCTCGTTGAATCGCCAAGAGATTGCGATGTCAAGTATTCACCGTCAGTATTTCCGGTGATTAACCCGTTCTGCGGGGCCCCCAAAGGAGCTGCAGCCTATGACAGATGTTCTCGGTAACCCTTAATGGCCCATGGTGGTGGCTGCCAGCGCGAAAAACAGCGAGCCGAAGCCTAATGAGCTCTCTCTTTCGTTTACCGGAAGTGCACCGACAGATCGGGTATTCGAGGCGACGAAAAGTGTAAAATTAGACTGGTAAGAAGCAATTTATAAAAAAAAGAAGGATCGTACTGAGAGGGTCAAAGCTGTCGTAAGGAGGTTTTCTTACTGATTTTTGTTGATACAGGTCTTGAAGCATTGTCAGCAGAACCAGAAAAGCTGTTTAGGAATACTAGTCTGAATTATCGACGCCTCAGAAACAAATGAGCCTTCTCACTATTCAGTACTCCGTATGTAAAGCTCGACTAGCCACTATAAACCTTAGATAAACAAATTCTTCTGGCATATTGATAGGGCATAGATCACGAGCATTTTGTCAAAATAATGAGACCGCCTGCTTACCAAATACTGCTTTTACAAATTTAAAATACACTAAATGACATAGAAAATGCAACACCGACTAAGAGTGCTGTAATTTTGAGCATATTTTTCAAGTTTTAGGTCTACTGATAAATAGAAAGTGATTAATAGTTTAACTCGAAATTTCGAAAAATAGCTGAGATATCCCACGTCAATGTTAATAGTGCGTTGAAGATCCTTTGTTCGTTAGGCATTCGTTAAGTCGTAGCGGCATTGATTTGATTAGGTGATTGATGTCTTCTTGGCGTATTGTTTCTCAGGTTTGTGGAGGGTGCGGTGAATTTTACAACCTTGTTTCCATCATGTCCCAAACATGTTCAATGGGGGAAAGGCCACTCCGGACGCTTCTAAAAAGTCTAACTTAACACGTGCGACATGAGATCTTGCATTGTCCTGCTCAAAAAGTGGATCTTGATAATGCAATGAAACAACAACGAAACAAATGGATCTAACATAGGAAAATTACTGAATATTAAGTGAACATGTTCACATTGTTCGGATCCTGATATGACAGATAAGCCTATACAAAGAAAATAGTCCTCGGAATGCCTTCAACATTTTATCAGTGTATACTTTCATGGTAGCAAAATATGTGTACAAGTTTTTATCAAAATTCAATAAATAATTCTGGGTCACTTAGAATAGTTGGTATATATTGCATCAGGAAGACAATGGAAGAATCATTACGCTTATTAAAAACAGATTTCTGCGCGTTTTGGGAAAATATAGCAGCAATCCTTGAGGGATGCGACGAAATGATGCTGCAGACGAATCTTTAATGAACATGATGCGGATGCGAAACACGGAATGTTTTCACCAGTTTTTTCTCTCCTCTCTCTCTCGTCTCTATATCTTTTCCAGTATGCCATTCATTTACATACATCCGCGTTATTAACGTGGTACATTGTCTGACGCTACAGAATAAATCTATAAGTCCTTTTTGCAGACTGCATAACAGCGTCAACTTTTTTAACGTTTCGTTTCTTTTGAAGCACTCGGTAATGGGCGAATGCTGCTTCTGGAAATGATGAAAGGAATAATGGGGATGTAAAGATTATTACTCGAGTTCGATTTTCCTCTTTTAAAAATAAATGGTGAATATGTACCTCCATTTGAGAATTTCTACATGACCGGTTTATTTATTTAGAAGACTTCAATTATTTCTTGAAATAAAAATGCATCTACAGAGGGAAATTTTGTAAGACGAAACACACCTAGAGACAATAGGCACGTCTTGATTGTACTGAATACTGGATAAGGCGAGAATACTGAGATTTAGAGAAACTGTAAACTGGTGAAGTGAAGTTAGACGTATAATCAAAATGGATAGAAGCATCAAAAAAAGTGTATGGAGTCGTGAACGTTCCTAAAAATTGGCGTTAAGTAGGTTGACTCTGCACTTCCCACTCAACGCCGTCGATCAGTTAATAGGATTATGTTCAACACAAATTAAACCCTCTGAGAAAATAGTTAGCTACGAACATGTAAAATAGAGTAATTGAATGGACCCATACAGTTAGTCGACAGACATTCTTTCCCTGCCTGACCGGCCGTCCATCTGGCAACGTCGCTTCTCATCGATATCCACCCGTCCAGACGCGGCAGTAAGGACAAATGTATGAAATATGTCTAATAGGTGCGTGAAATTGCCGAGGTTGGGAGCATATAAATACAAGTATATCAAAACATGAAAATTGAGATATACACTCCTCCAACCCCCTACAATCCTCCCTAATATTTTACCACTAAGATTATTTTCAATAATGCCATCTGAGTCGTCAAAAAACGAAATTTGATCGATTATTATTTTTTCAGTTTTTGGCCTTCTTCCCTGCCGTCACTGAACCGATGTCTATCTATTCTATTCTTGTTCGTCCTTGGCATAGTAGTAACCTTGTGTAAAAATGTCATCCAAATCCGAGCAGTACTTTTCAAGTTATAGAGGGGCCAATACGAGTACTTCTTTGTCGGTACGTGTGGGAAGTAAAAAGAACGCCAAAAGACAATAATAGTAACTTTAAAATTCACGGCACGGGCCTTATGAATTTTGTCGTTTTGAAGTACATTAACAACACACAAAAACTTGGGGAATAAAGAAAATTCAAAATTTTGATGCACTTAAATAATGTTTCATTGCGAGTATTTAGGAACACCGAAAGCCTGAAAAAATATTTATACCGTTTGTAGTTTCAAAAAGTCATTTTCGACTAGGTCTAGAAATGAAACTATATTTTTAGCACTAACCTAAGTACAGTTTGGAAATCAAATGAATTCAAGGAGGGTTCTTTTTATTTTTTAACATTGTAATTCCAAGTTTCGTTTTATTTTGAATTTCGAACGATTTAATAGAGGAAAGGAACCAAATTGGAGACAAGCAATTTGAGACAGCGGTGTGACTTTGTATCTTTCTTGCTCCATCTTCTATTAATACCAAAAAGTTGTGAACTAAGACGCAGCAATATTCTAGCGGTGGAAGCGATGCTGAACGTTTATTTTGTACCGGTCGATTTTCCGAAGATAAGAAGGGTGAAAAATGGGCAAAATGCCGCCATTGCAGTAGATGGGGCACATGCAGATTGTGGAGAGATAACCAATAAAATTTTCAATTGCACTTTTTGCAAAGGAAGCGGAATTTTTTTAATTGTATCTATCTCAATTTAGGAAACCAGCTGCAAATTCACAAAAAGATTTACCTTTTTTAAAATATACTTATTGTCTGTAAAAAAATACCTTTAATATTATTTTTCCATTTTAGAGTATGCTACGAGCATCAAATCGCAAGTTTATTTAAAAATATAGGATCGTGTAAAACAAAAAGTACTTTATTTTTCCTTTACAAAAAAAGTATCTCAAACTTGGTTCCTTTCCTCCACAGTACAGCGTATAAGGAATAAATTAAATATCAAACGCATATTGTGCTTTAACTTAACTAACAGACTACATTGCATGTTAATAAAATACCAACCCAATGGATTTATGAAATTTTATGCTATCAACTTTACAGTTTCTAGTTTACTATAACACAAATAGAAAAGACAATGGAACAGAGTAAGACCGCGTCAGCCATCCAAAGCCTCCTAGTATTAACTCAATTTATACGGGCGACCTTCTTTTCAGAATCAGAACCCTATTAGGAGACAGAATACGGCGAAGAGATACACAGACACACAAGACGATGGGCCGTGCGAGCCGTCCGTTGTTAGCGTAATTTGATTGAAGCGAATCAGATAGCAGCAAGCTGAACATTCAGGAAAACAGACAGCGACCAGGCGAGGCCTGCTTAGATGACGACCAGACATCGTTAGTTCTGTTATAGTTGAAGGCGAGATCGCAGATCATAGGAGGCTGCTGTCATTTTCTGGCATTGGAGAAACACTTGAAGGAATTTCACAGCTAGACTAATGAGGTTATATACAAATAAGGTTTGTTCCAATAAGCAATTCTGAACTAGATCAGGGTAAATTTTGACCAGCCAGCTAAGATGATGACCAGACATCGTTAGCTCTGTTATAGTTGAAGGCGAGACCTTAGATCATAGGAGGCTGCTGTCTTTTTATGGCAGCGGAGAAACACTTGAAGGCATGGGTGAATTTTAAACTATTTTCTGCGCATTGCAAGTAAACCTATGCGTAACGTAAGACCTAAAAATGTGGAAATGCTGTTAGTAATTGTTAATTCAAACAAATCAATTTCTATTTCTTGTTTTTGGAATGTCTATAATTAACTGCAGATCTTCATTTTCAATTGAATTTGTTAAAAAGCAATTCATCCTTGAATTATACGTAATAAATGGTAAAATTTAATCTGTAGATATCAAAAACCTCGCAGCTTTGTCGGAATCGATGTCATTTATTCCCTGTATGCGCTCGCTGTTCAGAGCCAATTTTGAATCAGTTGGAAGGTAAATTTATTTCTTTTGATACTCTGTTCAGTTTAGAAGTTCAAGTGTAAGATCTGAAACTTATCCTGTAGTTTAGATGTCGATAATCTCCCATTATTTTCTCACAGGACAAACAACATGCTTCCCTTTAGACGTTGAAGTAGTAATACTTGAGTTTCAGGTGCGAAATAATGCAGTTGTACAACATTACAATTAACCGGTATGTTGCGAGGGGGAGGGGTACTTTTTATTTATTTATTTATATACAGTTTGGGGTGTTAACAGGTAAACCCAACACACACCCTCTGTGAACTAAAACTAAACTTACATAAAATATCGTATACATATACATATATTACATTATTGAATACTTCAATATTAATATTTTTTTTATCTTCCGATATTGTTGTAACAACATAAACTGAGTGAGTAGTTCTAATTATAAGCAATACACTATTAATTTAACTTTTTTAATAAAAGGAGTATACATAATTTAACATTTACTTACGTTTAATTAAAACTGAAATAAAAATTAAATTGAAATTATACCAGAAATGATATTGGAGGTGATAACTTGAGTTATGTAAAAAAATAAAATATTTCTATTTTAGTCTGCCATACAGCTGTAATACTCATACTTTAAAGCCTTTTTCAGGAAGGTCAAGCTAATTTTAAATGAATCTATATCACAGAAATTATTATGATTTTTTGAGCCCTTACCAAAAGGGAATTAAGACCAAGATTAGTTCTACGGAACGGTATTCTAAACAGATGATAGGTTCTAAACGTTCTATCAGGAGTGTTAAAGTTCAAGTTTGCCAAAAGATCCGGACAGTCAGTGAGGTCATTCAACAATTTATGAACACAGCAAATGTCAGAAATCGTTCTTCTATCTTTTAAGGAAATCATATTGAACTGTTTCATAATTTGCGTATAATCATGATCTGTAACAGGTTGGTGAGTTTTATGTGCTAACATCTTCAAAAATTTGTGTTGAATTCTTTCTATCCTGGCTATATGTACATTGTAAGACGGATTCCATATTACTGATGCAAACATCAATTTGTTGTGTATATAAGCGTTTTTGGGTTCGTAAATTCCCTGCATGTCCTGTTTATGAACCCTAGTGTTCTATTTACATCATTTACGATGTGCTCTACGTGAGTGATGATTGAGAGTTTCTCATCAATGTTATACCCCTAGGTCTTTTACTACATGAAGCTTTTCCAGTTCTGCCGTCCCTATCTTATATCTGAAATCTATAGTGTTCGCTATGTTTCTAGTAAGCCTCATGTAATGACGTTTTGTTAAATTCAGGAAGATACTGTTTTCAGTGCAATACTTTTGCAGAGATTCCAAATCGCTTTGAAGTTTTACACAGTCATTTACTTTTCTAACAATAGTAAATATCTTTAGATCATCAGCATATAACAAATATTTACTGAAATGAAAAACAGAAGTAAGGTTGTTCATGTATATGTTAAATAACAATGCTTCTAAGTGACTACCTTGTGGTACGCCTGAAGTTACTAAGAATGTCTCCGAACGATACCCATTGATAGTCACCACTTGTTTATGATTACTTATATACGATGCTAGCCACTACCATAATGGACCATCTACGCACACCTCAGCAAGATCAAGATAGAATGATCAATCTTGTCGAAAGCCTTACTGAAGTCGGTATAAATAACATCCACCTGCAGTTTCTCATCTATTGCGTGAGAGGCATATTCTATAAAACTCATCAAATTCGTCTCTACAGATCTTTTAGGGAAAAATCTATGCTGGTGTTCCGTAATGATATTTTTTGTAATGTTTAAGATAGCATCATAAGTCAGCTTTTCAAAAATTTTTGAGAAAATACAAAGTTTAGTGATAGGTCGATAATTTTCCACAAGATGTTGGAAAGACTCTTTGAGTTAATGATAGTTTGAAAATTAGGTGTAGTGGTAAACATAAGCTAGCTGAACAGTTTTTTATAAATACAGGAGGTATGCCGTCAGGGCCTACTGATTTTTTAATTTCTAAGGACACTATTTGTTGATATATTTTTTCAATGGATATTAAGGTAACATCAATAGGACAAGTATCCTTGTTTAAATAGAAATGTTTAGATTTAACATATGCACTTGCAAAGAAATCAGCAAAGGCATTACACACCCCACTTCCGGTTTTAACTTCATAGTTTGAATGATTTATAGAACTAGGTATAGAGACATGACATTTTTTCTTACTTGAAACGTATTTCCAAAAGTGTCGGCTGTCGTTCAATATATTGTTTTCCATCATTGTTATGTATTCATCCAGGTTTTCCTTAATTAAGATTTTTGATTTGGCTCTGAGGTCACAGAATATCTGATATGAGTATGGATCATTAAAACGTTTGTATAGTCTATGATACTTATTTTTTCTCTTAACTGTTTGTATTGTTTCAAGTTTAAAGTATATTGGGTATTTTCCTCGAATTTTATATGTTGGTGTAAATTTGTGAATAGTTTCATTGAGTATGTTATAGAATATGGCTACAGCTTCATCTACAGATTTGGTACTAAATAATTTTTCCCATTCTATGTCTAAAAGAGTATTATTTATGGAAGTATAGTCAGCTTTATTAAAGTTGTAAAGGCATCGGCTCTGGTGCATTAATGGTTTAAGTAAAACATGCTTAAAACAAAATGTAATTGCAGGATGGTGATTATCCTCAGGAACCAATATGCCAACCGAATTCGAAATATTATATATTGAACATTCGTTACTAAGTATCAAGTCCAATAAACGGTTATTTGAATTTTAAATTTTATTAAATTGCATTAACTGTAGATAGACAATATGTAAAGTAAGGCACTGGTTTTCTCTTCAACATTAAGTGGCTCCATAAAATGTTCATTAGGTACTGGTTGCCAATTGACACTTGGAAGATTAAAGTCACCAACCAACAACACCGTATTTTGTCGAAAAAGACCTTTTGGTATTTTCGGGACGATGTACTTGGATGATATATCTGTATATTAAAAACGACAGCTTCATACTCGCTTGTCATTTTGAAGGGCTGGATGTCCTTTTTGGGGAGCGGAAATGCCTACTCCAAGCAGTTGTAAGCTATGCTGATTTTGCGTGGTGCGATTTTAGAATTCAAAATGATGACTTCGCCAAATCTCAGCATGTGGTAACTCACACTGTATATTAATGTGATCATGAAAAGAAATAACAAACGAACTGTTACCTAAAAGACAAATAAATCAAATACCTAGTATCATTGTATTGAAGAAGATCACCTTTGTGATTGAACATTGTACATGTGGTTTTGTTGGCCAGACAAACATGTAGGATTATCTAGTTCAATAGTTTGTAGAAGCAAAGCTAAAGGAATTTTTGGTGTTTGGCTGGGCGAGAGATTGCAGATTACATAATGATAGTCATTTTCTTGAACCACATTGAGAAAAATAAAACACTTCTCTTGATATAGCCATACTATAGCTTAGGGTTCTGGCTCTTAGTGGATACACCATTATTTTTCAGGTGGAGATTCTTGCGATTCTGGCTTGTGTATTCCGCATGTTGGAGGAGGGAGGGCCTAGCAGAAGAATAACAATCTTCTCCGACAGCCACGCTGCAATGAAGGCACTAAGTGCCTGTAAGATCACTTCGAGGCTTGTATTGCAATGCAGGGAAGCTCTCAACTGTATCACAGAGAGGCATCCGGTAACGTTAATGTATGTGGGTACCGGGACGCGCTGGGATAAAAGGCAATGAGACGGCGGATGCTCTGGCGAAGGCAGGATCAGCCAACAAGCTCATTGATCCTGAGCCAAACGTCAAATGGATGATCCGTTTCTGTGCAACGAATACTCTCGCAGCCAATGGTGAGTTTCCCCATAATATCTTGTGGTTTGATATTTGTGAGCAAACCACTGCAAAATAAACATTCGGTAGCTGAGTGATATCAAGGCCACCTTTTAATTGAAGAATAGCATAGCAGTTCTTGTTAAGTTCCTTGCAAAGCTCTTTAATATCTGTCGTCCAGCTCGTGCTCACCTAACTGCGAGCAGTAAAACATGAGCTAGTTTGCATATATTGCGTATGATAGCACATCTATAGAGTATTGGAGGACGTATGGTTGATCTCAAAATCTCGCCCCAGGACAATAAAAGGGAGTTGTGGGATGATCGTGTAACATCACGCATACGCGACGATCGGCGACAAGAGAGAAGAGAAAATCCTGGTGCGTTAGGCAGCAGCAGCAACGTATAGCTGGACCGTAAATAATCGTGGTGTGTATGTAAATGAAGGCAATAACATTATTGTAGATGCAAATGTGTCCCCAGTTAAATCCATTAGGGCTACAAATGCTGCCCCCACCCGATATCCAGAGGCGGCACTTAAAGCCACAGTCCGACGCGTCGCTACTTTCACGGCTGAAGAACCGTACGAACTTCGATAGGGCGATTTTTGGAGAACAATAGAGAGTTTTGGCAATCGCGAATCTGCCTACGTAAACGTTAACTTTGACATTATTTAACATTCTGGTCAATAATATACTCAGTGACATTAGAAGTGTTACATTCAGAAAAAATGTTTCTCATAATGACGATTTGAAGCATGTTGTAACAACAGTGGCAACGTTTTATCTTTGTTTTTGTTTATCCTTGTTTAAAATGTTCCCTCTTAGTTTTTGTGAAGCAAGCAGTTTCTGAGAGCTAAGT
The DNA here is from genome assembly GCA_963669975.1 of Acanthoscelides obtectus. Taxonomy (NCBI): domain Eukaryota; kingdom Metazoa; phylum Arthropoda; class Insecta; order Coleoptera; family Chrysomelidae; genus Acanthoscelides; species Acanthoscelides obtectus. The sequence continues at coordinate 40,470,406 of CAVLJG010000008.1, forward strand.
AGTACAAAATGCCTCGAGTTCGAAGACGTCCAAATTATCACCATGTTAACGACCTTGACAGTGCTAGAATTATTGCCTATCGAAATGTTGGTTTGTCCTATTGCGAAATTGGCCACCTTGTTAATTGAACTGCAATGACGGTAATGCGTGTGTGTCGTGTGTGGATAGAAGAAGGTAGAGGAACACAAAGAAGGCCAACTGGTTTATCGGGGCGTACCACAGAGCGTCAAGATAGGCGCTTCAGACAACAGACCACCGTCGTCTACGTTTGAACTAGAGCAGAGAACGGTAACATTGGGAGGCAGAATAGCATAATGTCATCTTCAGCGATGAATTGCGACTCTGGCTAGGTACGCACGACGGTCGTAGAAGGGTAAGACGCCGCCGTGAATTTGCTGTTGACAGACATGTACACAGGACTGTTGGAGTAATAGTTTGAGGGACTATTGTCTATGGTATCCGATCACCCCTCCTCTTTGTTCAAGGTAATATGACTGCTGCGCGTTATGTTGACGATGTCCTACAAACCACTTCACTGCCGTATCTAGAGGGCCGCGCACACGTCCTTTTTCAACAAGACAACTCACGTGCCCATATTGCTCGTAGAACTACGGACTCTCTTCAAGAAGCAGGCGTTAATGTTTTTCCGTGGCCGCATTTAAATCCCATCGAACATGTGTGGGATATAATGAGGAGGAGACGATCCACTTTGCTCCATCCGCCACATATTCTGCACAGGTAATCAATGAAGTTCGATTTGCTTGGAGCGAGGTGGCACAACCAGACATCGATCATTCCATTTTTTCGATACCTGAACTGTATTCTTTTGAATAGGAGTTCTGTTTTTCCATTAGGACTGAGTCAGATGTGTTCGTCATTTCTAACAAATGATGAATACCTTTGAAAACTAAAGAAGGCATGCAAATAAATTGATTTAGTCGAAAATTACATATTATTGACACACATTAAAGTTATTTGAGGTCTACGGTATGTACATATGTACACGTATATGTACACATGTATTTATTCACCTGAGTTATTTATACATTTGAACTAAGCCCAGGACCACATTTTTTTTCTGTTTAATTCCATATTGGAATTCAAGTGACTCGTACAAAAACGCCATTTAGACAAATTATAGCAACAATTATCAGGGAATTGTATAAAAAAATCAACTTAGATCAAGCCTTTACATAGAAGCGTGTGCTTTTTATTCAAATGTGGCTTAGTACCTTATTGTCCCAAGGTTTTCAGTTTTTGTTTCACAAAAAAATATGAATTTAACATAACTCTTGAAGAATCCACTCATGAACTATTTCGTAATGATAAATATCTTGATTTGTGACCTGTTCGTTTAATACTATTCGCAAATTAATGATTTACTCTCCGTTGTTTGGATTGCGTGTCTCGAGAGAAGATTTCGCCGTTGTAATGTTTTCAATGATAATTGAATTGTCATACAGTATTATTTGTAGTACGTCATAATGATCGATAGCTTGCCATGTACAAAAAATAAAACTTCTTTCTTACCTGAATTTGTCTGCCGTGGTTGCAGCCTGAAGATCTTTGTATGTACTTATATCTTACCTACGCAGCTAGCTCCTCATTCCTCCTTTCTCTCCTTCCCTCGTCTAACAACTTTATTATCTTCGAACTTTCTCATATTTTTGAGGGTAATTATACAGTATATGCAAACACTTATTGGAATTTACATGACAGTTAAAAATAGTTGTTGTGCTACGGAAAGCAAACATCGCCGGACCCTCTATTGTGCGCATCTGTAGTGAAGAGATGATGTCTAGCACTCGAAGTTGCGTTATAGTTACGGGATGTTGATGACAGTAGATAAATGTGCGGGCGATGATGCATACTACAGATTAGTTGTTTGAGTGCTCGTATATTTTCCACGGGGGAACACGTTACAATACCGGCGGATACATTATAGACACAGATAATACTGATGATAGTGAAAGAACAAGGGTATGTGTTATATGATGAGTTAGAGGGTGTGAGAATTTAAGTAAACATGGGGATAATCGACATGAAAACCAAACGATAAGTTTCAGATGTTACATTAACTTTTACAGTGTCAACTGCCAGCTCAAATTTCTGAACCTTTTGTTTTATAAAATGTTATCGATACAGCCACAGAATGAGATATCTGCAATATATGATATAAGACTATTGACCGAGAAGATGAAAAAAGCAAAATCCGATTATATCTGAAATATTCTTAAATCAATCCTATAACAGATTATGGACATATTTTAAGAGATTAGAAAAAGTAATGAGCGCTCAGCAAACAGCAGCGAAACATTCATATATGTATCTTTCTTCATCCTGAGCATTGCATTCATCAAACTTCGTAGCTTCCCTAACTAAATAGATCACTTATTTGATTCGTCCGAATACTATGCAAATAACAATCAGGAAAGGTGTAGGTATGAAATATATATCCCAAAATAGTCCGTAACGTCTGATATTTAACCGATCGACAAGTTTGTGTTACATCAATTAACTACATACTTTTTATTGATACTGCTCATCATTTGCTTGTGTGGTACTTTAAATTGTAGGAGGTCATTGTTTGCAGAGATTTGAATTGTTACCGAAGTTAGCAATTTAGAGTACTGCATATGGCTGCAAACTCATTTCAATATTCTTGATGGATGGTGTGGAAACAATAGAATGATACCCTAAATGTTGGCAAATGCAAAGTCGTAACGTTTATCCGAAAACAAGATAAAACTGAGTCCTACCACCATTCTTTGAATAACATCATTGTCGAGCTTTCTGCGATTTCAGCGTAACCTTTCATATTAACAATATTTTCAGTAAAGCAAACAGAATGTTCGGCTTTATTGTAAGGAATTGCAATTATACATCAAGTCACTATATTTTGCTTTTGTTCGTTCTGATTTGGAATATGCACCTGTCGTTTAAAACCCTTGCTACCAATGTTACTTAACTGTATAGATTATCTTCCGAAGATATTTTTGGAATTTTTGGTATTTGAATCTGTCTCTGTCTACCCGGAGCATGGATATTAGTACCTGCTGCTAATTAGATTTCATCTCTATTCATTGGCTTCTCGTCGTAAGCACGCTTCGGTAATATTTCTGTATAATGATCTAAATAATGGAACTGATTCGCTGTCACTGCCTAGACTTCTCTCGCGGCTTAATGAAGCATTTGTCTGTGAACGTGCACAAACTAACCGACCTATGGTATCATCCGATACAGTTATGTATACCAATTTTAAGTACATGACATATATGAGACATTTTTTATTGTGCATTGAATATCTTGAATTTTCTTGTTTTGCTTCTTAGATATATAATGTTCATTATTACTTTTAGGTGATAATGAAATTCATTTGCTTTCTGTATTATTTTCCTTGTGAATGGATTTTTACTATTATTATCTTTCTTAAATAGAAGAGCACCAAATTCAAGCTATAGTTCCACCCATCTGTTAATCCTTGGTTACCACGACAGTAATGCAGACATCTGTACGATCTTCGTTTTGTATATACTACACTTCAGTCTAAGTATCACGTCCCACAATTTTCATTATGGAATACCACTCAACCATATAACATGAAACCGAAAGCATTTGCAATGAGGATACAGTTTGAATGGTAATTCTTCCACTATTGCAAAATGGTTTACTGCAGCGACTTTTTAGCCACCGTTTGAAATAGTAACGGCATATCAAGGATATTTTCAAGACTAAGCATTCTTCTACTGTGGGAATATTTGAAAAATTATAAACATTTCCAATCATCAACAGAAACGCTGACATACCTCAACGCTTTCGGCTGCTGTGGTTCATAATATTAGAGGGGGCTGCTTAGGGATCAAATTCTTTCACAGGTATCTTTTGAGTTAATATTTACTGATGATAAAATGAAGTATCAAAAGTATCTAAACAATTCGAGCATTTTTGATGTAGAATGTGTATATGACAAACAGTAGACATACTCGAAAAACCATTATGAAAACTGGCATACTCTTAAAAGCAGAGCGTATCTTTTGATATATCGTGACATGTACTCGCATGAGACTACTAATATACACCAAAATATGGCAGTGGTGTTAGGCTGATAGAAATTCATATTACAAAGCTTATTGAATTCGGCAAGCTTATCAGATTTACATATTTGCTGCCCCCTCTATTACCAAATCCATCTGGTATATCCCCTCAACAAATTCCCATAAATATAATACTACCGTAATACACTCCAGCAGAAGTATAATCATATTGCTTTGCTCCTTTGAGATTCACTCATATAAACTAGTAGCCGAAAGTTGATTCCACGCAACAGATATAGTTTGAACTACGTACACTTCACAATATTTACGTTAGTTTGGGCTGCCATATAAACGCATGTTACTCCTACATTCTACTGTATGGTATTAAGTCATCTTATGCTTAGCTACACTAGGGAAAAAGTGGTCAATCGTTAAACAGTTTTTTGTAAAAATTTTCTTTACCTAAAATAAACTTTTTAATTGTTCTACGTAAATTGAATTTTCTAGAAGCAGTTTAATTGGAAATAGCAAACCAGGTATCTGCTCTATTAACCTGTTTAAATAATTTGGATAATATAGTTTATGTATAAATGGTTCGTTCAAAACAATTAAACATTTTTATAAAGCAACTTACACCGTTTGTTTGAATCGCGATAGGCGCAGTGCCGCTGACGCGCTCCGAACTCCTAAGTTTCATTTGTGATTTTCGCGCGAAGCTTCATATTGAAATGTTGCCGTTGTTGGTGTAGTAGTTCTGAAGTTCATCAATTATGGTGATCAAGTGTAATACTCTAGCATAAAGCTATTAGGACACATAACCATGGTTAGAGTATTCCTTGATCCCAATACACACTCTGTATAGGAGAGTCACTGCTGACGCGAGGGAATGGGAAGAACTTTGAAATTTTATATATGAAGCCATATTAGGGTCAATGATGCATTTATACCAAATATGTACTTAACGTAGGCTAGGATGTGGGGCCTGCTGTTGGTGCAAACTTTGTAATATTTGAAAATATCCTAGTTTGTTTAAAACAATGTCGAATTTATTTATATATGTACGTGTCATGAATGCGGGTGGGTACAGTACTTGTCATTACTAAAAGTAAAAGTACGATTTTTGTACACGTGATCAAGGGTTCTTATTTAGTTTTATCTATCCATCTCCCTACTTTCTGTATTTAATACAGAGAAGAACTTCTAGTGAATGGTAATATATTATAACCTGCTTCTGGACAATCAGGCTAATAACAAGCAAAACTTGATCCCGTATATAATACAGTGAATGAAAATAAACATATCGAATTTGTTAGGATTACAAAACTCGGAAGTTTTTATTTTGACTCGAAAACATCAATTGTTAATATCAAATTTTACAGAGTTTTTTGATATCAAAGACTTGTCACAGCAGTTAGATTATTATCCAAATATCATCTTAATTCTAAATAAAATAATTCATTAAGACTAGACAAACACTTTTACCTAAACTAAACAAATTAACAAAATGTCGTATTATTTTACTTGGAGCAGGTAACCTCATTCTGATAGTTCGTTAATTTATAATAAAATGGTGTTATCAATCTAAGTAAACGGTTTAATAAATTTAAATAAGCGATTACCTTTTTTAATTAAACTAGTTTCATAGATTCAAGTAAACCGTAAACCAAAGTAGAAATTGATGTTTAGTCAACCTAATTAAACTTGTTAGCTGTCATGTTATAAAATTTTTTAATTGGCCTAATTAAACATTTTAATCAGTTTAATTATTTTTCTTAGAGTAAACATGACTGACTCGCTGCATACTGCGTAAATATCCAACTAACTAACCTTTATTGATCCTTTGGGTCGCAATAAATCGAGAAATATAATCAGAATCACTTGGAGAACACAAAAACCTCAAAGTTTGGAGCAAATCCACCTGGATCACCTTTCCCTAGAGAATGGTGGTTCTAAAATTACTTTTGAGGTGAGCTTCCATCATTTTTCAAAAAATATAGGAGCGTTTTGTTCGCTCATGCACCACAATTTAGATACAGCATTGGAACATATTAGAAAAGGTTCTTCTGTCACAAATTGTTATACACACCACTCAATAAGATATCGATACGTTTCAGAATTGGATCTTTGTGGAAGGATACTGGTTCTGTAATTGGAAATTTATAAAATGCACCTTATTCCATTTCTACCTTTGCTCTGTTGTATAGATAAGAATTCGTCTGTCTATTACATCCTTTATCTACACAATCTACCCTACTATACTAAGTGACAAAAATTTCAACTCAAGTGGTTGAGGTTAGACTGATTCAAAATCCAGTTCCAAGATTTGTCCTGCACATACTAACATTCTAACAAATAACAGCTTGTAAAAAAAATTATCTTATTTGAATGATATTTTATATACAATTTGACCAAATCCCATTTTTTTTGTCTCAGTTCTGCTTCCATATCTGATCATATTTAACTGTATACAAAGTTCCACTCAAATAAAGTCATTTTACTTCCCACGCCCACTAGCGGGGAAGTATTGTCATCGCGAAAATTTTCGAAAATGAGATATTATGCTTTTTGGGTGTTGTATGACATGTACATCATAAAAAATCATGTCACTTATTTCCATCGGTCTGTCTGTCCGCTAATCTTATAACCGCCTTGAGAAGTAGCGATCGGATTTTGATGAATTTTTCACTACTACGACAAAGACGCAAAAGCCAAAAACGAAAAAGAATGAACATCTCTTAAACTGATCTTTTTTTTGGCATTACGGAGAATCCGGATCAGTTTTGAAAAAAAAATTGTGGTAAGAAAACTTGGTGGTGGAGGTTGTAGAGGGTAGAGAGCGTTTATATCAATATTTTGATGTTAGTACATTTATACGCTACCATCCCTGGTAATAGTATGCGCCTATTAGACATACTTCACACATAGGTTTCTCCGCCCTTGAAGCTTATTATTAAATATTCTCAGCAAACGAATCGCGTACCTACCGACGACACTCTGGCAGTGTCAGAGTCTTGGTGGGTACTTTTGTTCTCCGCGCTGTCACTCCTGACGGGGCGGAGAAAAAATGTCTATGGGCTAATTGTATGGACCTTTTTGACTGACTTTCTCCTCAGTGCCTAGTTTGTGCCGAACATAATCATTTATCAACTGATATCGGCGTTGCTTTCCTACGATACAGTCAACCTTTTTTACGCCATTTTTTGCTTGTTGTTCTTTTTTCTTTGCCACTGCATATTATCATTTATTAATGCACACTATCTGAAAATAGCTAACCTAACAATAAATTAGCCCGTCTGAAAAATTATCCAAGATGAAATGAGATGTCGTAGATCTATGAGAATTTGTCACAGCTACGAGCCCCTTCCCACTTCAGTTGGCCCAGCTATTGAAATCTTAGTTTTTTTCATATCAAACACAAATAATAAAAATTTAGCAGGGTGTTATAGGTTTACAATATTAACAATGAATATTTTGATAATATATAGTAGAAAACACCAACTTTATCACTCCCTAATCAAATTTGCAGCATAAAAATAACACATGTTGCAATTACAGCATATCAACTTATTTTCATTTCAATGAAAAATAAGTCTATAACGCATATAGATCGACCAGCCAAAGATTGCTAGGGACGAAAGGGGGAAATGCGATGAAAAAACCTTACCATTAGACGATTTTATATGGAGTCATAGGCGGAGATCGGAGAGACTTGAATTATTAATTGAATTTATATTTTATTACAACTGGTAGTATTAATATTTTTTTGCGATTCATAATGACGTGATACCAAACATACATTATAAGAAATAAATATACACAAACACTGAATATTGAGAACAAAATAAATATATTTTTTAGGCAACAAGTAATATTCCTATGTACGCATTATGATTGAACAGCAAAACAAATTATGCATTCTTCTAAAATAGAATACAACAAGTCAAAAATATCTGACTGAATAGAAAAATATAGGAAAACAAAAAGTAATTTCTTGATGAAATAACCCATAAACAACACATAGAATTAGACTTTCTACTGAGATACTAAAAGCCACAAACCAATAGTATAATAAATGAATATCTAAAAATTCTAAAAGGTAGCCAATCTAGTATAGTTTCAATCCTGATTAGAGTCATGATCACTGTCTGAGGAACTGTCATTGCTATCACTTTCACCTCCTATGTTGATTATTATTTCTTCCTGTATTTCTTGAATGAGACTGTCTTTTTCCCAATATTCATCTTCAATTTTTATAACATGTCCAATAACCTTTTGCCAGTCACTGGCACTTACTGAAGCGATGGCCTTATTAGAAATTTCATCTAGTTTTTTTATAGTAAATTCGCCGCTTGTATTATGGCTTCTAATGAAAAATTTTACTTGTGCCCAAATCATCTCTATGGGATTAAACTGACACATATAGGGTGGCGTTCGAAGTGGGGTGTGTCCGAAACTTCTTATTAAATTATCTATCTTATAATTTTTCTCATCAGATGGTGGCCTATGTAGACAAGCTATTTCATAAAGCTCCATTTTTTTAGCATTAGGATCATGCTCTATACCTTTTTTGCTCAACCACGTGATGATGTCTCTTTTTAGAGAAGATCTAGTTGGAGGCTTGTCTTCCAAAGCTGAATGGTAAGGTGCATTATCCATTATTATAATACTATTAGGAGGAATGTTAGGAAATAGTTTTTCAGTAAGCCACTTCGTGAAATTTTCTTGGTTCATTTGACCGTGATAATCACCAGTGGCACAGCCAGCCTTGAAAATGAGACAGGCTCCAGGAACAAAACCATCTTGCGAACCCGCATGAACAATTATAAGTCGTCCTGGAAATGAATAAATAGCCTCATTTTAGTGTTATTTTAAGTTTGCCAACACCTTTTTGAATCACTATGTATAAAAAACATATTTTTGAGAAAAAAATACTTGCAAGGGATTATGTATTCAATTAGACAAATTAAATGAGCACTTATTAAGAATATTCCAAAATTGAGAAAAATGTATAATAAGCAAAATCGAGGTGAAAGAAACTTTATTACCTGTAGAACTTATATTGCTCAGGACACCCATAATTTCTTCGCTTTGCCAGCATTTCTTGAAAGTGAGGTCATTATCAACCCAAGTTTCGTCCAAATAAATAATATGCCTTCCTTCTTCCCGGAACTTTTTAATAGACCTAAGATACTTGTATCGCCAATGTAAAATACTGGGTCTTTCCATTAGTAATTTCCTTTTGTTGTGGCATTTACGCCAGTAAAATCCTTTTGCTTTTAAAAGCAGCCTCAACGATTCTTTACCAAATGGAAATTCCATTTCTTCCTTCAGTTTGATTAGAAGTTTACTACAAGTAGGTACCACTTTAAAATCACAGTAAAATTTTTCTATCATTCTCCGAATAATGGAAAAATCGACTCCATCAATTTTTTGGATCACAGAAGGGCGTGATCTCTTTTTTCCGGGAGAAGCTAAAGGCTGTGTGGAGGTTGCATTTTGCCTGTCTTTATCTTCTTTTCTAATTTTACTTATAGTTCGTTCACTAACACCCGTATAATATGCCGCCCTTGCATTTCTAGCTACCAGTGGATAAACGAAAGTATTGTTAGCCGCTTCTGCATCGCAAGCACGTATCACGTTTGCTATTATTTCCCTTGCCTGGCTGTGAATAACTTTCCCATGCTTGAATTCCATTATCACCACTAAACAGTAAATTATATTTTCAAAGTATTTGCCAACTGCCTACGCCTATGGGAGTAGGTTTATAAATGACCGTGCCATCGGCACGTTATTCTAGTTTCAGATAAGATAAGAGTTTTGGACCAATCAGCGACCGGATGTTTACCTGCGGCCTGGGTTTTCCAGCTACATTGCCAAATTCAGCGGAACAATTCTATATCTTAAATATGTTAATATGTATGGACCGCATTTTATGTAGAACATCTGACAACTTCGCAATTTTTTGTCCGCATTCTTTCGGCTTGCAATCTTTCGCTGGTCCAACATTAGGTGGCTGTGAAAAATAAAAGCCATGACAATTGTTTTTATTAATTACAGCTGACAGAATACGTTTAAAATAGTTTTGGGTAGTTAAGGTTTTCAAAATGGGTAGAGGAAAGGTTATTAGTGCGAAAATTCGGTTACTTATAATTAAATTTTTTATTTCTAGGAAATCAAACTCAGAAATTGCAACTTTGTTAGACTTATCGCGGTACAGTGTGAGAAATATTGTTAGAAGATATAACGTAACTGGTTCAGTTAATATTAAGCCACGATATGTGAAAAAAGGTTATATCACAAATGGCGACCGAAGAGCATTAAGAAGAATAATAGTGAAAAACAGGCGTGCCAATTATTTGCAAATAAGTGCTCTGTGGAGTGGCGCTGTTGGAAGGAGAATTTCGAGGTCCACAACTCATAGAGAGGCCCACAAACTGGGATTTAGCACTTGCCAGGTAAGTTTTCTTATAAAAATAAAGTGAAGTAATAACCCTAAAGTTGCACAACTTGTTAATAGGCCAAAGAAAAGCCACTATTAACTCCACTTCAAAAAAAAAATCGGCTTAGATGGGCTAAAGAACATAGACAATGGACACCTCACTAATGGTGTGCAATACAGTGATGAGGCCCGATTCGAAGTTTGTGTTGGTGACAGTCGAAGTAGAGTTATTCGCAAAAAAAATGAAGCATTCCATGTTGACTGTCTGAAGAGAAAAGTGAAATTTCCAGCATCTGTTATGGTCTGGGGCAGTATGTCATCAAAAGGAGTAGGAAAACTTCATTTTATTGATGGAAATGTGGATACAGACAAATATCTGGCAATTTTAGAAGAATCGCTTTTAGCAGTGATGGAAGAATGTTTGACATCCGGCCAAGATTTTGTGTTTCAGCAAGACGGTGCAGCGTGCCATACCTCGAAAAAGGCTATAAAATGGATGGAACAAAATAATGTACCACTTTTAAAATGGGTTTCTAGCAGTCCAGATCTATCCTACCTATTGAAACTTTGTGGCACGAGATGAAAAAGGTTGTACGACAACATCCTGCTCGTACAATCACCGAACTGAGGCAAAAGCTTCAAGAAATATGGGATTGTTTTACACCAAATTTTTGACAAAACTTGGTTAACACTATGCCCCAAAAAATTTCAGCCGTAATAAAAAATGAAGGTGATGTTACCAATGGTAATCTTTCAATTGTTGCTTTGTTAACTTCGCGCATTTATTGGCATATTGCTTATTTGTTCAGGTGTTCTATTAGTTATAGGTCTAAGTGATTTCAAATATGTATTTTTTACGACTAGAGTGTATCTAAAATGTTTTCGAGAAAATAAATTGTTTAAGAAGTAAATAGTTTCGTCATGTTTAGTTTATAAAGGCATATTTTGGTACAACTCTTGAAGTGGGCCAACTGAAGTGGGAAGGGGCCCGTATGTCTTTATGCGCGAATATATTATTCGTTTGACTATCTTCAGTTAGAATAATAGAATACTCGTTTGATTACATTTTTATCCTAGAATAAAAACAACAACTTGTTTGCGTATCCGTATATTTTTTGTCTTGGAGTGTAAATTCCAGTGAATGATTGTTTTATCCTTATGGTGCGATGCGGCCATGGCGACCGGCCGATCTAATGTCATTTGACAAATGGGCGGCGTCGGACGAAACCACACATCTGTCGCTTTAGGTGTAATATAATTGTCCCTTCCCAGCGAAAAAGGGACCCCCGATTCGGTCTCCTAGGACAAGGATTAACTGCCCTAATATATGCCTGCCTACCAGTCGCCGGGAATTTTTTAGTTTTTAGGGATGCGGATTCTTGTGCCTAAATTAAACTTGTTGTAACAAATGTAAATAGACTGTTGATTATTCGACCATATAAAATGTTTATGTACATGTGTCTTTTCAAATGCACAAACGTTTTCCTATTGCCATTATCGAAGAAAACAAAAAAAATGGCGCAACCCTGTCATCAGTTCATAGTAGATTATACCAGGTGTTTCAAATTCGGCCCTCACCACTGGGATCTCGGAAATGGTCAAAGATACTAAGTCGTCTGATAGGGGTAAACTTGCGTATTTAGGTAACTCTCAAAATGCTGCTCAAGTAGTTTCCAAATTCATAGAACTTCCGAAAAGATTATGAAAAAACCGAATTTTCCAAAAACGTATCAATTTTTTCCAGACTTTTCGATGGGATTTTAAAATAAAGTGCACATTAACACTGCCTCTCCTTACCCTATACAAGATGGCAAAATTAGAATTTCAATATGACACTGTGTGTTTCTATTGCCACTTTTTCTCCCCTACAAAAGATAGCGTAGCCAAAATTTCAATTCGCAATTTTTTACTTACATCGCCAATTTTGTTTTTACATATGGATGCTATATTGAAATATTGTACATTTAAATGGATTTTTCAATACCCAGTGATGTATCCTTAGTTGGCCATGAATTTGTTGTTGGAACGAAAATTATCAGGCAATTAAAAGGTATGGCTAAATCTGAACAGATAATTTTATTGATAGTTATAACAATAATATATAGACATAAATAATCAGATGTAAATCATAGCCGATATTCAAACTGTTGTCCGTTATTTTGTAGGCAAAGCCTGACTTTTCTCTGTACATTGTTTATTTCTTTGTTTTTCTGAAATAACTAAGGTTTGGCGATGTCAACATATGACATATACATTTTTATAATTAGAATAAAAAACTCTATTCATGTTTGCAGAAATCCAACATGGGGCCCACATAAAAAAATAAAGTTGATGCTGAAGGACAATAGACGAAACGTCATGTTGAATTTCTAGTTATGCCATCTTATAGAGGCAATGTTAAAGTGCAACTTTGTTGTTGAAATTCCACTGCAAATAAAGTCAGGAAAAAGTAAAACCATTTTGGAGTTTTTCTGTCTGTCTACGAAAGTTCTGTAGTAATACTTTGTTAGTTACCAAATACGCAACTTTGCCCCATTTAAGCGACTTCGTATCTCTCACCGCTTTCGGGGTCCCAATTGTGAGGGTCGAATTTGAAACACCCGGTATATTGCATACTTTTAAAGCGTATACAGCTTTCTAAAAATTTTCAGACAACTCGAGCGGTCCGTTCCAAGTAATAGCGTGGTCAAACATCATCGAACAGACCAAAAAAACAAACAGACCGACATACAAATATACGAATAGACCGACAGACATGAGTGACATGATTTCTCGTTATTCAAGTCATATAACTTCTAAAAAAGCTGATATCTCATTTTCAAAATTCTTCGCCATTACAATACTTACTCACCAGTTTGCGTGAAAAGTAAGAAAAGCCCCAAAATTATTATATGTTGAAGTTTAGAAAATCTGCAAAATGGTGATTCCTCTAAATAATGTTTTTGACTACGTCCTGATATCATCAGACCGTTGCAAAACAAACAAAAATGAAGTTCCTTTATAATAAACGACTTTCTCGAATTATCCTCATAGCTTCGCTGCCAGCGAACTGATTTTCAAAAATTATGTAATCACACCTATGACTCTAAACAGGTTCAGTGATGATTTGCATATATTTTCTCATATTTAGATCAGTTCCAAATAACAATTTTACAAATCAATTCCCTCAAATAATATATGAACACGTTTTACTCAATAATTCCAATTTTATCATTTAATATTTGCTCTGTCCTACCCCATTTTATTATCATCATTACTTTGCAAATTCATTATAATTTATATTAGTATCGATTCCTCGATTTAATGAAATGCTTGTGTGAATTTCCATTGTTTATACAGTAACCAATCATTCGCACACCTGAATGTCCAGTTAATAAAATAACGGATCTGCCTCAGTGGTTTTATTGTGTATACCAAATGTTTCAAAGTAACCTTCAAAGCTAAAATTTTCCGAATCAACGTAACTGATAAGTTGTTTAAATCAAAAATGTCGAAAAATAGGGATTTCCTATTTTCTCAAAGTAGACTAATGAAAGCAAATCGGCAAACTCTTTAGAAAGAGATAAATGTCAAAGGTGTTCAATCGTATTTTTGAAACTTTAGCTTAAATTTCATGGAGACATTCAAGATGTATCTGTTGATCCAAATCCACCTTTTCCCATCTTTAGACAGTTTCACTATGTCATAATATTACCTTATTTTGAATTCTTAGCTTTGAACTGTCCAACCTGTCAAAGAACGTATTTAACATGACAGCTGGACTTGTAAGTGTGATAAATATGATACATATGGGAAATAGGAACGTTAGAACTAGGTGAAATACCAGAGTTATAAAACGCACATTTGCTCATGTTCTCTCCAGGAAAATCAATATATTTTTGTGGAAAATTATCATTCCAATAACAATGTCATTTTGCAATTTCTATATTTATAATGTGACAAAAACCGCATGGCCATTGTCGGTCGTTATCGGTGTAGAGATAAAAGAATCCTCCAATCATAACAGCAATTCCATAACTAAATCAATTAATTCGCATTGTTTAACTTGACAAAGCCGCATAGTATGCGTTAGAGGAGTTATATATTTTGAACAGTAGCGTACGCACTAATATATGCACCTACATATTATACGATTATTTCTTTATCATTCAAGAATCTGATTTTTCTTAATTTGTAGCTCTTTTAATGGACATTTCTCGGGGTTTGCCTGCTTGCAGCGGTAACAATAAAACACATAATCGAGCAGTACCATAATATTCTTCAAAAGATAAGCCACTTTGACCTCTTCAAACTTTAGCTTTTCTGAAAATTGTATCCCCGTTATGGATGACTGCGCACAGTGATGTATCAGGTATCAAGAAAGCGGATCACATTGCTAGACTATTAGGGTTCAATAGTAGTAAAGGTAGTTGTGGGGAGGGGAAGCTTAGTAACTACAACTCTTCCATTTATCCACAAAGCGTCAAACTAAGTGCGAATCCATCATGGTGGTCATGATTCCCCCCCCCTGGGCGAAGTTAGTTTGACTACTATGAAATTCAAATTTATAATTTCTTTTGCATTATGTAATTTTGGGCCTGGTAGCACTGTCCGTTAATACTTGACTCTCTAGAAAGTTGCAAAGCCGTTCAGAATCGGAAAGCGAGAACAACTCCCGCACATCCTCGGCCCTGGGGGCAAGGCCTTTAAGACAGAGGAAAGGGTCGAGGTTTTCGATAATGCTATGGCCTTGATAATGACCGCGATATATTATATCATCTTTTAGGAAATATTTTAGGGCGAACCGCGTAAGTGGTAGTAGCGTCTCCCTTAGTGATTTTTCCTCAGGTTGTTAGTAATGCGACGATAATTTCACGCAACTACTTGAAATTCTTCAAATCCGTAAGATTCATACTTCTAAATAACAACAAGATTGGATTATATCGGTCAAGTAGTCCCAAAACACCTGTCTTTCGGCCATCACTACGAGGTAATTGAGCCATTTACAGGGCTCGTTCAAATAGCATTTAGCCCATTTATGCCTGAATTATTATTTTTTTAAGAATTTCGATTTAAGAGTTGTTTAGTGAAGTAAAAAGAGTGATATTTAACCATTTTATTTGAGAATGTTCACGAAAGATAGATGTTATTTTTATGTTATTTTTATGCTAAAAAACGGAGGTTACGCGCGTTTTTTTCTTCTAAACAAATTCAAACATTTCATATTTGTGAGTAATTGAACAAATGCGCTACGATATTCGAAACACATACGTTACTATACACATTTTAAAACAAAGCGGATGTGTCTATCATCTTTTGTGCGAACTACTCACAAATACGACATGTTGAAATTTGTTTACAAGAAAAAACGAAACCCATCCTGTTTTGCATAAAAATAACATTTATCTTCCGAAATGGTTTACGACTCATATCGGCAAGGGAAACTAGTGTATTGAACAAACCCTGTATATTGCTCATTAAACTAGTAGTGATGGCCAGGTGTTTTGGGATAAGCAATTAGAAATTCTCAGAAACTACTTGACCAATCTACTCCACTTTTGTTGTGGTTATTTAGAAGTACGAATCCCACGAATTCGAAGAATTTCAAATATCTGCGAGAAACCATCGTCGCATTACCAACAAGTGCCAAAACCTGCAGATTGCCTCGGTTTTCCGTCATAACTGATTTCCTATTAGTCGGACCTTTTAACGTGTAGTCTCATTTTGTAGGTCTCATAAATACCTAAAAATTGTATATGAAGAGTTTTTTCGTTTCTGTCAACACTTTGGATTGAAGCCCAAAAAACACGTTTTCTCATTCTTTGTTGTCAGATAAAAAGTTTTTCCACAAAAAGTGGTGTACCCATTTTATGCGTCCGTGTTTTGAATACTCCCTTGAACAACTTGCAACAATTAAACCAGACTTTACAACGATTTCGCAAACCAGGAGTATTTTCGTCTAAAAAATTAGAACAAGCTCTAATTGTTTGAAGAAATCCACAAAGAACTTCATGAATTTATTTGACATCAAATCCCTGTTTTTTACTTTCGAAATTTGGTCATGAACTTAATTCATGGCGATTTATTGTCAATGTAAAATGAGTATTAGAGCTTTAGCGACGATTTAATCTAATGAAAACTATTAACTCGCTTAGTTTGCCATAGATGGACTTACCATAAACGCAACATATTGCTAATTTTGTACAACATTGTATACCAATGACTTAAATATAATATTTTTGGAAACTGGAACGTGCCTCGATAGCGTTATTGACTATTCCATTTACATCAACGTAATGCTACCTACGGTTGTTTCAAGAAATTTAATCATATTTGATTTCGACAACATGAACCGTTTTTAAGAAAAATCTCCGTGATCTTTCAGGTCTCTGATGACGGATCTGTTATGGGAATCACCAAATTTTCAAATCGAGGAAACCAGAATTCGGAATCCGTTCCATAATTCATAAAGCTGTACCAAAATAATAAGTTTATTTTACACCAAAACCTCAGAACGGATCATTATATCGGAATACCCCGAGATGAATATCTTCCTGAACATGAATAGTGTTACCTCCTGATACCAAATGCTGGAATGCTGGAATGCTGGATCCACCCTTGCGTCAAACCTTATGACAACTGAAGCAGAAAGTCGCTCAATCTTCTATTTAGAATTCTGAGAAATCAAGTAGTCTTGCGGTAACTTAGATGAAAGACAAAGGACAATCGTTAGCATAAAGGAACAGGAGTAGAAATACAAGGATTGGTAACCCGAGCGACGTACGATTCTGCTTGTTAGCTTCATCAGGTCCAAATGGATGTGCATCGAAAGCACCGAAATAAAAACATATACACGTCACATCTGGATACGGATGTAACCTGAAGGAAAACAAGGATGGTAAGGGAAATACAATCTAATAGTTTTGAAATGAACTTTTTCTCCTAGTTGCCCATTTCCTGCAAATTATGTTTTCTAGCACTGGCACTGTGCTAGTGGCAGGTATATTAATTTATCCAAAATGGAATATTATGTATTCCGAGTGAGCATCCATAGAGAGTATGATATAGAGGCGTACATTTTGATCGCACCGTTTGACCGATGGTGGCATTCCACCACCAGCATTGTTATTAAAATGTTTCCAATGACGGATTCTGCCGTGGAAACCGCGATGGAAGGGATGGGGGCGGGGGAGGTTTGGAATGTTATAATTTGTCACATTATGTATTGATAATCTCTGCATCGGAGTTTTATGCAGATCCACTGCAGCAGAATGGGGAATTGTAAACAGTTGGATTTGTAAAAATGTTAAAATGGTCAACTCATACTAAAATCGACCTGATTGTATGCTAATACTAAAACTTCAGTTACGTGTACTTACCACGGAAAACGTTACGACGCATGATAAATACGTGTAGGCCATATCAGAATTACCTGAAAGAAAATAAAAAACATTAATGAAATAGTATAAAAATAAGTGTCTGGTAAGTGTTACACTACAATCTTAAAGATGCCTCGAAATAGCACAGGTGCAAATCGTTGTCTTCCTTTAACAAAGTATATGAAACACCAAAATGACGGAAAGAAAACATGTATAATAATTGAAAGGCTTGAAGCAACAAGGTACCTACGTCACATTTAATTCGCTGATAGATAATTTCTGAAACACACGATATCCCACAAAATGTTTACTCCAAGAAAGCCGTAAGCCACTTAAATTCCAAGATGGGCGCCAAAAGGAAATTAGACAATGGTTAAAAGTACGGATGTTTCAATCGTACAGAAAAGAAAGATTGTATTGGATTTAGTTCTGTTGACAGTGTGAAGAACTGATAACCGTTCTGAAAGCTCTAAGCGACTAACTCAGACGAATAAATCAATTTGTGGCATATGATATTGACATATTTACGTTTTGGTTGTTTCACAATACCACTAAATAATGATTTTAAACCATCTATTTATCAGAATACGATTTCTGTAAATTGAGTGATGAGACTAGCGTTCGATCTGGCAGCACTAGAGGCGCCGGGCTTACAATGGATACAAGCTTGAACTAGCTCGAGTCATTTGGTTGGCCGTTTTTCTATTGTGTTCTAAAAATGAGAAGCATTAATTCCAAGCAACGGTGTGCTATCAGGTTTTGCTTCAGACTTGGGCACACTACAACAGAAACTCTTGCTAAGCAGGCCTTCGGAGATAGTGTTTTGTCAAGATCCTAGGTTTTTCGGTGGTTTAAGGCATTTTCAGAAGGGAGAGGGTCGATAAATCATGAAGCGGAAGACCTTCATCTTCAAGAACCGGTGAAAATATCGACAGAATCTGGGATCTTGTGGGTTCAAACCGTCGGTTGACGTCAGAATAATCGGCATGGGTATTATGTAAAAAACCTACAAAACGTCAAAAAACCTATAAAGTGTCATCTTGCAGTCTAGGAAGATTTTAGGGTGCACCTTTGCTCACTACCCAACTAGCAAACTAGTGCTATAAACTTATTTTGGTAAAAGAACCATTCAGCCTAAAAGCTCTCTATTGTTGTTGCCTGAACACCAAAATGCTGGCTTAATGTTGTGTGGAATGCAAATTTGCTTTCTGCAACATATTTGCTCTGAAATGAGGTGTTTAAAATATTCTGATAGCATAGTTACACAACACCTTATAGGACAAATTTGTAACTGTTGTATAAATATTTATACAACTATTTTATACGGCATGTTTGCAGGTTAGTCAAAATGGTTGTGTTGTGGCATCCATGGTAACGTTTATCAAACAAACCCGAGCCTTGTTGTTTTGGTGTGCAAATTTACTAGTTTAGCCAACAAATTGCTCCCAACGGAAGCACGTATACAACTGTTGTTTTGTAACTGTTAAAGGCTGTACATATGCTAAATATGTTGGTATACAACTTCACCATAACCTAACTTTCTGCTGTCATATTTTTGTTAAAATGCCATATCCAATGTTTTAAGACAAACAACGCATGCATATTGGTTAAAAAGGTTTTATCAACTATTCAAACAAAAGATATAAATCTGGTACAAATTCTAGGTTAATCATTCGACTCTGTCGGTATTTCATTTCAGACATTTGTTAAATTTTTGTATCACACCTGCAGGCAACACCAAAATATTCTAATAAACTAAAGACAACATGGACGATGCCATGATTATACACAACCACCCGCCATATTGGGCAAACATTTATTCCTCTATTTGATATTAAATAATTATGTTTCAGTTCGAAATTACAGATATAAAGGGATAAACATTAGTGTAATTGTGTCTAAATATAGGATTTGTGGAAGATTTAACGGAGATAAGTTCAGTTTTCCATATTAAAAATCTAGACATACCTTTGATCATTATCAAAATATGAATCAAATACGAAGCCAGTAGAAATTGCGTAACTACTTTGCAAGATAATCACAATAAAATTTGCTGCGCAAGTAATTCAATAGCCCTATATTACAGTGTAGAAGTTTATCATATACCTGTGTATGAAAGTCACAATGGTCGCTATGTAAGTAAACAAGATGACTGTATTGTGTTAGTTATATATCCTTCACTTCGTCTATACAATACATAAGAAATAGTTTGGTTGCAATACAGTAGAATCACGTAACAGAATAGTTGTATAGTTGACAAAAACGGAATCTTGCACTGACGCAAATGTCCTATAGCGGCTGCAAGAGGCTTACACTTTTGTTGTATAACTGTTACCTGCAGCCCTTATACAACCTCTTAAATGACTGAAGTGTCCTATTAGGTGTGCCGATTCCGCTTGTACAGTTGTTCTAAGAGAGTTTTGCAAATGTTCTTACAGTATACAATGCTGTGTAAGGAATACTGTATAATCATTCTTGCACCTCTAACAGGAGTGATAATTGTTAGTTGGGTAGGATCGTTGTGAAGGTCCATCTATATGAAGGAATAGCTAAACTACACGCATTGTTGGTTAGTCATGTTTGGTGAAGCCGCGTAGTCTATAGTTTTCATCTCTGAGAGCTCTGGATCATTGTGTGTATTGATCCGTATGCAAGGTGGCGCATCGAAAACGAAACAGACGCATTTACTGGCAGCTCAGTTTTTTTTTTGAAAAACGCTCAGACCCATCGATTTTGTTTTCGAGGGGGACACAAGTTTGGCAAAAAATCTTCAAAACTACTGAACTGAAGCTCATTTATTTTACATCATTATAAAGGGAATTGAAAGACCTTTAAAATAAGGTATCACTCGACCCCCCTTTCCATTTAAGATTTTAGGGTTGGTGTCACCCCCGCCCAGGGGGCTGCACGTGTTAATGTGATTTTTTTCCAAACTTGCGTCCCCCTCGAAAACAAAATCGACGGGTCATAGCGGTTTTCATTACTGGATATGCTGCAAATAAAGTATATCTATTAGCTGTGCCCGACGGGTTATTCATATATTGTCCTTTCTGAAGATAAGTTATATTCAAGGTTATAAACTACGATTTCTTACTTTTTTGTGTTTTTAAAAACTTTGAGGAAAATTACGGGAAACCACAAGCGCGCCCGCGTAATGTGTAATTACTGTTAGCATGTATATGATTTGCAGTTCGACAGTGTACAGTCGATATAATTATTTCTTATCTCTCTCATTTTTGGAATTCAGCAAATTAGCATATGTAATTTCCAGGATAAGAAAAAGTTTATGCTCAACTAATTTCTAGCTTTGAATCTCAAGTATAGTTTGGCAAACGGATCTGCAACATCGGGGTATCGGTGAGGGGAAAGCAAAACATGGCTGGTTTCATTCATAAAATGCCAGCGGCGTGCGGAATTTTATAAAAGTTTGGGATTATTTCATAATTGGTTCAAATTTAGTAAACTATACGTTTATGTTTCACTTCAAATTTGGGAAGTATCTCAATAAGACCACAATGATATGGAGCATTGTCCATAATAATAAATAAAGTCTCGGGTAAACTCAAAAATAGCTGTTCTCTACAGTCTACACCATGTAAAAAAACACTTGAGTTTGATTCTACACTTCAACAAACGGAAAAATGTCTACTCACTTCCCAAAATTGACACAATTCAATAAATCATGATAACTGCGCGATTTAAAACCTAATTTGAAAATCAAGCTAGCGTTTTTGTCAAAGCCGTAAATAAAATATATTTTTCAAATACAAATAGATACTTAACGTGGTTTTTTACCTTGAGAATATATATATATATATATATATATATATATATATTCAGGCACAGGCAGCAGCGGTGGCCGCAGTAGTAGACTCTTCGGTCTCCTGATCAGTCGCCGTGCGCTGTGCGGGTTCGAGTCCCGTCCCAGGAGAAATTTTTTTCTTGGCTATGGATGTTGTGATTGTCCGTAGGTGGTAGACGGTCTCTGACTGTCGAACGTGGAGGTACCACCCGGCGGTTCTCGTAGGAGGAGCCAGAATGAGTGCATGTTGCATGCACACGTGTTCCCTCGCCAGAGTCCGTGTGGCGTTCCCCTTTTCCCCTATATCCCCCTATAGCCCCACGGTACCCAATGGGTGTTTAGGCCTTAGGCCTTCGTGGTAGTTGGAAAATATATATATATTCCACCAACAAATTTCATTCCACTCAAAATCTAATAATTCTCTTCTCACGATTTATTAATAATTGTTAATTTAAAATTCCCATTAATTAAAATATATTTTATTCAACTGCCTCTGGTCGGTTTAACAATTTCTTACATAACATTCTGAAAATCACATCATCTGAAGTGATTTGGCAACGTATTGACACACGCCCACAATTCGTTCCATCTTTCAACACAGACATTGACAACCTTCGGCCTTCTGTCAAAGGTTCATCTCACTCATTATTCCATGACCACCATTTTGTGCAACCATCAAGTGGCTTCACGACGTAATGCTCTAATGTTTTATAAATAATTTTTAATCTGTCATTAACTTGTCTTGTCATATTTTATATAATTTTAACCATTGTACCATGTATCCAGCTCTCACCATGTTACTGGACGTTTCCCTCATCCTATACGAAAACAACAATTAGCAACATACTACTGTAAGTTGATTCAATTTAAATTCATTTTACACTTTTGTTGCTACTGTTATCATTGTAATTGCAGCTCCTGATGATGATGGCAAAGTCTATTGAAAGCTAGAGAGAATTAAAAAAAGTATAAAGAGTCCTCTTTGCTTAAATTTTGTCGAAGTACCCAACAAAAAGCGGAAGCTTCAATTTTTCACCTAACTGGTCTAGACGACAATGACCACGTCTCAAGTTATATATATATATATATATATATATATATATATATCCGTGATCTTATAATATGCTCATTTACTTTAAAAGTGCCACAAGCCGAAACATGACCAGAATTAATTTTTATTTTATAATCCGCACCTTTCTGGATTCCTATTGTTGCAATTTTGGACTGTTGATGTGGATATTTCTAGAGCATCGGTGTCGCTTAAATAGAAACAAAGAACTTTAAACATATTTCATATCCATTTAACTTATAACCTCTGTAATAAATAATACTTACATTATACAGCATTTCAAAATTACATTTCACCTATTGAATTAGCATTGGTGTTCGTCAACTTCATCATTATCATCATCGTCACTGTCGTCATCAGTTTCGCTGTCGTCATCTTGCCCTATAGTTATTATAACTGGTTCCATTTCCTCCATAAATTGATCATTTTCCCAAAATTTATCTTCAATGTCCATAACATGTTGACAAAATTTCTGCCAATCATTAATGGATATTAAGGACATCGCTTCCTGAGTAACTTCTTTCAGTGCGGTTAAACTGAGGTTTCCAGTGGTATTGCGGCTTCTTATATGAAATTTAAGCTTTGCCCAAGCTAATTCTATTGGGTTTAGCTCGCATAAATAAGAAGGTGTTCTTAGTGGAGTATGTCCATGTGATCTTATGATCCGATCAACTACATAATTTTTTTGGTTGTCAGGGGGATTATGAAGTAAGACCAGATCCAACAAGTCAAATTTTCTGGCAGTTGCCTCATGATTTATGCCTATAAAATATTTTATTGTATAGTTTGATATGTACATGCATGTTTTGAGTCATAAGTACCTTTCTTTGTCAACCAGGCCATTATATCTTTTTTTCGAAGATGATTTTGTCGGGGTTTTATCTTCCTGGAAGGAATGATATGGAGCATTGTGAAATACTATAACCGAATTGGCAGGTATATTAGGGAGGAGTTTTTCGGTGAGCCAGCGTGTGAAATTTTCCCGATTCATCTGACCGTGGTAATCGTCTGTAGCTAATCCCGCCTTAAATATCAAACAGGCATTGTCAACAAATCCATTTTCTGAACCTGCATGCACTATAATGAGTCGACCTAAAATATACAAGACGATGATATAATATGTTACAAATCCGAGTTAAATTTAACATATATATAGCATTTTTGCTTACCTGTATCACATATACTGCTTATTACACCAGAAACAGTTTCGCTCTGCCAGCATTTTTCGAAAGTCAAGTCATTGTCCACCCAGGTTTCGTCCAAATAAACAATATTGCGTCCTTCTTCACGATATCTACGTATTTCATGGATGTATTTGTACCTCCATTACAATATATTAGGCCTCTCCATCAAAACCATTTGATTTTAATAAACTCCTGAGTGTTTCCCTAGAATAGGGGAAATTTGAGTCTTCTCGCAGCTTTTGTAATAACTTCCTAGTTGTCGGGACAACTTTATATTCAAGATAAAATCTGTTTATCAAATGTCTAATAATCTGAAAATCAAAATCTTCATCTTTCTCAACAAGAGACTGACGCGGTCTTTTTTTCCCGGGACTGGATAACATTTTGTTGGGGTTATTTTCTAGTCTTTCTTTATCTTCGTTATGAATTTTCCTAACAGAAGATACACCGACTCCGGTATAAAGGGACACCCTATCAAGCTTACGATTAAGCAGCAACTTGAGGGAATTGTTTGCCGCTTCCTCATCGCAAACCCTATAAATAATCATCAGAATGTTAGCTTAGCATTTCTTTGTTTTTTATTTATATTCAGACTCAGTCGTCAAAAGCTACAATTATTGCATATTATTATTACTAACCTATAAACATTCGCAATCACTTCTCTTGTTTGGCTATGAAGCGTCTTTCCGCGAGTAAATTGGTTCATTTTAAAAAAATAATACTAAAACGAATAACAATAACAAATAACAAAACACTAAAGTATTCAGAAACACACAGCACTAAACATAAAAACTTAATAGAACAATAAATAGTTACCAATAATAGATGTAAAACTCATACACGACAATCAACGGAGATAAAACCTACGCCACTGGACTTTTCAATAGTATGGATATTCTAAGAAAGGAGCAAAAAATTGTCTGGGACGCTACCCAATAGGGAGTCGAATTTTCTCATGGCGACAAAACATGTGAGGATATCCGCCAATCAGATTCGTTCAGGCGGTGTCCAATATATCTTTTGGGTGGTTGTTTCCAGCTCAACCGATGTCGATAAGATCTTTGGAAAAATGTTTACTTATAATACGATTCAGTAGTAAAAAATAGTTATTAAATACAAATAGAGCTAACAACCCATTAAAATACTCAGTATTTTGAATTATTATTTTTTGGAATTGTGAAAAATCGATTTTCAAATCATTGAAATTACTTCATTATTGCTTTTTTGTAGTTAAATTTGGCAATATCGAATATTTTCGGTCGCATTCCTTTCGCTGTTGCAGATCCGTTTGCCAAACTTTTTTTTAAGTGTATTTGAGACAAGAATCCAATGGAATCATCATCAACACATATTGTTAGCATACAAACCCTCACTATGCACCTATACATTGCCGTTAGCGCCAGTAACGCCAACTCTGACGCAGATTTTATATCACATCAGAGCCAAACGTTGATAACTGGAGCCTCATGACGTTTAGGCAACACGTACAACAACTGCAAAACGGGTTCACAACATATCCATCATCTACTGCTAACATCTTGTAGACTATATTATGACACAAAAACAAACAATATAACGTCCAAAAAAAACCGACATAATGTCACTTTTCAAGATACGTAATACCCGTGCGAGGAGGAGTTAAATTTGTCGTCTCACACCACCGTTAATCAGATTAAGAATAACTGGGTGTTGCATCACAATAATGATTCTTGTCACAGAGCAACGTCAATAGACGAGTTTTTGGCCAGTAAAAACATTCCTGTCGCTCCTCACCCTCCTTATTCGCCTGACTCCAGTCAGTTTGACATTTTTCTCTTCCCGTAGTTGAAAAATGGGAACTCATTTTGGGACAGTCGAAAATATTCAGACGTGTGCATCCGACCAACTGAATTCTATTTCAGTATCGAAGTTCCAGCACTGCTATGAGAAGTTGAAGGGGTGGCAATATAAAATTGTAATGATACTTGATTAAAAAACTTAAAAAACCAGTCTCATCATTTAATTTAATGACCTCATATTATTATAATGATTGAGCATAACTATCGTAGACAGCAAATAACTTTGTGCTGCGTAGCTTATGCCCTTCTTGACCATATAAATTTATCTGTGGCTTGTGACCTTTTTCAGTTTACAGGAACATTTCCACGAAAGAGAACGCATCTGATACCGTATTAATGAAAAAACATAACTTTTCCACATTTGGCTGCAAGTATGGTTTCAAGTCTAGCAATAAATACCGAAATGATATGTTTATATAATAAGCTATTTTTTACAATTTTTCCAAAAATGAATTTGTTTTACGGAATTCGTTATATTTTTTTGATTCTGATTTTCAAATCCTTGTTCTTCAAAATATAAGCCTATTCAAGCATTTCAATCGAAATTAAGCATGACACGTGATTTCAGAATTTGCATAAAACATTTATAGCTCGAAATAAAAGTCAATGTGGCTTAGGCAAGCTCTTCATAATAACCATATCAAAATAGCCAAAAAATTAAATGTAGAACAAATTTGTTCCTTGCACGCTATCTAGGGGCCCCTAGGCACACACGGATGGGTCAGGACCTGCGGCTAAAGGGGCATCCGGCCAAAGGAAATACAGAGCCCCCCTCTCATTGGGGAAAGTTGAAGTAGGGGAACTTAACACACATTTTTTTAATTCGCCTTTTTGAACTTTGAGCATTTAAAGGTGCTTCATAAACCCACCTAGGTACGGGTCCCGTGTGGCCATAGGATACAGACAGATTAGCATGCATCATAAAACCATTACTTTGCTTTTATCACGTTGAAAAAATTGTTATTCCCATTCAGTTTTATTAACAACAAAATTTTGTTGCACTACTCAACACAAAACATATAGTCAGAATCACGAAAGATGACCTTTACGTCACACCATAAATTGTACTGAAGTAATCAATGGACGTATGTCGATGATAAAATCACGATGTCAGGAATGATGACAACAAATTTATATTATGATTTTGCGAAGTTAGGTTATTTCACTGATTATTTTTATTTTCATTTTATTTCTTTGTTTTGAATAATAAAAATCTTAGTGTGGAGTTTTGAAAAAAACAGTTATGATTAGAATACCTTAAGACAGAAACACCGAAGTATTATTCGAAAACAACCTAACCTGCTTTAACCTAACCTAACTACTCATCTTTCAAATATGATCGATCATGCAACTTGAAAACATCGTCTATCTTTGTCGGATACATGCATTAAAAATATTCACAAATCGCTATCGTTTGTCTTTACTACAGACTAAAATGATGACGTAATCGTCATCTATCGTGATTTCGACTATAGGTGGTTCAAGTAGAGTTTTCAAAATACGTACATAGTATTATTATATAACAGAAGTATAACAGTTTAGCATTTATGAAAAAGAATTGATGGATTTATTCATTGTTGCAAGACATAATGGGTGTTTTAAAAAATTGTTTCCAAATGGTAACTACGATACGGTAAGGTTCATGTATTGCACTTATTTTAAATCTATTTCGAGTTTTAGCTCTTGGACTATGGAAGGAGAATCCAGCTATGTGTAGAGCAATTATACTTCTGCCGCCATCTTTGAGCCTTTATGTGAACCTCCATTTGCTGCATCAAAACCGGGTATAGCGACCTGCGCCGGTACCGTGCTGGTATTACTAACACAAGAAATCAATAGATGCTAGTGTAGCTAGCCCGCGAGAGATGGCGCCGTATGTACCAAAGCACATTTTAGAAGTTCTTAAAATCTGGGATCGGGGGTTTGTCGTCTACTTAACCGCGAATATTACCATTGATAATAAAATGCGTTTTGAGGGTGCTTTAGTGCTTTATTAAATCTGGATGCAGTTAAGAAGAGATTCACTCAAGTTTCTTGTATATTCGCGAAGGTATTTATATTATAGATTTTAGTAAATCAAAGACTTAAAAAGGTAAAATAAATATTTATGTTGTCCCTTTAGCTTTAACAAGCAGATATTTCATGCTAAAATGATAGCGTATAGAAGAATATTACACAGTTTACAGTCACAAGCAAGTAAAATTGGAATGGACATACGACATCCCTAGACCATAACTTTCTATCAGTTCAAAATTTAAATGCTTTAGCAAGTGGAATACGTTACCAATGATGGTAGTAACAAGTTAAACATTTACGACTTACCCAGAAAAGCTGTTTTTTTTTTCTATACGGAAATGTCTGCTTTATTTGAATGCAAAATGATGAAATAGCAAAAATATCGGTAAGCCTGGCAAAACATTAACCGTCAGAGATGATGAAATTGTTCAACGGTGCGCATCATCCTGCAAGTTGAAAACGCGGCATGGTCGTTCATAAATTTGATTTACCGCCACCGCACAGCCAACTGGATGTCCTGTCCTCTGAAATTCCGGAGTCGCACAAAAACAAACGAACAAACGGGCATGGCCTCCTGCTCTTCTATTTAGCAGTTGAATATATGACCGGGGAGGAGTGGAAAAGGAGCGACCCTACCGTTCCGTTCCTGTTCCGGGGTTCCACAGACGCAGACCTTTTGTTAGAGATGTCGACCTAAGTGGTCAATGTCACCCCCTCACCCTCACGTCATATGATATCTACCATAGGCGGAGGAAGAAGTAAATTTACTTTCCATTATCTATTTGTGTTCATCAGAACTTAAGGCATACATTTATTTTTATAATTTTTTATTTGAAGTTTAGGAACTTTTTGCGGTTCAAACATATTCATCGTTTTATTGATCCATAATTCAAGCTATTGATCATTTCAGAGGTTGTCTAAGATAGGTTTCGTGTGTCAGGATTGTCAAGAAAAAGTAATTAACATCAACAGTTTAAAGATGAACAAATATTACCTACACTAACATCTTATTATGCCTCCAACAAAAATCGAAGAATTATCTTAATGCTAAACATTTTTAAACTTGGCACAACCAATTCTTTCGAATGATCCATAGCATCATGAAATTATAAGTCAGTCATTTGAGATTATATATAGAGTACATAATCAGGATTATTTTTAGTTTCAGAAACAATGGATTATGGAAATAACAGCGATTTTGGGCAAACATAAAAAAAATTCAAACATATCTACTCATGCATACGTGTATACACACAAAGCTTGTTTTGCTCATACTATCACAAGTTATATATAGCTTTAAGGCAACGCCAAATAATGTTAATCTCTAACTCCAAAAGTTTCTGATGCTTTACACAAATAAAAAAGCCAATACATTTCAAGGCTCGTTTAATACATTTTATGTATCGGATCCTGACATTTACTTAGGACCGCACCATCAGTCCCTCCTACAATTATTGTAGGACGTCTTTATGGCCTCCTTGATTTTCATAGTCTTTCCTCTCCTTCAGAAAGGCTGGGATATGTCTAGATTTATACGGCTCCGTGTCAGCGTCATCGCTCTTGTATTGTCAGGCTATGTTTTTTTCTTGAATTGTAGGAAATTTCAGGATATATAACAGATCATATAAATCAAAAACATCAACAATTTGATGCAAATAGGTGTTTGTAGCATAACCTCAAAATATAGCGCTGACACGGAGAAGTAGAAAACTATGAAAATCAGGGAGGCCATAAAGGCTACCTACAATTAGTTGTAGGAACGACTGCCCTTAGGGCATAAACACCTTATGAGTTTTAGGCATAATTAAAAGATGCACTGAGGACGTTCATAATTCTTATAGAAGTTGTTCCGTCTTTTTTGTACGCTCATGCATTGAACATCATAAGGAATGCTTTTGTGGGCTACATTTAGGGCAGCCTTAGGGGGTTGGCCAGCGCAGATTTCTCAATAAAATTTTCACGCGTCACTAGCATTGTTACGTCCCTAGTGAATCTCGGCGAATCTTGTTTTTTATTGCGATGCTTTAGAACCACTTCTGATGGGCTTCACTATAAAAATACCGATATTTGGATGGTGTAGGGTGCACAACTGCATACATTTTTTGGGATTCCTATTTGTTTTTATGTGTTCTTATACATGACAGGCGATCATATCGATAGTTTCGCATTCTTACACTGATGCAAAAGGAAAATTTGAAGTAAGTTTCGAAATTCTTCTTGAACGTCATATTCACGATTCGTTACACTTTATTTGTAACCATCAGTTCTTTTACTGGCAATAGTAAATACTTTACGCTCAGATATTTGAATGTGTGTCTTAGAAGGTCCCATGTTTTCTTTTTATTATTCAATTTGAAACCTTAATTGTTATTAGGAAGCTTGCGACAAGTGTACCCCCGAGCAAACTTTTTCGAACTCCGCCATATGGAAGAACATACTAAGTAGGGCTATTATCCTTACTTATCCACTTTTAGACCAATTTCAACAAGATCTCTTCAACGTCTTATCTCTTCTCTTAAAAAAAAGGTTGATCTAGTTTATTCTAATCTGATAATCTGCACCTTCCACTATGAGATGTAGTTACTCTTATTAATTGCAATTTAAATTCATGTAGGAAACGATGTATACTTCGGAGTGGAGTTGTTCTTCCACTACCTCATCGATATTTCATAAAGACTCGGTTAGTTTAGTTCCTTATACAACTACGTACTCTGATCTGGCTATGAATTAACTACGAGTACAAGACGACTCATCGAATATAGATGCAAGTAATAGTAGGGAAGTTCATACAGTTTTAAACCCCTTTTAATAGTCTATTTTCGAATCATTAAACTATTATTAGTATAGATATCAGTTTATTAGTCATGACGAATCTAACTTTAACGGTCGACAGTAAATACGAGGAACATTAGAAAAGAAGTCTACCTACCTACAGAAGCATGCGTCAAATAGAGGCATGTGCCATATTGCACGACAAATTGAACGTAAGTAAGATGTCAGCGAGGTGGGTTCCACGACTGTTGTCACCTGAACAAAAATTGACCACAGAAAGTCATTTGGAAACGTTTGGCCAATAATTCTAACTTTTTGGCACAAATGTGATGGGTGTAACGTTGACATCCTGAAACAAAAATAGAATCATAGCAGTGGGTTCATAATGGGTGCTGTCCACTCCCCAAAAGGGCACGGGTACAACCCTCTGCTGGAAGTTTGATGACAACAGTTTCTTGTAACATCAGGGGCATCCCTCTCATTGAATATACAGGGTGTTTCAGTTTATTGTTGCATAACTTTAAGATTCGATAGAACTTTTAAAATCAATGCATAAAGTCTATATAAACATGGGTAGAAAAATGCGTGGCTTCCGAAATACAGGGTGTTTAATTTTACTATTTAAAATAGTTTTTTTTAAATATTTCGAACAATATTTGATGTATAACCGTGAAAATTGGTATGCAAGGGTTTTTTGATACGACAAAACGAACCATGGATATAGTTTTACTGTAGCCGCTAGAGGACGCTCTCTACTGTACCTGTAGTGTAGTAAAATGACCGAACATTTTTTCTTAGTGCAATTTTTTGCTTTTTGAATAAAAAAACTGATTCTTCGCTCTTTTCTGCATAAAAAAGCTCTCCTGTGAGTTTTCGTTATAGTTAGCCGTTTTGGAGATATTTCGATTTTTAAGGTTCGATGCATTTTTAATTACTTATGGAAAAATATTTTTTTTTAAATTCCCGATTTGGGCATTGCAAGTAATTAAGATGATCGTTTAGATTGTGGTTTTAAACACAGCAATAATTCCTAACTCCAAATAAACACAAAAAAACAGAATATTAATTTGTTTAATTTTCCAATATTATCTTTAACAAATTAAATTAATTATTTACAACTAAAATGCTATTGGATAGTTAGGACAAACATACAAAATCTAAAGTGGTTGCTCGAAATGTAAACTCAATTGTTCAATACACAATTCACATCTACGAATGATCGAACGTGGCATAGCATTATTCAAATAAGGCCTTATTTCAGCACATGCATTCCTGATTCTGTCTATTAGCATATCTCTTGTGGTTACGGGAGTATGGTACACTTTTTCTTTTAGAAATCCCCACACAAAGAAATCTAATGGATTTAGGTCAGGGGATCGGCCGATCCATCTTTCTGGATAATTTTCGTCCAGCCAGTTTCTAACTGTTCTCGAATAATGAGCTGGACAACCATCAAGCTGGAACCAGGCCAATCTTCTTAAATCTAACATAACATCATCCCACATATTTGCATGTTCAGCCTTTAAAATTTCCAAGAAGGTCGCAGCATTTAACCTTGGAGGCAAAAGGTAGGGTCCAAATAGTCGATTACAGTAGATACCAATCCACACGTTCACACTAAATTCATGCTGAAAATTTCTTTCCCGAACTGCATACGAATTTTCATGCGACCAAATATGTTGATTATGAAAATTTACCACTCCACGTCTAGTGAAGCATGACTCATCGGTCCATAAAACGTTACTTAAAAACTCCCTATTATTATCAGTTCTATCAAGAATTCACTGACAAAATGTGATTCTTCGTTCTCCGTCCCCTGGCAGTAGTACTTGCACAGGTTGCAAATGGTAAGGACGTCTATGGTCATTTCTAAGAACACGGTGAACATGGCTTGCTGAAATTCCCAAGGCACCAGAAACTCTACTAACACTTGTGGTCGGATCTCTATCAAACTCACGCAGAATCATACGGGTAAATCTGCGTTGACGAACATTTATGTTTTGATCCCTTTGGAGATTTCCAAAACCATTTTCAATTATTTGGCGATGCACTCTTACAAATACTGAGCGAGTTGGATGTCGTCTGTTTGGAAATCTTCGTGCGTATTCTCTGGCTGCTTCTGCTGCGTTTCCATTTACAAAGCCATACACAAAATGAATATCCTCTAACTCTTGATTGGAGAATAAAAATGGCATTTTTATAAAACTTACAAAAAAAAACAGGTAAAAGAAACTAAATTTCGTGCATTCACAATTGCAAAAAAGCGTTTCAGGTTTCAACAGACAAAAACTGTCAACTAATTGACGTTTAACCTTATTCTGCTTTCAGTTTCAAAAATATTTGCAGGCACAGCCTACTTCTAAAAATTATCGATACTGACTTTTTAACGTTATTTTATCATAAATAATTAAAAATGCATCGAATCTTAAAAATCGAAATATCTCAAAAACGGCTAACTATAACGAAGATTCACAAGAGAGCTTTTTTATGTTGAAAAATGCGAAGCATCAGTTTTTTTATTCAAAAAGCAAAAAATTGCACTAAGAAAAAAATTTCGGTCATTTTAATACACTACAGGTACAGTAGAGAGCGCCCTCTAGCGGCTACAGTAAAACTATGCCCATGGTTCGTTTTTTCGTACCAAAAAACCCCTGGTATACCGTATACCAATTTTCACTGTTATATATCAAATATTGTTCGAAATATTTAAAAAAACTACTTTAGAAAGTAAATTGAAACACCCTGTATTTCGGAAGCCACGCAGTTTTCGACCCATGTTTATATAGACTTTATGCATTAATTTTAAAAGTTCTATCGAATCTTAAAGTTATGCAACAATAAACTGAAACACCCTGTATATGCCAGAAGGCAAAGCGATAAACGCGAACGTTTATGCGAACACGACGAAAAACTTACTTAAAGCAGTCAACCAGAAAAGACCCGATTTCTTCAATCTAGAAGTGTTTTTTCTGCATGCGACCTTGCATAAGAATCAAAATTAGACTAATTCTGTACTAATGCAGCTTCGTTGAGATAGACCATCCTCCCTATAGTCCGGACTTTGATCCGCCTGACATGTCTCTACATTACTACAGAAAAATCTGCGAAGACGCCATTTTGGCTACAAGTAGCCATCGACGACTTTTTTGAGAGAGCGTATAACTTCACTGGCGGGAAAATGGGGCAAGTGCATTGACGTAAGAGGGGAGTATATTGTAAAACAAGATTATCAAAAAAATCGTAAGTCTTTTGTTTCATGACTAGGCAGATCTCATTTCTGGTTACTCTCGTATATGCTGTTTAGAGATGGATATGTCATTATGTCTATTTTCAACTTCCTGTTGTTCCTTTAAAAATTCCTTTCATGGGTGCTTTTACGGATTAATGGAACTAGTTGTCCAATTACAAGCTTCGGTATTTTTTACGGTAGACTAACAGCTGATTATCCAGCGATATTTAAAAATTCCCCATATCGACAAACCTGTGAACAGCTGTTCACCTCAGTAGACGTCAAAAATGTTCTTTTTTTCCCCACGCTGTATAATTGTATGAATGTTGCTCAAACAACTCGATTCGGTTGACAAAATTAAAACTGCCCGATGCCAGTGTTAAACGCCTGCCGATTCGGTCATTAAGCCAAAATAATAATTCGACCAACCAGAATCCCTTTGAATTTTCGAGGTAATTTAAAAATATCAGAGCTGGTGTTCAACTAACCGTCACGAGTATTAATAAGTACTGTTTGGCGGTCTA
This sequence comes from Acanthoscelides obtectus, assembly GCA_963669975.1. Taxonomy (NCBI): domain Eukaryota; kingdom Metazoa; phylum Arthropoda; class Insecta; order Coleoptera; family Chrysomelidae; genus Acanthoscelides; species Acanthoscelides obtectus. The sequence continues at coordinate 40,504,671 of CAVLJG010000008.1, forward strand.
ACCGTTTCGAACAATTTAAAGGCTTTTTTTCGTTTCACGGTTAATTTTTACTATAGGAAAATGCAGTTAGGAGTTCGATGGCAATTCACAGGGAACATTTATAATACGTCAGTAAATTTTGTTAATACGGAAGCAGAAACCTAAATACACGTTAATTTGTATTTTTGGTTCAATTGGTGAATGAATTGAGAAGCCTTTGAAACAAAGGCGCAGTCGCTGGCTAATGCCAGCTCGCAATGCACATAGATCGACAAAGCTAGAACAAGAAGCAAGAATCTGACAAGTCCATTCAGCAAGCCTGATATGCGTTGGCTTCAAGAACGACAGTTGAGAGAAGCAGTTCCTGTCAATATATCGGTAGAACAGAGATATTACTCGAAACGTAAATTGAATCATTGTAAGACAGATAAAAAAGTGCATCTCATTCCACCTTTCATATATTCTCATGGCATATGAAATCGCTTACACATATACGACACTAATAAACCCGAGGCGGTAAAATATTTTTACGAACTCCGTTGAAGGATATGACTTTTCTTCAGATTTATCGTTTATTATTTATACTTATGTTGTTTATAGGGAGCGTTTTACAACTACAGATACAGGCCGCAGCATCATATGCAGAAACTCAGCTGAAGCTAGCATCGTATACTTCGAATCTTGAAGCTTACGGTTGTGTGGAATCTGTTCAATCATGTATGTGTGATTCAATAAAAAATTGATCGCCCATCTCCAGTTACTTTGAATTATGGTCTAGTACGAGTAATTTAGTCGCTTCTGGTTGTGATATACAAATCCTCGTTGCATTCTACTGTTAGATGCTTCGAAATAGAATTAGCCGAAAGTAAAACCTGCTTTTGGACTCTCATTGTTGCTGCTCCAACTGTACTGTCCATTTTTGTTGTTCAGAACAGAATATCCCAAAACTTATGCTTCGGTTGCTAATGGGTTTCTGCTTGTAAGTCCATCTCAGTCGAACCATTGATTCACGTATTATACCTGAAGACGGCTAGCCAAATACTGTATCCAGGCGACCTAAAATGGAAAGATCAGAGCGCCATCTATGAAACAGTAGCCGAACACAAAATGCATTTATTGTTTGGATCTGCTATTGACTGATAAATGGCGTCATGATTTTTCGGTTCCATTTCTGGACGCCGGAATACAAGATACGGTTGGCTGTTTTCAGGAAGAATACGTTAATTAAAATCTGTATATGGAAAATTGACCCGCAGGATTATTACGTAAAAAACGTCAAAAAACGACAGAATGTCTACCCGCTGACTAGATAGCTCCTAGTTTCTCTATTGTTCGCTATGAGCCCTGTGAGTGTCACCCACAGCGTCACCTATGGAGGAATGACTCAAGGACATGCTCATTCACCATGTCTGCAAGTCAGTTCGCTAGCATGCTTTGTTGGTTGCGGACTTCCGAGATGATCTGTAGAGTTTATATCTGAGAAGATATGACGGAAAGAAAATTCGTTGACTAGCAGAGTAGCAAGATTGCATCTGGTGATTGCGAGTATTCGTCTTTATGTATAAGAAATCAGCGATATTTGCTTTAGGAGAAAAGTGTATAAACTGATATAGCTAAGTGGAAGACTTGTATTTGGAGATATCACAAAGTCTTCCACTTGAATTGTAAACTAATATACATATCTATTAGCTGTGCCAGACGAGTTATTTGTGTTATATTTTCTGAAGGTAAGTTGTATTCAAAGTTATAAATTACGAATTTCCCTAGTTTTTTTGAGAAACATTACGAGAAATTATCACCGCTTCCCATGCTGTGTGTAATTAAGCCACATCTCAGAAAAATTAGGAGGCATCACACACAAGACATTTTCCCAGTGCCTCACATGTAGGCGCTGATTTGTATTTTCTACTTGACATCGCAAAATAAATTTTTAGAAAATGCAAACAAAAAATAAGGTAAAATGTAGGAACTCACGATGAAGCATACATCTCAAGTAAGTGTACTTTTGGAGCTATAATATACAGCTTACAGCTTAGACCTTCAATAACGGCATCTCTAAAGCGGATGTTACATCACATGAGAGCCAAACCGCGTTAGCTCAAGGGTCATGACTTTTAGGCAACACGTACGCACAAAGAGTGCACAACAAGTAAACAACAGATGGTTCCAAGTCAACATCTTATAGGAAAACCTACATAATGTCAGTTCTCATGATACGTAATATTCTTAATAGTATTCTTAGTGTATAGTGTCTAGTGATATCGGGAATAATAGAGAAATTGTACTAAACTAGGGCACTACAAAAAATTAGATTAAAAATATGCCTCTTAGAGTTGAAACGATTCACTGTAAGCATTTATAAAATACATAAAGCTATCTAGTTCTATTTCATTGGAGAATCACACAAAATTAAAAAATACTAGGTAGGTGTAACCTTGATTGTTATTCTATTTAAAGTAGTAAGAACTGAATGACTTTCTAGTGAGTTGGTCAGTACAACAATATTCTCACTACCTGTAGGCAGATACAATAACCATGTCCATCGCCAATCGGCCACTTCCCCTAAATCTACCCCCTCCCCTGCCTGTTTGCGTTATATATGTGTCGCGTGTATTCGATTGAGCAATAAGCCGTGATTTATACGGCCTATTAATTACTCTATTACCCGCGATGCCTCGATGCCAGAGAGCAGAGAACACAATGGTGAACGATGCAGGAAGCAAACTGCTGGGAGAGGGGCAAAGGGGCAGTTGACTCCGGCTCTTGAATGTTGAACCCCGATACTGCATACCGTTATCGGCGATGTTGTCAAAAGTATCCACAGAAATGCTCTCTATCGTTAGTCGCCTCGATATTAAATTGACTGTAACGCATCCACATAAGAAATACGAAGAGCTTCTGTAAAGCTAAAACCTCCATTTCCCCAAACAATGAAATGCATATGATTAAGCTTCATTTACATAATACACAATTCATCTTTTGTATTCTGCTAGTCTAAGCCCGTGGCTTCGCTCGTGTGGAAGTAGCGACAAGTATATTTGGCAATGAACATTTTGTTTATTCAACATCTTATTGCAACAATAAATTAAATTCACTATTTCGCTTTAATATCCTTTAAAAGAAGTAAGACGGTTTTCTTAAAAATTTGTCTGATCTTTAAATGACTTTGAAGGCCATGGTCGGGTTCACTGGCAACGACATACTTGATCTTAAAGTTATCCGGAATTTGCATTTCAGCGATTAAAAGTGAACGTCTACCCTCAAAAATTCATTTGATCTTCAAACGAACTTGATGGTCATAGACAAGGTCACAAACATTCTCATACTCCATTTAAGAAAACTGTCGACCTTTGAATGTGCTTGGAGGTCATAGTTCAAATCTTACAACCTTATTTTGCGAGATATGTTGTCCTACTTTTGGACAGCCTCAAATATGCTTGGCGATCATGATCAAGGCCATGGGCAAAGACATACTTCATGCAAAAATTTCCCGCTCTATATTTTCAGTGTCAAAAATAGGGGCTTCACTTATGAATACTATCTTGACCTTCAAATCACCTTGGAGTTTATAGTCAAGGTCACACTCACCAATGGATTAATCTTCTCAAGCCTTATAACTTTGTTATAGAACTTTTTTCTGTCGATACCTGTTGAACACCCTGTATATTTTCTGGTTGAAAAAAAACCATACCTGTAATTATTCAATTCAATTTTGCGTCTCTCTGTATTGTGGTTCAGATACGATGCTGTCAGACTGGGCAGACATTCACATGTATAATAGAGATGAAACAATGGTGAATGATCATGGCTAAAGAAGCCATGCGTGCACATTCACCAAATTCTTGAGTTTACTACTTACCTAATGAATGGTTTCGACTACTTGATCCTGAAACTTGAAACTCTCAATTCTTCTCTTCTTTTGCTATTGGAAAGTCTCATATTTGGCTATAAATAATTTGTTGAGTTTGGCAACATACATCTATTCCGATATTACATAGTCGTGAGACCATAGGTATTTGTGAGGAAGCAGCCCTGATTCTCTAAAATCCATTTTCTTGGCCGATCCACTATAAACCCATTGTAGTACTCAACAATGAGGTGCATTCCCGTATGGGGCAAAGCTCGGACTCCGCATATAACATGAGGCTATTGGCTGAAGGGCCGGCCCTTTCACTAACATACACGTATCTAGGAACTGCTAAGTCATAGGTTCTGTATATTTTAGATAAACTTCATTTAAGTTTGGATGTATTTTATACAGACAAGAGAAATTAATTATTCGAACGATCTTCCAACAATGTACCTGTAATTTATCTGAAGCACTATATGCTCAGGTGAGCTACAAGAGTGCTAGATTTCAATGATTGTGATCAATATAGTAGCACGAGTACATGAGAAAAACAGAGTCGCACTCTTTTTTTATTTTATGGGCCTGTCAAAATCTGTGTGGTTCTATGGTTGTCAACTCTGGCGCAGTTCCAAAAAACATCGAAATTGAAGATTCCATAATAATTATCTGAGGAATGTAGTCAGTGAGTGCCTCTTGGACCACTAAAGCAATACTTTGAAACTCTGTATAATATAAATCATTGATCGTGTTATCTCATAGCTTCTACTGTCGTTGTTAGAGAACTTGGAATTATCTCACATATTGTAACCTAATACGACTTCCATGCTTCTTGAGCTTAGGTGTATATTTCTGATCCATGACTTTATAAGAACAATTACGTACTTTGTTATGTGATTATATAAATTATTATTATCATAAATATTATAGTGAGTAAGATTCAGCTGGGAAAAGTGTAGTAATTTTTTTAAAAACACTCGTTCACCCATGAAAAACCTATTTCGTAGGAACTTGTGTAGAGTAGATTATCTGAAGGACATGGATTGTCTCCAGTAATAGGTAGACACAGTCAAATCAATGATTGATCAAATTAGCCAATTCTAATATTCGTGTATTAAAACCAATATAAAACTTGAAAAAAAAAACATGTAGATCGAATACTTTTGCTCCTAGCTTGCCAGTTTAACACAAATATTTGCACCAAACAGGAGAGTCGATATCCAGTGGTTCAGATTCTATGTGAACAAGGGTAGTGATTACCATACAAGTCAGGTGAGGTCGGTTCGTCTGCCACGGACTGAATAACCTTCCATCTTTGTCCCTCCCTCTGGATTATCGGCGTTAAATATGCAAAGTCCGTCTCTGATTGTTCGGTCTCTTGATTCCGAGTTCGGGAACACCGTTAGAAGCCGAAACGTAGCCAGGAAATTAAAGTAGGCTGGGATGGGACGCACCGGTCACGGCGGCCCCCAACAGCTCGTCCATTTGTTTTCATCGGTCTTAAACATGGGCGGCAGATCAAGGGGGGCTAGAAACGCATCTAAAGTAGTGGAATTGATGAACGTTTTCTACGTGGAGATAGCCAATCTAATACTAGACAGTCGTGTCTGAAAAATTATTAGACATGAAATGAGATACCGTAGCGTCATCTATAAGAATTTGTCACAATTATGCTTCTCCTGTTCGTAATAATTAGAAGGCCGCTTTAAAAACGAGAGTGTCACGTAGACATCGCTGTAGCGGTATGCACATATTTTTATAAGTAACGGTTTCAAAGTAGATTCCTAATTATTGCGGAGAACAGAAATATAGAAAAGACAAATTCTGATAGATGACGCTACTACGGATTCATCAAGTCAAGTAGGTTGATATATGCTATATAAATTTCTATTAATTGAATTTTTAATGCTTGGTTCAACTTGATTGTCTTATTGTTCTACTTGACTTGAGGCTAGACATGTCCCAACTAACAATTATCACTCCTATTAGAGAAACCACTTTATAAAAATTGTTAAATAACTAGTCATGTAAAACTCTAGGGGCATTAAAACGTTAAACTTTGAAAAAAATCCACCATCTTATTTTTTAAATGTTTATCTTATTCGATAGATCGTGACTTCCCATATAATCTCATTTCTAACACACTGATACCATCTTCAGGGACTGGGCAGTCGAAAATCCTTTTTTGGAACGACATGGTATATCCAAGTCCTATAACACCAAAAGTTGTCAAAATTGATAATTCTTTCGGCAGCTTAACAGTTTGCCGCTGAACTCATTGATTCTAAAACGGTAGTCGCACGCCCAATAAATCTGCTTTTGTTCCGTCAATGTATGGGGGTGTCACAGGCTCAGGATTAGTTTTAAAACAGCAGAGCATATAAAGTTGGCATTCCCTCTCTTGATTCAAGTCAATTCGATGATGTTGCCGTGATAATCTAAATCGGCTTTGAGAAAGCGACATGTGATTTGTACATTTTAATGCTGATTGAATGGATGTTGACAGACAGACATAGGGGTGAACCGGGGGGAATTATCCCCCATGGATAGCGCTAGTTTAGTCACTTTACTCACCATCTACTACACTGTGATGTCCCTGCTTTTGGCACATGTGTTTGTTTTTTGTTGCATACTTCATCAATCGCTGGAATTGGCAGTTGTTCGAGTCGAAAGTCTAATGAGGGGTAATAATCAATGCAGATTTACTGTTTTTAAATGACTTTCACCATTTAGATTTCGAGTACCAAAACCAGTCAATAGAATGAGGTTCAATTAGGGTAAATTCATGTATATCATTCAGAAAATAAAATATTTCTGCAGTAAACATAACTTTTTATCAAATGGAATTTTTATACTATGAACCGCAATCACCGATACAGGTAAAATAGGAATATTCCTGGTATAGTGCTGTTTTCCAGAATAAAAGCATCCTCTCTGAATGTGGAAACTGTGGGGAGAGGTGGATCTAAATCAATTCACTTCGGAAATGAAAATAGGTAACCAAACGTTAAAGAGAGAAGTCTGAAATATGGTAGCAATTTAGTTGGGGGATTGGGATCTATGTGGTTTTAAATTAGCCCACATTTACCACCATACGCCACACGGCCCTGAAGGTATTTATATTAGATTTTTTCCATCCCAACGGGGAAAATCTGGAAGATACACTCAGAAAAGTTGTCCAGGCGCTACTGTTGTGCCATTTCTTCTAAGTTACTTTTACAATTCAATAATTGTGAGATTATAAGTCGATTCTAAATAATGTTTTGAGGTTCCAGGAAAAGGTCAATTAACTCGTGAGTAACAGTGAGTAGTTTTTAAATTCGAAATGAGAGACAAATATGAAACTTTTGTTGCATAGCGACTGTAAGTCCTTGGTAGACATCTAGATATCTGTTCAACATGCTTGTTTCTGTTAACAAAGCTCCTATAACAAAGTTTTTGCTGTGTATACCTATTGAGGCGAGATTTCATGGTAGAGAGAACAAAAGGCATCGCAATACAACGTCAGAATATATCACAATCATCTGGGAGGAAAGGAAAAACATATATCGTTTGTTATCTAACAGAAAGTGGTGAAGAAAGTAGTTCAAGTTCGACGTTGCGGAAAAGGATGTACAGCGGATAAAGCTAAAACGTTTGTGTGGGTTAATGCAGTTTCTTATAGAGGAAAGATCTTGTATACAAGTGAACGGAGTTCGATATTTTTGGCATTTTCTAGTGAAATATTTTCATAAAGCCTCAAAGAACAACTCAACACAATTGTTGACATCTTTTCTATTGAAGCAGTAAATTTTCAAAACAAGTAGTATCTAAAATCAGTCAAAACTTCACTGCTTCAGAATTAGTAAGTAACTTTTTTAAATAATTTATGGTGTCACAGATCGTTCAGACGTGCTTGCATAAACAAATGGCAGCGTTAACAAAAGACGAACTGTTTACAATTTCATATCATTCTACCAATTCTTGTATGAATTATCTAGTCACTAGGACTCGTAGATTTTTCTTTTTGACAAGAGAAAGCTTTTATAGCCACTCGCAGGCAGAAAAACTCTACAGCGTTGTCCTTTCGTCCTGCCTGAAGTGTGAGATTCTCCAGAAATGGCATACACACTAAAACCTCTCATTCGTTCGTCACGGTAATGCTTGCGGCATTTCTTCATAGTGAGTAGCGTTGCGCTAGGCTTTCATACCGAAGGTGTTAGTCATCTATACTTTATCGTACACATACATACTTTTATACCTATGTATATGTACAACCGAGCAAAATAGAAACCTACTATTGGTTCCTTCATCTATTTTTTTTCTCTCGTACCTTACTCAGAATAATTCGCCTCACTGTTGGTGGAATATCAACCCATTTTCGCTCGCGTCTATGCATGGCAAAATTGTCAGCAGTGAGTTGCTCGCCTAGTGTCAATTCCAGCTGTGTCTGGTAGTCAACCCACCTACCACATTGGAGTAGGTGATTAGGAGTTTCCTCCTCTCCATTGCAATATACGCAATTTGTGTACTCTTTCTTTCCTACCCTCTTTAGGTAGCTGTCAAAACAACCACGTCTTGTGAGAAACTATGTAGTATAGTAATCTCTCCGCACCGCTCCCAAGTTTTAATGTCTGGGATCAGCCTTCTGGTCCATGCACCACGACCAGTTGCATCCCATCTCTCCTGCTATCTAACACAAAGCACCTCTGGTCGCTTGTAGCTTTGACGCCCTTTCCATAGAGTGCACATCTCAACGCAGCAAGCAAATCAATTGGCGGGAAACCAGCTACCACCAGCAGTTCATCGGTCAACGCCGTTCTGAAAGTGCGTGCCATGCGCAGCACTACTTTCCGCTGGCTTCTCAATATTAGATGTCTATATTGCTTCTCCTCAAGGGTTTGTTATATATAGGAGCTCCTTACAGCATAATACGAGAGGAGTTTGCCACCCCTACCAAAATCCCGTGCCTCTCACTGCTGAGGCCTCTGTCAGATGGCATTAGCCGTATGAGAGGTGTAACGACCTTATTCACCTTATCAGTGGTGTGCCTTATATGTTCAATCAATTCCAGATTTTTGTCAAGCCACACATCCAGATACTTGGTTGCATTTTTGCCCCGAATTGTCAACCTTAAGAGCTGATGAAGTTAACTTCTGTCTGCCAGAAAGTTTAACTACTGCCGTCTTCTCAGGAGCTAGTTTCAAGCCATTTTTTCCATCCATATAGTAATTCTCGTGATTCCGTATGCCAAGAGCCCTTCAAGTGCATCATCGCAAGGATTCTTAGATTTAGCAGCGCCGCCGTAAGTTACAATATAGTTACAATTTTTGGTAGCATTGTTTCCATTTGATTTTGGTTTGTTAGACTAGTACCACATGAGTTCAATAATTTATAGAAGGCTAATGGTAGATAGCAAATGTATCACTGGTTCTGTCTCTTGTATGTCGAAAACCTGTTGGATATCCTCACCAAATGAATTATATTGGTAGTGCAGTGATAACTGATGATTGTTCTTTCACCATATTGACGTATCTGTATTGCCTTCGTCAGAACAAGGCGGTTGCACTGTGCCCGTTGTCTGATAGTTTGGTAGTCTTTTTGCCGTCCAGCAAATAAGGACACATTCGACGAATTTTATTTTCTTGAAAGTCTTCGCTAGAGTTACTGTTGTTAAGTGGAGAAAAAACCAAGCATGCCAACTCTTTTTCCTAGTAGAGATGACAAAGGAGAGATTGAAAGGTTATTATTGATCATTTTTGTCTCTCATATCACATATCCCACAACAAACTGTTCTCGTACACAGTTATCAATATGTTGTTGTCCATGGTGAAGTAAGCAAGTAATTACGTAAAAAGACGGATGTCGTACTCGAACGTGTTAGTCGGAAAACAGATGTTTGCTTATTTGATCCCATTAGACAAAACTCTTTAGAACGAATTTTCGTCAGAATTCGCATCCATAGAAACCGTAGCATAATCTACCGGTTCATAGTTCAGACCAAATTATTGTAGATCAAAGAACTAGTTATTTAAACATTTTTACCTAAGACTGCTAAGTAGCTCACAAAACAAGACAAGAATAGAATAACTATTTTGGAGCAGGGACAGTTTCTCACTTTCGCATAATTTTTAATCTACTTCTTGGGGTGCTTGAAAATTATTAATTAATTTAGCATGGATATGATCTGAAAGCAAATATGCTTGTCCTGGCATGTTATGGCGACATGTTTAAACGAATCGAAGCTGCCGCTATTCAAACGGCTGTCATTTTATTTGGAATTTGCTGCCGTCCCGACCCACCGGACACAAATTGACATTTTTTCCCTCGGAAAACAGAACATTCTGCATGTGATTTGTTTTTTTCCGGTTGTCATATATGACGGCAAATATTGAATAATTTATCGGTTTTGTATGCAGTATGGCTTTCCGAGCTTGCCAGGGCAGAGCGGTTCATGTATAGTAATTCCTAATTGAGACTCCTTTGATTCAAATCATTATTTAGACTTTTTTATATACCGAAGCAGCCGTATACAACGAAGCCTAAATACCACCGCGGCTGCTATGAGGAGCTTAATGAAACCTTGTCTATTCGATTTATGAACTGACTTAGCCCCAATTTCACCAAAAACAGTCCGTTATTCTCCACCTATAGGGTAACAGACCGTCAGATACAGCGAATGAGCTTCAAGTTCCAATCAACAAATTGTAGCAACCAATAGCTATGAAATGTTTAAAACAAAATGCTGTCAAAGTATGAGATGACAACTTGTCATTAAAACATTACCAGCTTATTGAATATTAAGAAATTACATATAATTCAGTCAAAATTTTAAGAAATGTTTGATTTTTGAATTAAATTCATATTTTAATTACTATTGTTGATTTTTTATTCATGTTTATATTATTTTCTTCAATTGATATGTAATACTGGGTGTTTTTTCCTATCAAACTCTTGCAGATAGACATTAAGCACCTACTTGATGACAGGCTCTACCAAAAGATATTGCTCGTTTCCAAACATTCATTCATTTACTTGCCGTTCATCAGAACCATTATGGCACAATAGATTGATATTCCCACAAAACCATTCAGGTTTTTTGATATCCATACATCCATAAAGTTGAATATTTTTCGTTGTTCAGGAACTGAACAAACATCCTCACTATATTCACAGCGATTAAGTAATTCCGAAATATATACCTTAAAGCTACTAGCAAACCTATAAAACCTGCAAAAAAGACTACAAATTTGCCATATTTTTCTTTTTTCACGAGTACACATTCTAGGTTATATTTATATTAGACATTATTTGAATACAGCTGATTATTGCATTTCAAGGAGTGACACATGTGTGGGATCTGTCAACTCTTGGTACCTGTCACAAAACATATACTCTGAAGGTTTAATTCCATGCTATTGAATCACAACACGGTGACTTGTGTGGTTGTCAGCGGCAATTTTGTGAGGGTGCGACAGGGTTGCCAGATTGTGCATTAATATCCCGTTTCACCCTCCTGATCCCAGTGGAGTAAGTTCCGCCAACTGTTGAAACATACTCTACTATGCTTTATAAGACTATTCGTGACATTTTTCCCAAAATCATTGCACAACACTTGAAAAAATGCAAATGAAAATTTAAAATTATTTCCATGACGCCGCAAAATAGCTCCGTCGGTACCTTGGGTTATACATCTTGACAGTAGGGATGTTCGATACGATTCTATATTTAGAAGTATCAATACATTTCACGAGTATCGTCATCTTTCGATCCGGACTGTGTCAGAAAGAGTGACTGCCATTTGGCTGCGACATTACCCTGCCAGATCAGACATATCTTTCATCATTTTCAAAGAAATTGTACAAAATCTTCAAATTTGTGAAGTTAGCGAGTTTTACTTCATACGTTGTTACCAGACATGCCCAAATCATCAGTTGCTGCCGTGATATTCATCCCGACCACTGCATCCCCACGGATAGGCGACCTATATGTTAAATTTGTATTGACAGGGCAGCGGGTTATGCTATAAATCATATGTCATAGTGTTTGTACACTGATTGCAACGGTTAGATGATACCAAACATATTTTCATAAATAGATCTTTCCCATTCCGGATCGATCAATCTACCAAAGATACTTATAATCATGATACCTTGTAAATTTTCAGGAAAAAAATGCAAAACCAGCAAATGTAAAAGATTCATTTGGCACCCTCCACCACGGGACGTGATCGTCGTTAGACTTGGCAACCCTCGAGTGACAGATAGATATCCCCGCCACTTGCCAGTCAACGACCGCCAGTCCAAAAAACAAACAATAAACATTAATAGTTTTGATGATTTTTGGACTTAAAAGACATTATTTATGAAATATTTTTCACAATCTCGATAACCTAGGAACGAAGGAGCGGTCGTATCAAACAGTTCTGTATGTACGAAAATTGACACGGTTAGAAAGGAAGGCATACCTGTAAGTCGAGTGGGTCTGTCTAGCAGGCGCATTGCGCCCTGGCGAGGCGAGCTCTGAGGAGCAAAGCCGATGGCTCGCCTTGTACCCGAGACTGTCCGTTGTGGAAGGGTCATCGATCAGTTGGACAGCCCTCCTCTTGTGCTGTAGCACTGAAATTTGATTATGTAGTCGGGACGTCTACACCTCAACCATGTAAGCAGTACTCGAGGCTGTGTCTTACCTTAGCTTTTATCAGCTGCCCCTACTGACGAAATGTGTTCGGGCCAGATCACGTCCTCGGTGATCTGGACTCCGACCAGCTGAAATGTCCGGCTCTTTGGTAGAACTCGGCCATCCATCGCAACCGGATAAGCACTAGGGCATTTCTTGTTAATCAAGGTACAGTACTGCGTTTTGGAAGCACTAAACTGTACCAGATTGTTGCGTCACCAAGTAATGCTAACCCCAAGGACTCTTGTCAGAAAAAGTCGTTGCTATCCTTCTATTCTCCAACTCACAGGCAAAGATCGGCTGAATTTCTACATGTAGAGTACTGCCATGAGGAAACTTGTGGATCGGATTGATCATTAAAGTTTATTTTATAGCTCGATGTGAATGTACCAACGGTGTAACAGAGCAACTAAGCTAACACGTTTATACTACGTGCACCAAAAAGTATTGTTGTCACCTATCACAATGAAATGAGAGAGTGATAGCAGAAGAAACATGCTTAACTTCGGACTTGTTTCTCTACTAAATAAACCGCTTTAACATGGTTTTTATTGCGCCGTTTCTCGTTCGTCGCTTCTGGTAAATGTCTGGGTAGCCGGTGCAAGTAGAATTGTTATCGTGATTCCTCATCCTTAAAGTATTTATCGTGTGCTTAACAGTATTAAGCCGGTTGGTGGAATAAAAAGAAGGAGGTTTCCGCGTCGTCGCCGATTTGCAACAGCGGAATCTTATTTCTGGCTTGTTAGGGAATTACCAGCAGACTGAGTCGAGCGAGCAAATCGGAAAGGAAAGGAGAAAGCAAACCAGACACCACGCCATGTCGAGATTGCGTTCCGAAGAACTCTCACAGATCAGATTATTATGTGTTTACTGCCCTTCCGTCGATAGAGTAAATACACTTTCAAACCTAAACAAGCGATCAAGTTAAGGCTTATTACATCTGATTCGCCGTAGCTTACATCAAGTGTTTACAGTTTTCGTGCCAGTACACTATACGAACCTCTCGGTTTCTCAAAAAATTGTTTCCCTTTAGGATCCAATGGCTCCCACTACAAAGAACATGAAAGGCTGACAGTATTCATTCTCCTCATTATTTGGTATTTAGGCATATATCATACATCTCTATTTTGTGAATGTTTTCTTTTCAGGTCATTGTCACCCGTTAGAAATTCTGTGACTACGGACTTGATCCTTGCTCTTTGAGAGCAGTTCCACTATCGTTTCGGGGCACGATTTCAAGATAAATTGTCCAGTTATAAAGTCCGTTTACTGTTCATTTATTGTTTGATAAAAGCTTGGGCTATCTAAATATTTATTGCACTAAGAAAGCAATGTTATCAAACCAATAAACTTTTTAACTGGGCAAATTAAAAATGTATTAAACTGTGTGACAGCTCACAAGTTTAATTAGTTTCATTAAACTCCAAATTCTAAAACCGTTTACTTGAATCTATGAAACAAGTCTTATTAAAACAAGACGCAATCGTTTAATTAAATTTATTAATACATTTACTTGGATTGATTACACAAATTTATTTAAAACTACTGAACTATTAAAATGAGTTTGTATTTAAATGTTTATAATTCGGTATTTTTTATGTTGATTGATTGTGAATTTATCCGCAAAGTTGGGGTTTTCCTTTACACGACGTGTAGATCTTGAAAACATAAGCAATTTTTCTTAGTACCATATATATGTATACCAATGTCTTAAGGGAACCGAGATAAAGGGCTCTGCAACATCAAAAATATCTGAATGCCGTCCTGTAGCCGCGACATCCCCGAGTGGTACTAGGACACTAGCTGAACCCGACGACAGAACTGGGTCGGGGTCAGTGTGTCAGGTCAGTATGCAACCTTCAACCGACGGTTACGGTCACGCGTGTAGAGGTAATCGCGTAGACGAGAATCCCTCAACAAGCACTAGAGACGTGGCTAGAGAAGTGCAAGTATCAAAAACTAAAGTGTGGCAAACGCTGCGTGAAGAGGGGCTGTATCCGTTTCACGTCCAATGTGTACAAGCCCTTCAACCTGACGATTTTCCAGCAAGAGTGCGGTTTTGTGTGGTTGTTGCATCAACATGACAATATTCCGGACTTTTTGAAGTGCATATTGGTGACAGACGAATCTACGTTCACGCGTAATGGGGTGAATAACTTTCGCAATACTCATGTTTGGTCAGTAGAAAATCCGCACGCTGTCCGTCGGGCACATTTTCAACAAACATTTTCGGTGAACGTTTGGGCTGGCATGGTGAACAGTATGCTCATTGGACCATTTATTCTCCCAAATCGATTGGACGTGATGCAATACCTAGACTTTTCACGCAACATTTTGCCTTCCTTGTTTGCCTGCGTCTGCTCGGTAGCGCATCAGCTGATTTCATTTTCTGTTGGAGCGGTATGATTTCGGGCAGAGACGTACTTAGCCCATCTCGTCAACTGGAGAGTGAGTACTTTTTCCTTTATATTTTTTTACTTGGTCGCCCTCGTTTCACTACACATTACCTTTGTTATTTCAAGGGTAGTTGTTTCTGAAAAGGAAAACCCCAACTTTGCGGACACCCTGTATATGGGATCAATTTTTACCAGCTGTTTGTCTGTTTGTCCAGAAGCAATTGTTTGTCTTAAATTCAGAAAGTAGGGAAAGGGATACCTAAAACCGAGTAAGGCCACTTGATCATGTATACCAGAATTGCACTTATATTTCTAATTATAAAACGATAATGCATTCACCTCACATACTACAAAGTCTACACCAACAGGAGACTCCATTTGCTATCATTATAGAATATAAAAGAAAATCAAATCAAACCTATGCTAAGCACATGTTTGTTATAAATGCCCTTTATTGACCTAGACCTAGATGTAAGTAAAATTTCAAAATCATTCCCATTCCGTCACGTAAGCAGTGACCTACGTGATTTGCTATTTTCAAGCAAATTAGTTTAATAGTATATTACTTTTAATTGAACTAGTTCTATAAAAATCATTTTAATTGAACCGAATAATTTAGTTATGTTATTTAGAACATTTAAAAGATTTATTAGGGGTTATGAAAATTTTTAATAACAGCTGTTTAATTGACCACGTTTTCTCAGTGTGTGATTGTCTGTAACTCAAATTGCATGCTTAAGGACTATTTTGCCATGTAATTGACTACTCAAATTTCTCTTATTATCGCGACACTGTGCTAGTAACGTAGATAGTCTAAGGATTAAAGTCTTCTAGTTGAGTGCAACTGAACTTCCTCCCTCCCACACACTTGGGGAGTTGTGTGGGTTTCTCGACTTCGATGATTACAACGACTCTCTGCGAGTTGTGTGTGCATGTGTTTCTATTTCTCTCTTCCCTTTCTGTTTCAATTATCAGCTGTAGGGTGAGGAGGAGGGGTAGACATGCCAGACGTCATGCCTGTCACATGTCTCACTTCTATTCAATGTCTAATTAAAAAGTGCCAACTTGGGGAATCCCGAAGAGGGAGAGGGATGTTATGCAACATGCCACTGGTGCCAAGAGGGTGACAGACTGACGTCAAGGGATGCTGCACAGGGAGTTATTATTTAGACTCTAAACATCCAGAAATTACAATGTTTCGAATAATGCAAAGAGCTGTATCACACTTAAACTAAAATGAAAACGTAAGAATCAAAAATATAGATATTATGTGCCCTACTGCGTATTGTGAAGCTACAATTTCTATAATATTTTCTATTTCGTGTTCGGTAAATAAATTTTAAGTACATACTCCATTGCTGAACCGAATCTTACCGTTTCTGTAACCATGACAAACCGCATGCAACATTGTTTCATGCTTATTAGCAATCATCAGTACAGTATAGGTATAATCGTTGTAGACAGAAAAACGGAAAGCAAACAAGCGGGTATGGTCTTTTAAGAAACTCAAAGTGTTGTGCGTTTAGAGGTGACAACACCGACAAGCGGTAGCTAGAAATGGTTCGCCAATGCTTAATACATATACAGCACTCAGCACTCAGAAAACAGAATTTTCATTTTCAGCGTACCATTCTTAGATGACGATTGTCAGAGTTGTTATCTCTATCCTCATGTCCCAAAGCAGCATGATCAAAACTTCTTAAACGAATATTTTAAAAACGAATATTAGAAACATTTAATTAGTCATAGCAGGGAGATTTAGAAAATAATATCACTTATCTCACACACTTTGAGTGGCTGATAGGCCAGATTTAACAAGCAGATTCCTATGAAAAAGTTTATATTAAAAGGCGACAGGCGATTTAATTATAGAGTGCTCTCAATTATTTCCTGTATTTGAAAGTGGGCGGAAGTCTAACATGGCTGACTATGGACCAATCACTCTATCATTTAGTTTCTTCAAAATATTCGAGAAAATACTAAAAAATCGCATTAATAACTATATAAAACAGAAAAGCCTATTATCATAAAAGCAGTTTTGTTGGAGGCAATTCACCTTGAACCGGAATGTTTATTTTTTTATTGATTTAAAAGCTTTGGATAATGTTACACATGCTGGACTCCTAAATACCCTTCAAAACATAGGATTTAGAGGTACGTCATATAGCCTTGGAAACATTGAAATTTCATCTGTCTGGTAGAATCTATTCGGTAGAAATTGGGAATACACACAGTAAAATAGCAACAGTCAAGTACGGAGTTCCCCAGGAAAGCATCGTAGGGCCTCTGCTCTTTACCATATACTTGGCAGATATATTAAAACAAAAAATCTAAGGAAACATCGTGAGATACTCTGGATGACGCTGTATCAATGACAGTAAATTATTAACAATACATTTTGAAAAAACTAATATCATTCCTATCACATCGTCTGCCAAAAATGTGCCATCTTCATCCAGAAATAGGAGACACTGAGAACAATAAATTTAGATTAAATAAAGTAAATAGTGTAAAATATTGAGGAAATTACATAGACTCACACCTCAGGTGTAGCGTATGTCGCGAAAAAGTTGCAATCCGTTCTACATAGAATAAGAACGATAAAAAGCTTACCAGATAGAGTATTGAGTATGCATTGGTAGAATGTCATATAAATTAGGGTATATAATAGTATGGTAAGCAGCAAACACAACTCATATATTAAAATTATACTAAGTGACATATAAATCCGAATACCCAGTTTAAATGATTTTATTTTAATAAAAGTTGGTGAATGTATTTATCTTACTGTAAATAACAAGTGAAAAAATGTTCAGCCTTATCAGTTGGACATTCCTGTTTTTATACTGCTTTTTTTTAAATTCACTAACGCTCTAAAAATGAATATTTCAGCCGCAGTAAAGAATCAACGTTGACGGATTTTGGTTCTTGACGTCCTTTACGATCGGTTACGATGCCTAGAGTACGGAGACCTGTACGATTTCGTCAACTTAGTGAGTTTGATAGGGGCCGTATAGTGGGACTTCGGGAAGCTGGACTTTCTTTTCGGGCAATTGCAGTTAGAGTGCAAAGAAGTGTAGACACTGTGGTTAGGTGTTGTCAGGCATGGCTTCGAGAAGGCCGTACGCAAAGAGCAAGGGGCACTGGACGCCGACGTAGAACAACAGACCTTGAAGATCGCCGCCTAAGATTATTGGCCTTAAGGGACCGTTTCTCCACTACCAGGTCCATTGCAAATGAATGGTTTGCAGAACACGGAAGACCTATTGGCATGGGAAGTGTTTATCGACGAATGAGAAGTTTTGGCTTGTTTTCATACCGGCCACACTGGGTCCTCCCTTCAACTCGAGAACACCGACGTAATCGCCTTGAGTGGTGCAGACAACGGTCACTCTGGGATCAGGAATGGAACAGTATTGTCTTTAGTGACGAGTCTCGATTTTGTTTAGGCATGCACGATGGTCGTGCCAGGGTTAGAAGGCGACGTGGTGAAAGGAGGAATCCACAGTTTTTTGTTGAAAGACATGTTCATCACACTGTTGGAGTTATGGTTTGGGGTGCTATAGCTTATGGTTCCAGGTCACCTTTAATCTTCATCAGAGGTAACATGAACGCGCAGCGTTATATCCACGAAGTTCTAGAACCCCATCTTTTACCCTATCTTGACACCCTGGCAGATCCAACTTTCCAACAAGATAATGCCCGACCACATGTTGCAAGAGTCACAATAGACTTCTTTCAACATAATGATGTCACATTGTTACCTTGACCACCAAGATCTCCCGACTTATCCCCAATTGAGCACGTGTGGGATATGATGGGTAGGAGATTGCTCAATTTGCAACGTCCTTCTCAGACTCTAGAAGCACTTCGAGAGGAGTTGGTGGTTGCCTGGAATGCGATATCACAGGAGGACATTGACCACCTGATCAGAAGCATCCTAGGTGCGTTGGAGAATGCGTAGCACATCAGGGTGCATCCACACATAATTAAAGGTCAAAGGGCTTTAAAGCAGTGCAATCACTTTGAAATTTTTATCATTTACTTATTATACTTCATTAAGCACTTATACAAAATTTTATTAAAATAAAACCATTTAAACTGGGTGTTCGGATTTATATTTCACTTAGTATAGAAATAACTCAATAAAGTATTTTAAAAACAGTATCTCATAAGCTCCGACTGTATACAACTTACCATCTGTATAAAGAAACTAGTACATTAGATCTAAGACAATTATACCTACTAAAAGTAGTACAACCTTCCAACCAACAAATAGGAATTATTTAAAGTTTAAAACAAAAAAGATATAATGCTCAGACGTACCCTTACCTAGGACCAAGATGATACGCTACCAATACGCACTAAAAATACAGTAAATGCTAGATCTATGCCCAGAAAAAGAATTCTCGAAATCGTTGATTCAAGAAAATTTCAATTAACATGAAAAACTACTGAAATAAAGCACTAATAACCTCCCTAAGATATATTTGACGTCCTAAATGAGACATTTTACCTAAAAAATGATCTATGATTGAATGAAGACATCCATACTCTCACCTTGTCAGACAATGTGTGTTTTAAAATTTCTATTCAATATTGTTACTGTAATTTTCTTATTAAATGACGTGTATCATTAACACGCTCTTATAAGCTTTGCTGTATGTATGTATGTATGTACGAGTTTGTATGGCTATATGTACCTATGTATTTAACGGAATCTTTGAGCATAATTCTCACCAACTTCAAGAAGTTTGATTAATTTGAAAGTTCGCACACGTACAAAGGACCGATGACAATGCAATAATTTGATAACAGTTTTCCATTATCCTTATTAGAACCACCAGGAATGATAAATTCTTTTATAGATCCTCTGTAGGGGAGTAAGAGGGATAGAACTAGCGCACGATCTGCGCATGCGTGCAGTTTCGGACTTACACCTTATTGGTTCGGCCATTCGGCACAGCACAACGGAGGCAGATACTTTTTCAATGTAGTGTATTCTCACCTTGTTCATTCCTTATACATGCGTGGGTACTAATAAGTCTAATACACACGAATTACTGTTTATAATATTCATATAATATATTATATGATAACCGTGATTCAAAAACAGCTTCTTACTCACAACAAAATGATCAGAACATAAATTTCAATCTATTCATTTTACGGAACAAAATTTGGTGAACAGCAAATCTTTGAATTTATGGTCGATAAAGAAGAAATTTTATACTGTCAAAGAATTTGTAATTTTAAAGTATTATTGATTAAAAAGCAAATAACGAATATGAATAAAAAAAACTAATTGATAAATCGAACTAAAAACTTAAAAACAAATAATGGTTTGAAAACACTAAAAAACACGCTTTTATAGGTAACCGAACTAAACAGTAGAAAATAATTTGTAATTACAAAGAGCTCATATTACATCAGTAGATGGTCGAACTTCTATCAAAAAAATGACGAAAACAAAATACCAAGATTTTTTTGTTTTTTCATATTAGCCCTTTTCTCTTCTTTTTTTGGATATAGCCGTTGTCGAACTGTCACTCATAATAATTAATGATCTCAAAATAAAATTATAATATCATTTATGTTATTAAGGGAATAATTCAATTCATAGCAAAAAGCATGGGGTGCTTGATATATTAAATGTTACAGCCATTCTATTGACAACTATCTATGAGAGGAGAGTTACGGAAATGTAGTAAAATGCACCGCACGCTCTTTACTCTGAATTGAATTATTTTGTTATTAAATTAAATTAAACTATTATTTATTATTGTTATAAAAATATGTTCTTTGCAATTGTCTGCTTGTAGCTTGGAGAATAAACATTACTATTATTATTATTTTAAGTTAAAGTATCTATATTGTATTATACGTAAATCCTGGTTACCATAGTAGCACTATTTGTTGTAACCATTTACATAAAATCTGTTGCAATAGATATTCCACTAGATTCTATTTCCTCCATATGCATAATAATGGCCAGTCACCCAGTGCTTTAGAATTCCCATGTCTGAGAAATGATTGTATTGTGAGCGGGGGGCAACAGTGCGGGTAACAATGCAGTGAAAGCATGAAAAGCAAATCCAGAGAGTACACCAAGCGAGCGTCCATACATCAAAATATCATCCTCGGTTCGGCCTCTGCTCGGGAAACGTTGGATTCCCGCATAATGATGATGTATGACCTTTTCGATTTTGACAGCCTGACTGTGGCTGGCTGGTTGGCTGGCATACCAATCGACCCTTTCCACATAAAACCAGGAAGTCTGACTGCCGGACTGAATCCCCAAAGGGAATCAGGATTATATTACATAAAACAGAACATCAACTCCGTATTATCTTACTTTAAAGTACATAATACGGGATATAGATATATAGCAACTAATAGCTTTACATCATGAGGGAAGGCAAGGCCTAGGGTTTACCTCTGCTTAAAAGGTCGGATATTGACACAAAAGAAACAAGTAGGGAGTCTTATTATTTATCAGAATCTTTATCTTTTTGTATTCCCCAAAAGTAGATAGCTGAGAGACATAACCGTGCAGCATTTAACAGCCCAAAGCACTCGTAGATTCGATTGTCACATTATTTCAATATTATAGGGGGTAGCTGGCAAGAAACTAGGGTACATCTTTCATGATTCATTTGGGTTTTTTGGGCTTCCTCTGGCTTACCAACTCAATTGCAAGAATTATCAAAATACGGAAGCACAAAGTGCCATCTATTACCACAATCGGTAACTACGACAACAGCGGTCTTTCGGATTTGTAAACTTTGAGTTAGCGACGACGGTCAAGTGATTACGAAGACCCCAGTATTGAGAGGCGTGGAATTTTGGCAGGAGTACCTACCTTGATTGTGCTGTTTGGCCTTGAAAAAAAACATAGGTAACTGATTCTCAGAAGCCAGCGAAAAGTGGTGCTGGGCATGGTGTGCGCCTACAGAACGGTGTCGAGCGACGCGAAGCTGGTGGTGACTGGTAACCCGCCAATTGATTTGCTGGCTAGGGAGAGACGAGTACTCTATAAAAAGGACTCTGAAACTAGAAGCGACGAAATAGAGGCGCTTTTTGTTAGATGGCAGAGGAGATTACAACTGGCCAGGGTGAATGGACAAGAAGGCCGATCTTAGATATTAAACGTTAGATTAACAATAGAGCGGTACGGTACTGCACAGGACATGCTTGTTTTGACAGCTATCTCAAGAGGGTAGGAAACAGGTAGATTTCGCGAACGGCGTGTATTGTAACAAAGAGGAGGATACCCCTTCTCGAATGCGGTAGATGGCTTGACTACCAGAGTCAGCTGGTATTGACGTTCGATGAAACGCTGACTGCTGACAGTTTTGCCAGCTATTAAAGCGAAGGCAAATGGGTTGAGATTAAGCCAATGTTGAGGCGATTGATGCCGAGCAAGGTGCAGGAGGACAAAAATAAACCAAGGAACCAACAATAAATTTCTCTCTCTTTCTGCCTGGTTATGAAATAATTTCCCTGCCAAACATAAAATACTGCCGACCAACACAGAGCCAACGTTGTCCTATCTATAAACCTTGACCGTGGTGACGATGGCCAGCAAGCATGAAATTGCGCTGTACACCGTTGGTTCTCTACCGTTGGTTCTCTGTTGGTTGGACGGTAAGTGAAAATTGCTGCGGAGTTAATGTCTTTCGACTCTTAGTACTAAATCGGGGAGCAAAATATGCCCGTAATTTCCACATGAAATCAAGAAGTATGTCATAAATCACGTCGTTTAGCTACAAAAACTAGCGGCTCTGATAATATAATGCACCAATGAAAATTAAGAATTTACGTCGTACACAGAATGATATTAATTAAATTTGCATTTTATTGAAAATAACAGCGTCTTATTGTTGCTGTACAAAATCCTGCTTAATGAATTCTTTGGACACATAAATAAAATTACTGAATGCTTATTCTTTAACAAACATCTCGTGCCCTTTACTGGGCAGTAGCACGATTACTTCTAGCCTTGCCACCGTCACCGCGGTGGAACGTCGTCCTGTCTATCATCCAGTAGAGTGCGCGACATCTTCCTGATTTCAGTAAGTAAGTAAATCGATAATATTCTCCAAGCTGGAAAATAAGCATTCTGTAATTTTATTTACGTTTTCGAAGAATTTATTAAGCAGAATTTTGTCCAGCAGCAGTGAGACACTTTAATTTCAATGAAATGCTCAGTAATGGCGTCATGTCAACCTATTGTAAGTTTGATCCATGTTTCCTTTCTGATTGATGGAATTTGCGTCAACTGTTATGTCTTGACACAAATGAAAAATATGTTTTTGTAGCTGAACCATGTGATATGAAGTAATTCTTGATTAAATATGAGAATTAAATCGTATTATTTTTCTACAGGCTGAGAGACATTTTATAAGAAATTGACCAAATTCATTAGATCCGTTACTTCAAAGATGCCTTCTTGTCAGTCGAATTTGCGCCAAAGATTAAATTTTGATTCCCGCCAGTCAAGAGTAAAATCGGGCTTTAGGGTTGTTACACCGAGTATTGAAGTAAAGTCTATATGCTAAAACAGTGATTGGATGCCATCGATGTATGTAATAGAGTCCGTTCAGATTTCAGTAGTATTGTATGAGCAAAGTGTTCTAGGTAATTCTGCTCCGTGTTTCCTCATTTTCTCACTGAACGCGTTTGGCGCATTGATCGCGTCCCATTTCCATATTTTATCGAATGGGAGGCGCGTTGTCCTGGTGGCAATATCCAGCATCCAGCAGGAGAGCTCCACACCGACACCGAGTGGAGACCAATTAAAAAGCAGATTATCCGTCGAATTCCCAGGTCTGCCTGCCGCCGATGCCGCCAGTGATCTAGTTTTATTTGACTAATTCGATTTGCATTACTCTACGCGGCTGCACCGTCCCATCGATGTCTCTCACCTCACCATTCGATCTGCCGGCAGCACAAATCAATGGTATACGATGAAATCAGGCGACTCGATTATTACACTACGAAATTACCACTATCACAACCACCTACGATACTCATATACAAGAACAAATATCTTCAAGTTGCAGCGGCAATGCTAAGAAATTCTGGCCAGAAAGAAAGTTTCTTTTTGCTCATGTCGAGCTTTATGGCTAATAGCACCATGCGCCTTTTTACTATATTTAAACTTTTTGCTAATATCTTAATTTTTAGATTGACCTTATTCCAAACTAATTAGTCATACTTTTTATTGCTGTAACATAAACTCTCCTATACTTGAAAATTATTTTCTACATTTTAGTTCGATTTGCTATTAAAGCGTGTTTTTGATTAATTTTTAACTATTATTTATTTTCTGAATTTTTAGTCTCAAAGCGGCAACAGAAGTACTTATAATCAAGAGCTTCGATTTTTTGTGAATTTTATATTTGAAAATGAACCTAAATTCACTACTTTTTCAAAATTTCCAAGGGAGCACTAACTCTGAATCAAACAACAATGGAAGATAGAGCGTGTTGATACTGTCCCAATCATTTAACATCAACCGGAGTAATTCCAAGAATGCTGCTGGAGAATATAAAAAAAAATGGGACCCAATGACAATATTTACAAGACGATGCAGAAAGAAGTTTTATTGCGAAAAGTAGCGTCCCTCGTAACAAACTTCCATAAAACTCACCCCCTTTAATGTCGTACGCATCTGGAATGCGTAAATGTCACCCCGTTGAGGAGGAAAAAGCCCATATCTAATCAATAATAATAATAATAATATATATTGATGTTGTATATACACAAGTCAAATAGACTAGTTAGATATAAAATAAATGAAAATATAATAAAATATGAGGACAAAGAAGTATTAATAACAAAAACATAAAATACTTGTTCACAAGATTGGATATATTATCAAAGGCTTTCCTAATTAAATATCCCTTGACTCCCTTGTTCCGTATTTACTGACTTCACTCACTCTGGTAAAGCGTTGTAAAGCTTAATACCGTAGTAGTTATGTTCATCTCTAGCTCTCTGCTTCTATATGGAACTACTAAATTTTGACCAAACCTGGTTTAATAGCTATGAAAGTCCAAGTTTATACGGTAGTTGCCTAGATTTGCCCTGGCATTCCAAGATACATACAGCGTGATTCATAAGTCGTGACCAAAAATGACACATCATACACAGAGCCGAATTTTAAGGGGAGTTTTCTCCGTAACATTTTTTCCTCAAGGGCTTCATTGGAAAGACGTTGAAGTTTAAAAATAAAAACATTTTTTTTAATATCTTCAAAACCGTCACCTGGAATGACCTAAAATTTGGTATTTGACTTTACCTAAGTGATTTGCTACAAATAGTTACTCTTGTGTTTTTTTTCCTAGAGTGCACTGTTTTCGTAAAGATTAAAACAAAACAAATTAGATCATTCATGAAGAGCCGGTATACAATTAGTTTCAAAATAAAGTAGGAGGCCTTGGTACCAATTTACCGTTTCTTGGGAGATAATTTGTTATACGTTTGTTATCGTTACTACTACCATTTTTTCTTTTTCTTTTTTGTAAAAGTCAAGTCAAAGTTTCTTTTTTTCCATTTTATTATGTTGTAAAATGGAATTAAGCAATGATGAGTACGCTGATATTACGAGTATTTTTGTGTACGAGTTCTGTAATGTACCTGTGCCTTAGCGGCTTCTCGGGAGTATCGACGTAGATTTCCTAGCAGACGCCAACCTATCCCGAAGGTTTTTAAGCGTTCATGTCTAGGACTTTGACAGTATGGAATCGCCAAACTTCCCGTAGTTAGAGGTCATGGTCTCCGAAATACTGTTCAAAAGGAACTGAAGGTGATTGGCGTCGAATGATCCTGGTACAAGTACTAGGCGGATTGCAGTCCAGTTACCATGCTCCCAAAGTCTTGCGTGGATAGTTTTACATAACAAAGCTTTACTTCCTTACCATCGGCAAAATGTGCAATGTCTGCAACCCGGCGACGAAGTGCAACGGCGAAATTTTTGTGAGTAGTTACTGCAAATGTATAATCAAAACGCAGATTTTTTTATTTGGTTTTGTGGTCAAGTGAGTCGCTTTTTACAAGGAGTGGAACCTTTAATTCTCATAATGAGCGTATCTGGTCGTCAGAAAATCCCCTTTCTGCTAGGATCTACTCGTTTCAACAATCATTTTCTAGAAATGTCTGGTGCGGCATTTTCAATGCCCAACTGTTTATGCACGTTTTGCCACAAGGTTAAATGCAAACTCATACTTGGCATTTCTAAAGAATTACAAAAAAAATGTGTGCGATGATGTTCCGTTAGCAACGAGAGTTCGAATGTGGTATCAGCACGACGGTGCCCCAAAACATCGTCGTGACGTAGTAATCATTTTAGACAACGATGCATTGGCAGAAATGACTTATTGGCCTGCGACGTCTCCTGATTTGTACCCTCTGGACTTCTTTTTGTGAGGCGCTTTTGTATAACTAGTGTATGCTGAACAAATTGATACTGTTGATCAGTTACAAGAAAGAATAGATAATGAGTTTCATCAAAATCAAGCCACAACAAATTTTGCGAAAATACGTTTTTCTTCATTAAAAGGATGCCGCACTTGTATCCATCAAAGTGGTGGTATTTTTGGACATTTACTGGAATAAAGCTTTGATTATCTAATTTGTTTTTTTCCATTTCTATAAAAACAATGCTCTATAGGAAAAAATCACAAGACTAATTATTATTTGTAGCAAATTGAATGTAAAATTTCAGAAATATGAAACAATTGCGTTCTATTTTTTTTTTTGGAAAAATAATGCCACTCAGACCTTGTATCTCCGCCACTGGTGCACGTTAATTTTAAGTAAAGACTTTTGAATGTGGATAATACGTAGGTAAATCCACATACCAAATTTTAGTTTATTCCAGTTGACGATTTTGAAAATATTAAGAAAATTGTTTTTTATTTTTAAACTTCAAGACCCCGTATCTTTTTAATGAAGCCCTCGAGGAAAAAAATTTACATAGAAGACCCACGACTTGTGAATCAGCCTGTATGCACGTTGAGGTCAAAATACACTGATAAATGCATCAACATAGTATTCCCGGTATTCTAGTCCTGCTATCACCCTCACGCGTTTTCTTCGTACTGCGAAAACTCTAGAAGCATGCGAGGAGTGTCCCCACGATAGTATTCAATAATCCATATGGAACTGAAAGTAGCTATACTCGTAATAAGCTTGCAAAACGGCATTCAGAGACTCGTAATTAACTAGATTGCGAGGAGCAAATAAACTTTTACTGAGTTTGGTGGGTAGGTTATTGTAGCGCTCTTCCCAGTTCAAGCGACTGTCCACATGATAACCAAGAGATATTATACAGATATTGTTACCATGATATCCCAATGAGAAACCTATTGTTTGAGTTTGACTGTTTAAGCTAGTATATTTGCATAGACCCAGTCTTCAATGTATTCAACGTTCATTGTATTTTTGGCTAAGGTCTTCAAGCTTGCACGTTGACTGTTGCTTTTGAAAATGTCAGAATTGAACCCTGGGGTCCCCAAACCTAACCGTCTGAACGCTGACTTCTCTTTGTCTAGTGCTACATACTGTGATCTGTCATCTAGGTATTAGGATAGAAGACTGTTATTATCCAAATCATATCTGGACACTTTTTTCACCAGTATCATATGGGAAACACAGTCAAAAGCTTTCTTTAGGCCGAAAAAAGTTGCCCTAATTAAAGGTCTAGTTAATGTACTCCACCCGCTATACTATAGTTAACGTTGTGGATCTCTCTTTACGGAATCCATATTGGCATTTATTCAACAACATATCGCTCTCAAAGTCGCCAGTCGCCTATGTTCAAATATTTAAGCAATGATTGCAACAGATATCGGTCGAAAATTGTTACCATCGTCCAAACTACTCTTCTTTTTGCTGGTACTACTCTAGCAATCTTTAGACTTTGATGGAAAGTACTGGCTGCAATGCTTGTATTTAAGATTTTACATAAATGACCTGCAATAAGATTTTCAATCGTAATCATTATCTTAGAATTCAGATTGTACATGTCCTTGCTACTTGAACATTTTAAACTGGTAATGGTGTCTCTGATTTCTATTACTGATGTTTCTGTGAATCTAAATTTGGACAATTGATGTTATTCATGTAAGCCTCTATGTTAACTTTTGAATTTGAAATTGTATCTACAATTTTTTGCGACATCTACAAAGAAGTCAATGAAATCATCCGCAGATAGAATAAATAGTGAGCTAGTAGCCTTTATAGCGGTTAATATTTTTTAAAACACCCCACACAGCTTTTTTAGTATTGCTAGAGTTTTTAATATGAAATTCATTGACTTTTTTCTTTGCTGTGTAAACTACAGTTCTATTGATATTTCTGAATTTCTTTAGATCACTGTTACTATCAATGGTAGGATTTTGTTTATTCATCCTTGTCAGTAGTTCCAAATATTCTCGACAGTTTTTTACGTCCACAGTAAACCAATGTATTTTCTCAGAGAAAGTCAAGGTCAAGTAAATAAAAGTATATTAAAAATGAAATAATAAATAAAATAATAATTACGCAATCATTTGAATCCGGAATTAACGTATTTTACATGAAAATAGAGGACCATAAACTGTACTGCGGCGTCCAAAACAAATATGACAGGTACCAGCGTCATCTATGAGACAACAACAGAACCCAATGCTTTAACTATTTTCAAAGGATATTTTAAAATTTATTTTTATATCCTGCTACTGTCCCATAAATGGCGTTAGTATCTTTCAGATCGCTTTTGTGGACGTGGGAATGGTTGACTATCTTCCAATAAATGTTCAAATAGAGCATTCGTAATCTTCCTTATTACTATCACGAATTGTCGATATCGCGGACTACCACTCTATTAAAGAGCAACTCAATTATAACATCGTTAGAAGGGCTGATAGAATTCGTTAGCAACAATGTCGTCGAAATTGGATGGTCGCATGCTGCTAATTATTATTTTATTTATTATTTCATTTTTAATATACTTTTATTTACTTGACCTTGACTTTCTCTGAGAAACTACATTGGTTTACTGAGGACGTAAAAAACTGTCGAGAATATTTGGAACTACTGACAAGGATGAATAAACAAAATCCTACCATTGATAGTAACAGTGATCTAAAGAAATTCAGAAATATCAATAAAACTGTAGTTTACACAGCAAAGAAAAAAGTCAATGAATTTCATATTAAAAACTGTAGCAATACTAAAAAAGCTGTGTGGGGTGTTTTAAAAAATATTAACCGCTATAAAGGCTACTAGCTCACTATTTATTCTATCTGCGGATGATTTCATTGACTTCTTTGTAGATGTCGCAAAAAATTGTAGATACAATTTCAAATTCAAAAGTTAACATAGAGGCTTACATGAATAACATCAATTGTCCAAATTTAGATTCACAGAAACATCAGTAATAGAAATCAGAGACACCATTACCAGTTTAAAATGTTCAAGTAGCAAGGACATGTACAATCTGAATTCTAAGATAATGATTACGATTGAAAATCTTATTGGAGGTCATTTATGTAAAATCTTAAATACAAGCATTGCAGCCAGTACTTTCCATCAAAGTCTAAAGATTGCTAGAGTAGTACCAGCAAAAAGAAGAGTAGTTTGGACGATGGTAACAATTTTCGACCGATATCTGTTGCAATCATTGCTTAAATATTCGAACATAGGCGACTGGCGGCTTTGAGAGCGATATGTTGTTGAATGAATGCCAATATGGATTCCGTAAAGAGAGATCCACAACGTTAACTATAGTATAGCGGGTGGAGTACATTAACTAGACCTTTAATTAGGGCAACTTTTTTCGGCCTAAAGAAAGCTTTTGACTCTGTTTCCCATATGATACTGGTGAAAAAAGTGTCCAGATATGATTTGGATAATAACAGTCTTATATCCTAATACCTAGATGACAGATCACAGTATGTAGCACTAGACAAAGAGAAGTCAGCGTTCAGACGGTTAGGTTTGGGGACCCCAGGGTTCAATTCTGACATTTTCAAAAGCAACAGTCAACGTGCAAGCTTGAAGACCTTAGCCAAAAATACAATGAACGTTGAATACATTGAAGACTGGGTCTATGCAAATATACTAGCTTAAACAGTCAAACTCAAACAATAGGTTTCTCATTGGGATATCATGGTAACAATATCTGTATAATATCTCTTGGTTATCATGTGGACAGTCGCTTGAACTGGGAAGAGCGCTACAATAACCTACCCACCAAACTCAGTAAAAGTTTATTTGCTCCTCGCAATCTAGTTAATTACGAGTCTCTGAATGCCGTTTTGCAAGCTTATTACGAGTATAGCTACTTTCAGTTCCATATGGATTATTGAATACTATCGTGGGGACACTCCTCGCATGCTTCTAGAGTTTTCGCAGTACGAAGAAAACGCGTGAGGGTGATAGCAGGACTGGAATACCGGGAATACTATGTTGATGCATTTATCAGTGTATTTTGACCTCAACGTGCATACAGGCTGATTCACAAGTCGTGACCAAAAATGAAACATCATACATAGGACCGCATTTCAAGGGGGTCTTCTATGTAAAATTTTTTCCTCGAGGGCTTCATTAAAAAGATACGGGGTCTTGAAGTTTAAAAATAAAAAACAATTTTCTTAATATTTTCAAAATCGTCAACTGGAATAAACTAAAATTTGGTATGTGGATTTACCTACGTATTATTCACATTCAAAAGTCTTTACTTAAAATTAACGTGCACCAGTGGCGGAGATACAAGGTCTGAGTGGCATTATTTTTCCAAAAAAAAAAATAGAACGCAATTGTTTCATATTTCTGAAATTTTACATTCAATTTGCTACAAATAATAATTAGTCTTGTGATTTTTTCCTATAGAGCATTGTTTTTATAGAAATGGAAAAAAAACAAATTAGATAATCAAAGCTTTATTCCAGTAAATGTCCAAAAATACCACCACTTTGATGGATACAAGTGCGGCATCCTTTTAATGAAGAAAAACGTATTTTCGCAAAATTTGTTGTGGCTTGATTTTGATGAAACTCATTATCTATTCTTTCTTGTAACTGATCAACAGTATCAATTTGTTCAGCATACACTAGTTATACAAAAGCGCCTCACAAAAAGAAGTCCAGAGGGTACAAATCAGGAGACGTCGCAGGCCAATAAGTCATTTCTGCCAATGCATCGTTGTCTAAAATGATTACTACGTCACGACGATGTTTTGGGGCACCGTCGTGCTGATACCACATTCGAACTCTCGTTGCTAACGGAACATCATCGCACACATTTTTTTTGTAATTCTTTAGAAATGCCAAGTATGAGTTTGCATTTAACCTTGTGGCAAAACGTGCATAAACAGTTCTACCACTCTATTAAAGAGCAACTCAATTATAACATCGTTAGAAGGGCTGATAGAATTCGTTAGCAACAATGTCGTCGAAATTGGATGGTGGCATGGTGCAGCATGCGAGCACCTGCTCGCCGGTGGACTTTGGGGTAACTCGATGATCAAAACGTATGCACTGGTGGCACTAAAAGTTCACTAAAACAACGCTGCGACAGTTCGGGGAAAAAAGAACATTCAGTCACAGACAGCGGGAGACTAAGCGCAATTTTATAGATCAGGAAAAATAATATATCAAAAGTTAGTCTTTGGTTTCATTTGAACATCAAACTCAATAATACAAAGAAATCCTAACCCATTCAGAATGCAAAAAAGATATTAAACTATGATCGACTATGACATTATTTGCTGTATCAGATTTTGATAAGAATAGCATTACTCAAAGAGGTCAAATGGCATCCGTAATGAAGCTCTAGTCGTATTTCAAAACACAGCAATGGACAACGCAGCAAAAATTCAAATATCAATTTAATAGCCTTTGTATGGATTCACAAAAATGTTCATTGTTGTCTTCAGTTTTATTTTAAACAATTACAGCAAATTAATGCTGGATGTACAACGTAACTGTACTATTTATTCATCCATACGATCCGCGGTAAGGCCGATTCGGTAGCGCAAAAGTTTATAACTTACTCTGCTGATGCCGAGGACCAGCAGACCGACCTGCCGTATAATTTTGTTACGTAAATGGATACTAACGCAGTTGCTGCTAACAGAATGACTGACTGTCTACTTTTTCCTCATCGTTATCGCTGCACCACGATGATAAAACGGCACAATGGTAACATCCAACATGTTAATTTCATCAACGTTTCTGGGCTTTCTCATGAAACCGACCTATCTTGTCATAATACAGCAGAAATGTGTTTTATTTATTCGAGTAGCGGAAAATAAAATGGAAGCCAACATTCTACAATCAACACAAAAGTTCTCGTAGAAACATTTGATGATACGTGACTTCATACAACGATAATTTGAAATGGCATTTGAAACTTTTGAAATGACATCTCCCACTATGATATATTACTGAGGTTCTACAAAATCCAAACAGATATTTCGTGTAATATCTGACATTTGGCATAATGAAGCACAAAACTAGTAGACATTTGCATAAATATTTGGAAAATTAACCATCTTAAAGCAAACTCATCAGCTAATTCAAGTTACACATGAGATAAGTTCCCACGCTTCAACTGTTATTTCTGGCAGCATCCTTGATGTGTCTGCCATTCTCGTCTAGATTGTGTACAGCACCAATTCGAGCTTATAAGGGAGTGGAAAGCCGCAGACTCACATTTGCTGTAGGTACTTAACTTCATGAGACACAATTGCACAGAGTGGGATGATTTTAATCCTGATTATCCAGTAATTCGTATGCGAAAAAAAAAGGTTTCCTTTTGGTAACTTACCCAGAAAAGATAGAAATTGCTCTTAAGGTAACTAGGCCCTGAATACTTTTTTGTGCCTTGTAGAGTAAGATTTGAACTGTAATTTAGATACTAAGCAATCTCAAAAATATTAATTTGCAAAACATTTGTCAGGGCTCTATTTTTCAAGACGGTGGAGACCCTCGAATGGTAAAGCATTTTCTTGAATGTCAGTGTGATACATTATTCATTAGCTCCGGACAGTCTTTTTGTTTTTGAATCACTCTGAATAAAATAGGCCCTCAGTAAATTTTCTCTAAAGTTGAACATTTTCCGGTTACAGAGAGATCCTACACAATTCAAATGCTTGAAGATCGGGTTGAAAATAATTATTTATGAGGTTACCATGAGTCTAAATTAAAGCTCGAACCTTCCCCAACAAAACACCGAAGAATATTTTAAGTTTAATGTAAAGAGAATTTTTCCAAATATTGCACATGCCTGTGATTGGTGTATATGCATAGAAACTAGATTTACAGAATACGGTTTAAAAGTGTTATTTGGATTAAATAACAACTGCACTCTTTAATATGCCTTGATAAGTGACTAGACCACACAGATATGGATGATCTCATTTTTCACCCTCCATAAAAAGTGAAATAATTTATGAGGAAGCATTTGCAAATTCCCAAATGGCAAAGGGACAAACTCCAGCCATAGAAAAATGCGTTGGTAAGAATAGACGGCGCCAGTCAAACGTCAAATTTTCACAGCCGCCTATTAAAAAAGCGCCCCACCGTTTGTTGGTAGCATCTGGCGTCAGACAGAGAGAAAATCTGCTGGCACCATTTGAAAATTAAAACAGCGAAGCAAAGGATGATGCTCCTACTGCCGGATGGAATGATTAAAACGTAATGAACTTAGCGGGAATTAAAATACGCTTTAATTAGATTTCATCGATTTTCACATCGACGATGCTATTCGTAACGGATAATGTTACATTCACACTTTTTTCTCTCAATTCTGTCTGTACCTCACGTTAACTTCAACTCAGTAGTCGTTGGAAATCTTTGACACGTAAAGTATCTAGCTTAACAAAATCGCAGGTAGCACTGAATATAAAAAGGTATCAGACAGGAGACGAAACTTTTCTTAGGGAATTAATATGGTACAAATGTACAAATATGAGTTTGGTGTAAACAGTACGTCTTCAAAACCTCAGTCTGTAGTTAGGATGAAGGTGTACAAGTGGACTTAAAATAAGTTTTTGTAGTGTCATTTGTTGAAAGTGCGAGTCTTTGCAGATAATTGTGGTGCTACACTTTTCAGGACAGGTAGAACTTTGCACCGACAAGTATTATGTATTTTTGATACCGCCTTGTTACTTTAGTGGGCATTGTTAGTCAAATGAGTCAAAAGTATGCACTAAAACTATGCAATTTTGATGACAAACAATGCAACGCAAACATAAGAGCATGTGTCCTTTTCTAATATATTCGAATTCTTTGAAAAGCATTGAAGCAGCAATGTTCCTACGGAACAACAATCAGAATCTGTTGCTTATTCTACAAGAACAAGCATTCCGATGATATGAAATTTATTATTATGTTCTTAGGATGGTAGATTTCTCTGAGGTCACCTATTTTGAAAAGCGAAGTCAATACTTGCGTAGATTTATTAAATATGCAGTAAACCATAATGGATACGTGTCTAATTGCTATAAGTCCCTCACAATTAAAGATAATAACAAGAGTTACTTTCTCCTTGGGTGGAGTCGGTATGAATTTCTGAGTGTTCTAATGACCGGTCATTTCAACTTTGAACATCTAATCTCTGATACGAAGGAGAGACGGAAAGGGTTAAAAGGTTTTTTAATCCGATTCATTTCCCTTGATTAATAGCGGCAATAATTCAGAATTATTTGAATGGATCGATCTGAGGGGATTCCGACGTGTTCCGGCTAAAGAAAATTATGAATATTACCATTGGCTGCAAAAATTGACAGACAAAAACCTTTATAGATCAATATTGCAGATGATGCGTCAACGGGCGGTATTATAAACACTAGTTTTTTCTATATGTCTACATTTTTATATTCTATGTGCTTTTGCTATTTCAGAGTATTATTTCTAACAGCTCTTGTGTTCACTATCTACCCATATTTTGCCATTCCTGAATGATATTTCTTCGTAATGATATAAAAAATGATAGATCTACTCTCTCCAAGTAGCGATAGATACAAATCTTGATGTAAATCAGGTTGGCGAATAACGTTTATGAAAAAATAGAATGGCTGCAATAAAGGCTACAACGCAACGTGGGCCAAACATTTCAAAAATTCAGCAAGGTTTCAAACAAGCAATAAAAATAGCCGGAACGTATATCATACTCGGGAAAATTTAAAATTGCATGACAAAAAAATCATAAAGCGGCCATAACAATTGATATATGGGACAAGTTACGACGGATATTATCCACAAAACGCGTGGAAAAAACCGCGCTCGAAAGGTATAATTCAAGTTGTCACAGACATGTGCGCAAATATTTGGATCAGATAGGTTAACCATTCAACAACAATCAAAATGGAATTTTCATCGATTATTGTTAACTCCATCGCGTCAAAAATGTAGTAGATTTACAATGAAGAAGGAATTTTCTATATGATGCACTTCCGAACTGAATGGACCCTGGATTCGACTTCAGCGACCCAAAGAACGTATTATAAGCATGATTACTGAGATGTCTAATGATGCTTGTCGGTGATATCTTTGAACACAATTTCCACTGATACAATGGTGTATCTGTGCAGTCTATTTACATAATTTCCAATGGTACTATGATTTGCCATTAACTTATTTTTACCCGACTGCCTCAATAGAACCGATATTGTATATATGTATCAAAAAAATCCTATTCCATGAACTACAGACCAAACGATTTAATGGATTTTAACATATCGTCGTCCATAACACAAAGTGGCGTATTTTATTTTTTGAATTTTACAGGAGAGCATCTTAAATATTTTCAGGAAATATGAGTTATTGCTGATAAAAAGATATTATTGTTATATAATTGAATGTGTGGGTACATGTCATGTTTACAAGCTTTTCAAAAATGAGCAACGATTAACCCATTTTTCATTTTTATGTGTTAAAAACAAAGTAGATACGTCGTTTTGTGAAATTGAAGGGTCGTAATTTATAGAATAAAGACTTAGTTACGTCCGTGTTATAATAAGTGATGAAAAATCAAAACACATGAAATTTAAAGAAATAAATAATTGATTAGAAGACAAAATGGTTACAAAAAGGGGAACAGTGAATATTATGGCGAAATAAGTACCTGCCGTATCTAAAACTATTCAACTCCCTTTACACGTTAAATATAGCAGCACAAACAAAAGACTCACTCAAATAATAATGATATAATAACATGAATAAAATAATAATTAGTATTTTATCTATTAATTATGAGGAAGGTTTAAATCAAATCTTTGGTGTCCTTGTAAACGAACTACCGGTATATCTCCTTTACACAGCGACTTTAAATCCGTATATTTTTGCAGCAATTTTTTTTTGCTTTACACTCAGAACTTCGAGGGGATATCTTTTGAATTGAGTTTTTTCTTTTTAATCTAAAAATGCTGTATTCGTGTACCCGCGCTGAAGATAAAGTCAAAAAGGTAGATACGTCACAGTGCGTGTAGTGATAAAATTAAAACTACAGTTTTACGAACTGGCGTAACTTAGATAAGCCATACGCAGTAAAATAATATGCATGTTTCATAATTTCACAAAATTCGCGTAACTTGAGTTAAGCTCCCTCGTAAAATTTAATTTCCTATTAAAATAAGATAGTCTGATATCATTTTTCTATAACTCTGAAGGTATTTGAAACTGACTTATGTCACTTCGTGATATTGAAGGGTAACCTATTTAAGTAATAAAATCGACTCAATCTTCGTAATTTCTGAGATACGCCACTTCGTGTTATTGGCCACGATATGCGGTATCCATGGATTCGTCTTACATTGCGAGTTCTACTGACTATATTACTAATCTATAAAAATAAAATGGGGGATTTCAATGAGAGGAACCAAACTAGAAACTCCTGTTTCACAAGCTACAGCTTGAACGACTTGATCGATTTTGACATATGAGAAGGTGCTATGTAAACGTTCACTAAAAACAAAAAGGGCGGATTTTGATTAAAAAATTGACCTTGAGATTTCTATTTCTGATGAAATATGACGTGTTCTTGGATTCGTATTAGTAGTGCGAGTGACATATCTCATTTTCGCGATGATAATACTTCTTTTGCAGTGGCTCAGAAAGTGGAACGAAAAAAATTGCGACATCTAAGTGCTAATTAGGTAGAAGTGTTCCTCCTAAAGTATAACTTTTAGCTTGATAGTTAGTTCTTAATGAGTAATTCAAGGTAGGTGAGAGCGCGTACACATCAAATAGATGGTCGAACTTAGGTCTTAAGGGCTAATGCTGCCCTTACCGGCGTGAAAGTTCTTGCCAAACGAGGGCAGGGTGAAAAAGTTTCTAAGATTGTGCTGAGGAGCTTCAGACGTATAATTGACGAGGGGATAATTGTGGGTAAAAGAGGCAAGATATCAAGCTCAGCAAAGTACGGGTTGTCTGTGAAAAACTTTGGTATAAAAATATATAAATGAAGAGCTGTTTTATAGGCTAGAGTTGTAACGAGAGTAGATGGAGCACAAACTTTACCTACTGTCAGAATCGGCTACTGCAGTTCACTTGAACAGTTGGATTACTTTGAATCACAACATTTTAGTAAAACTACATTTAGACCCAATTTCAGCAACATTAATATTATGGACCAATGGGAAAATACCTTATCGGAATGCAATTTGACAGAAGCTGTCAAAGGTCTCTGAATATTAGTGATTTCTATTGAAATATTGAATAAAATCGTGAAAATTCGACTGTATCATAAACAAGACCACTTTTTGATTCCAACATGATGCTTTTGTACAGAAAAAACAGGACAACTTTCATGTATTTTGATATATGTTATAGGTTTACATTTAACAATCCGTTATCCCCCTCAGCAAATGGGAATGCGGCAAATAATAGGTCGATTTTCTAGCTGTTAAATTTGGCAGCAGATTTGGAGCTTTGTTAATGCATGGCACTCTCGAATTTACCAACTTCAATATACTGAAAGTTATCATTACCTGATGAATAGTGTGGATTTGTCTGTATTTTGCAAGAAAATAGAATATAAAATACATTCCATCCAATTCCTCATCTTCCTTTACGTCATAATAATAATCATTTATTAATTTATGGGTTAATGAATTTCTTCAAAGCAATAAAAACATATGTCCTCTAAATCCTAAAACACATATGTGTAAGACGTGTCAATCTCTACATCACCCTGATGCATAATGCAATTACTAAGGACATAGACAAAAAATTATGAAAAATGTTTCACAAATAATGTCTTTTAAGTTCAAAAATCATAAAAACTAGTAATGTTTAATGTTTGTCTTTTTGACTGGCGCACTGGCGGGGATATCTATCTGTCACTCGCAGGGTTGCAAAGTCTAACGACGATCACGTCGCGTGGTGGAGGGTGCGAGATGAATCTCTTAAATTTGCTGGTTTTGAATTTTTTTCGTGAAAATTTACTACGTATCATGATTATACGCATCTTTCTCTTCAAAAATTTGAAGATTTTGTACAATTTCTTTGAAAATGATGAAAGATATGTCTGATTTAACAGGGTAATGTCGCAGCCAAATGGCAGTCACTCTTTCTGACACAGTCCGGATCGAAAGATGACGATACTCGTGAAATGTATTGATACAATCTGGCAACCCTGTCGCACCCTCACAAAATTGCCGCTGACAACCACACAAGTCACCATGTTGTGATTCAATAGCATGGAATTAAACCTTCAGAGTATATGTTTTGTGACTGGTACCAAGAGTTGACAGATCCCACACAAGTGTCACTCCTTGAAATGCAATAATCAGCTGTATTCAAATAATGTCTAATATAAATATAACCTAGAATGTGTACTCGTGAAAAAAGAAAAATATGGCAAATTTGTAGTTTTTTTTGCAGGTTTTATAGGTTTGCTGGTAGCTTTAAGGCATATATTTGGGAATTACTTAATCGCTGTGAATATAGTGTGGATGTTTGTTCAGTTCCTGAACAACGAAAAATATTCAACTTTATGGATGTATGGATATCAAAAAACCTGAATGGTTTTGTGGGAATATCAATCTATTGTGCCATAATGGTTCTGATGAACGGCAAGTAAATGAATGAATGTTGGGAAACGAGCAATATCTTTTGGTAGACCCTGTCATGAAGTAGGTAGGTGCTAATGGCTAAGAAGTTTATAGGAAAAAACACCCAGTATCACATATCAATTGAAGAAAATAATAAAAACATGAATAAAAAATCAACAATAGTAATTAAAACATGAATTTAATTCAAAAATCAAACATTTCTTGAAATTTTGACTGAATTATATGTAATTTCTTAATATTCAAAAAGCTGTTGGTGTTTCAATGACAAGTTGTCATCTCATACTTTCCTGTATTTTGTTTTCAACATTTCATAGCTATTGGTTGCTAAAATTTGTTGATTGGAACTTGAAGCTCATTCGCTGTATCTGACGGTCTGTTACCCTATAGGTGGAGAATAACGGACTGTTGTTGGTGAAATTGGCCCTTTCAGTCGTTCTCACAATTGCAGGACGCCTTGATGGCCTTCTTGATTTTCATAGTTTTCTACTGTTCTATGTCAGCGCTCTATTTTGTGGTTATATTACAAATACATATTTGCCTCATACTGTACGTGCTTTTGATTTATATCATCTGTTATATCAGCCTAAAATTTCCTGCAATTCAAAAAGAAAACACTAGTCTTACAATCGGAGAGCGAGACAGTAGAACTCTAGAAATACCCCATCCCTTCTGAAGGAGAGAAAATACTATTTTGCTGGTGTTCAGTGAGCATATTATCCCTAATGAAGTTTTTGATATTGTCTTGGTTTGCTGATATTTCGGCTGCCCTAGCACGCCTTGTCGAAGTTGGAGTGTATAATAATAAAAAAATTTTGAGAATCCAGTTGATATTCAATTTCAGCCCACAGTTTCTTTAGATACTTGATCTAGGGTAGCTTTAAATATACTTTCTCGCTCATCCAGACCGCTTTGAAGATTGTGTAGAAGCAAAAAAAAACGCAATTGAAATCGTACTAAATTGTAGCAAACAAAGCAGAATCTGTTCTGCTTCCATGTAAATTGAAGAAAAATCCGGCGGCGTTATCTCCATAGAGGTAAAAGTCGCAACAGCGTTAGAGAAACATTCAATTTGCATGGTGGGATATAAAAAGTGCAGTGTCTTTTACGTCGCGTCGAGTCCAAACAATAGGAGTAGTGAAAAAGCGATGCCATTCATGGCTTTTAATTTACGTAATTTTTCAGGCAGCTTTGCTCACAATGGCCACTGCTTGGCTAGCTCTCATTTGAGAGGCGATTGTGAATCTGATATCGCGCTAGGGGATGCTGCACGAGAGTTCACACCTCTATCGCTGCTTTTTATTTCCTAGAAGCTGTGGACTTTTTTGTTTGTTCAGAATGAAGGTTGTTAATAGTTGGGAGTATGAATGTTGATGTAGAGAATAATTTCAGGTGATAAAATACTTCTATACAAAGTGATTCAAATTTGATTGCTCACTATTGCGGTCTCAGGAATATCATGTCGGTTAGGTCAACAAAAATTGCAAGTTTAGTTGACCTAAAGAAACATGTCGTTCATTGTGGCCTTCTCATGTTGAGGATACCTCAGGTGCTTTGCCACTTGACAGTGACAAGAGAGTTTTCAAATGTCAAAGAAGGCGGCCATTTTCCATTCATGGCCTTCTTGATGCGAAATGTGTTTCCTACAGAAGCAAGTACTAAAATGGTTGTTTGTTAAGGAAGGTAGTGAAAAAAATAAGCCTTAAAGTTAAAGACGATGATAGTCAGTGAGAAGACCTCAGGTAGAGTAAAACCGCATTCTTTCTTGAATAAGATATTTGATCACTCTCACGTCACTTAAAACGGTATTCGATTTAACAGCCACTACCATTTAACATGGACTTCGAGACCAACTGAATAAATTGTTATGGTTGTTTTGACGGTTTTGAGCGTCACAGCGAAACTCCAGGAATCACTTACATATACTCATCTTCCTCAAACATAATGCAATCAGCCTCTATGTGTGGTCGTTTGTTGTTAGTATTGTCTCACCGGTTTGAAACTTTTCTGGGCTAGGTATGAGAATATTTTTCCACATGTTTGCTTGTGACTGCCAGTATGACAACTTACTTGACATGGGCGTGCAATTTAAGCTTACCTCTTTTGATCTTCGGCATAAAACAAGGCAATGCCGGGAAGATCCAATTACAATGTCGACGGTCTGTCTTAAATCTATTGACCCTTCTCTAACGAATAGTCTTGGGATCCTTTCGCACCAACAAAATGTCGGCGACTTGGCTTTCTTCTACCGCAGTGTGAACGAAATTTATTCCTCAGAGCTTTACTCTATGATACTGCAGTTTAATTTCGGCCTCCCATCCTTACCGTGTGAGACCTTGTACATTCAAAAATGGCCGGTATAACCGATCCTTTGTCCCTAAGGGAAGCTTTTCGCAGTTCTACTAATATTAAGCCGCTCAAAAATCGGGTTAACAAAGTGTATGTAAGCTCCTTATAGCAGCCGCGGTGTCCTGGTATTCAAGCTTCTGCCTACATGGCTCCCTATTTCGTATTGCATTTTAACGTAACCGTCAAAAACCATTAAAACACCTACCGTTCTTTTTTAATATTCGCGATAACTACAAGTACAAGCTCTTTTTCTAGCTTATGTATGAAAAAATGGAGATCACAGGTACCGATAATACATAATCATAATATCAAGCCATAATTCACATTTTTATTTTACTAAAATTATTTCCCTTGTCTTAATTTCTACCAATCACAAACGCGCAATGTTGAATTACAAATGGTTTCTAGATAGAAAAATCGTATGACAGCACCTGTCAGCAGTTTTTTCGGGTTTACCCGCAACAAAACTTGACAGCTGCTACTTTGAAGTATTGCAATGCAATTTATATTTCAATTGTACCATAAATCGTTGGGTTTGTAGTACTTCGTGGTTAAATAAATTACCAGTTTTTCAGTTTTTAAATTAATACCTACATATTTATTATGTATGCATGTGTAATAGGTAGTATGTTTTGTAAGCTATGTGTATGAAGAATAATCTGTTACTCAGGAAACAGTCTTGTCAAATACCATTTTTCTGTAAAAAATTAGATGCCCTTATGATATTACCTATGCATATTCAAACAATAGTTCGTGATTAACTAATTTATTCTCGTGGACAACTCATCTAAGCGGGACACCTCCCTCTTGTACCGTGAAAGGCCGCCATTCATCTTCGGCCAAAAAGGTAGAAAATAAAGAAAAATTAATCGTTTCGACGTCATGGAACATGAAAGAAGGTGATGTAATCTATTCTTTACCGGCACGACTGCACGACTCCGGTGCCAGCGTGTATACATAGTTGTAGTGGCGAGATTGCCTGCAGGTTTGCCTTTGCAAGCGAGCTCGATGACTCCAGTCTACTCATGCATAAAATGGCTGGACGGGGAGGTACGGAGATGTATCCCCCAACCCTAAACGGGAGAGAGCCTCTTTTCGAAACGGATACATCGAAATGGGATGTGCAGGACAGTGGCGCAGACTTGAGTTAAGATCCCTTTTCAAAACACTAGACTTATAAATTCTATCAGGATTAATCTCTGGATACTGAATGTGTCTTAAGCTGTTCCACGAGTTTTTATTCTTTGATGGTCTTAAAAAACCCGGTATTGCCTGCAAGGGATGTGGGAAGAAAAGTTATCAAAAACATATCGTTCAATTACTTGGACCTCAGCTATGATCTATTCAATCTTCAGATAATCCCTCCTAGGTAATTTCCGAAACTTGTGAGATCCTATAATGTTAT
Source organism: Acanthoscelides obtectus (assembly GCA_963669975.1). Taxonomy (NCBI): domain Eukaryota; kingdom Metazoa; phylum Arthropoda; class Insecta; order Coleoptera; family Chrysomelidae; genus Acanthoscelides; species Acanthoscelides obtectus. The sequence goes on from CAVLJG010000008.1 coordinate 40,547,372, forward strand.
ATTGAATCACTGAATGTTAAAACTGACTAGTTCCATCAGGATTACCAGCTTGACTATTCTCTCCAAGGATATTTTGAGCGCACTCCGAAATGCTATATAACTAGTAAATTATTTGCAGATTATTAAAGTTGTTGTAGTCTCCACCAAATTCCACGAAATTTTGACATAAATTAGAAAATCCGCACCTTGTCAAATCGGCCATATCATTAAAATGATGTCTCTACTCGACCCCAGTCCGCTCTCCATAAAAACAGATTGTCCATCGAAATGGAATTTACGTGTTCTGTTTGTTTCACTGTCGAACACCGAATTTCCCATGGACTACTAGTATCACTCAACGATTCGATGCCTAACAATCCGCGGTACAGCTTTGAATGGAGGACCATCTATGTTTTTGGCGTCATATTTTCTTGTCAATATTTGGGTGATGATATTTTCGGCGACGTTTTACTTTCTACGTCTACTATAATCGGGAAAAATACTGAAAATGAGATATTATGGTTCATCTCGCAAAATCATATCACTCATTTCCGTCGGTCGGTCTGTCTTTTTGTCGGTCCGTCTGTTAGTCTGTGTATCCCCAAAAATCCTGGGACTGTATATAACTTGAGAAATACCTCTCGGATTTAAATGAAACTTCTACACAAGTTCGCTACCATGCCAAGGACGAAAATGCTTTATAGTTTTTGAAAATCAGTCTAGTCGCGGCGGAGCTTGGTAAAAAAACCCGAAAAAAATAAAAATCGCCCAAGCTTCGTTTTTCAACGTTTCAGAGGCTGCTGATCAATTTCAGATTTTTTTTTTGTAGGGGTTGAAATTCGAGGGAAGATGAAACATTTTTGAGGTTAGTATATTTATACGCGTCCAGCCCTGGTAATTCTATTCACCTATTAGACACATTTCACACATCATAATCTGAATCTGAATCTGAATCATTTCCAAGTACATTTGCCTTTAAAACTTTGAATGATATAGACACATTTTCGATTTGCTTATTCCTGCTATCGAAGCTTGCTGCGCGGAGAAGCGGATCGGCTGACTGATCTATCCGTACTGTAGCGCGCAAAACATGTATATGGAATGGACGACAACTTGCTGCAGCGGTGCTGCGGTGTGAGTGCTGCCGCTCAGACATGGAAAGGGACAACATTTCAAGATGAACAGTAAATACCGGTAGGCCAGGTAAACTGTGTCTATGTCTATTGTATGGGCGTGTTTGACTGACTTGGTCCGAAAGATTTTTCTGTTCATAACTGGCTTTTTTCTCGCAGGATTTAAGTTGCGCTGAACTTAATCATTTATGAACTGATGACTGCGTTGCTTAGGAAGTAAAAAATCAACCAACTCGGAGTCATTTTTTTGGTTTTGGATTGCTAAATGCGGGGTTCAATTTTTTTGGGAACTTGAATATTTAAAACTGCATTTTTTAGAACTTTGTTCCCGAAAAATGACAAATTTCAAAATATTGTTTGCAAATGACTCACCAGTAATACAGGGAGTTTCAGGACTATGGGATCAAACTTCTTGGGGTTATTCAGTGTAACAGTAGAAAACATTTGAGTATAGGGATCCATATCTGGAAAAGTGTCACACAGCACTACGGCCCTAAGACACGTTTGAGCACCGTTGGATTGCCAGAGGTGGAGCAGTTTCTTGGCCTCCTAGGTCACCCGATTTATCGTCGCTAGATTTTCCTGTGGGGACATGTAAAGTCTTCGGTTTACGAAACTCCAGTAGAAACAGAGCACGACTTAATTTGACGAATTACAGCAGCAAGTCTGCCGGAATCATGTGCGACGTTTAAATCGGTGTATTCAGGTTGGATGAAGACATTTTGAACAATTGTTGTGATGATATCATGTACAAAAGGCAATAATTAAATGCATTAAATCCTATTTAGGCAATTCATCGTCTTCCTAAATTTTAACGCGACTTAGGGCCATAGTGGGTTACACTGACTAACCCCTACAAGTTTGATCCTATAGTTCTGAAACACCCTGTATATCCAACAGTAAAAGTTTTGTTAATTTTTTTTATTTTCGATATAGTCGGATAACAATGAATCATGAAACGTCTGAAGAAAACCGATACATTCCATTTAAATGAAATAATACAGATTTTAATGCTCAAATCAGAGTTATAGCTCCATGTTATTCCAGCGACGTCACTGGTGTAACCACCCAACCTCAACGGAGCTATCCCGTGAAAAGGAAAACTGTACAAATACGAAGGAAAAGCAGGGAGATCCATTATTGCACTTTCCAAATTTATTTCTCATGTCAATGTTGACAAAAATCGATTACCTCTCAAGCGACAGAATTGGAAATAACACATTACGACTTTGATGTTAAAAGGCAAAACACGTTTTGGATCAAAACTCACTTATGGTACTTAAGTAATGTATATTAGGGGTGTGGCGATCAGCAATCGAGAGAATTCAACTCTAAATTAGCATGTTGCTGAAAATATATGAAACTGGCGACCTCACTTGTTTCGTTTATGAATGTATGAACATAGAACAGCCTTTTAATAAAAATGATATATCATTTCGTATAGGGATTCATTACTTGATGATTTTCAAGCTACTTGACTTGACCTAAAATCAAGTCAAGCTCAATACAGGTATCAGATATTAGCCAAAGATATTAGCAATATAAACTAAGTCAGGTGTTTTTTAGGTCAAGTACTTGAAAATTCAAGTAGTCAAATATACATTAAAATACACAACTTTGTGACAAGTTACAGAGTAAACAATACATATTAAACAAAATTCGCTAACCGCGAGTTAAGACATATGAGGGTACAAACGGATTTACCGCTTGATCTGTTGAGGGGTTGCATAATGGTCAGTGCACCCCTATAAAATTCCCATTCAATAGACGCTGATGTTGCAGGTGTTGATAAAAAAATCTCTTGCGATTAAAACTACATTTTCGTGCCTTTTCTAGCGTGGTTATTTCCTTTAAAACACAAAATAACACTCATCGGTTGTACAAATAAATGTCACTGAAAGCCTTTAAAAGAACCAGAATTGAATTTGCCATCAAGTTTCAGGTAATTTGAAAATGCTTGACAAAGTCAAGCAGAACAAGTCATGTATTAACGTTTCAAGTAACTTTATTTTCAAGTCAAGTCAAGCAGTTTATATGAATATCACGTTACTTGATAATCCCTAGGAACGCTGTTGAACTGAGTTCGTCAATTGTATATATTTTCAGTAGCACACTAGTTTTATTTTGAATTCTCTTACTTGGTGCTTGCCGTCCTAAAAACGTTTTCTTCTGGTGCGACTAGTTTAGCACAGTTGAGTATTTTATCTTTTTTTTAACAAAACCATGTTCTTTTTATTTTACGATATCAAGCAGAAAATACGACTCAGCACCTAGATGTGTGGCAGTGCGAATATGTCTTATATGTGATGCGGGATTCTCAATTTGTCTGTGATGTGGCTTAATTACACTCAAGGCGGGTGCGGTGCTTATTTATCGTAATTCTTCTCAAAGTTTCTCAAAACTAAAAAAAAAATGTCATACACATACAGTCTGCTACTCAACCACATACCTTTTCAGAGTATACGCTACAGATTATCTCGGCATTGTGCAACCAAGCATGAGCGGGAACTGACAGCATGGTTATTGAGCCTGTTGTGTCGTTGAGTCATTCCTCCATAGATCGACGCTCGCAGCGCTCATAGCGAGCAAACGCGAAATGTACTATTTGCAGACTAACATCTATCTAGGCAGCAAGTTTACAGTTAGTCGGTTTTTTGACATCTGTTAGGTTTTTTACGTAACAGCCCTGCCTGTTCTAGTATAGTCAACCGTCAAAAATATCAAATTCTGCAGCTTTTATTTATAGCTTTGCGAGAAAATATTTTTTTACAGCCACTTTTCTCATAGTTTTTTCTTTCCCTTTTAAATTTACCAAAACAGCACGGGAAAGGTAAACGAGATAAATGAAGAGTTTTCATTGACATGATGGTATGAGACACAAAATGTACAGATATTTTATATTATTTAGGATGAACAAGACATAGTGTTTTGAATAAGAAAACTGCACTAGTAGAAAGCAAACGCTATAAGAGTAACAATTTATTTTTTACGTAGTACTTTCGATTATTCCAAAACATGTAAACGTTGAACGAATGAATACGATAGTAAAAACTGAAATGAAAGCTAAAGATTGCTAGGAAGTAGTTATCTTATAATAAAAAAAAACACTATAAAAGTGATTGATGAGTATTTCTATCTCGTGACACTTACCATTTTTTTGACGTCTCACACTTTTCGCTTCAAATGCCTGAAAAGTGTACTCATTAACTGTTGAAAACTTCCAACCGGAAAAAAATGTATTGCCTGGAATGATAACTGCCTGTGAACACGACAGCTACCACAGCGACATCTATACATACGACTGATTGCGGAATTAATGTCAGACTCCAGCGCAACGACAACAACTATTGAGGTAAGTATTAAAGTATCGCATGTCGTGGAGTCGTTTAGCCATAATCGACCATGGAAAAAAGTTTAATGAAGGAATGCATTTCTGGGGCAGTTTAGTTTAGATTGAGGCGTGGAGGTTATCGTTTGGACAAGTGATTACAGTTGTTGTAGACAGATTGGTATTTGTGATAACATATCAACAGTGTTTAACTGTGCATGCATGTTCGTTTTGATAACGTTCAACCCAATTGACAACTATATAGTTTATTCACTGAATCGAAGCAGTTGTGTCACAACGTCAAATAATGACAGTGACGCACATGGTTACCACATTGATTAAAAGTGCTAGATCCCAGGACGTCTTACAAAATCTACTTTATGTCTTCGATGCCTTACCGCAATCAACATTACGGAGCGTATGTCTTGTAAACGCTAGATCTATTATATATTCTATTTACTACTTAACACCTCTCTTACGGACTGTAAACGTAATAATGGAGCTCCATGATCTCGTTCGGTCTTAAAATATTCCGTCAAAGAAGTGACGAATTCTTTTGCTTGTCGACCCAGAGTTTTCGCACACCTAAAATTTTTGAAAAAAACTGTTCTCATAAAATAACAATGCAAATAATACAGAAAACTGTTACCAACATAAATGTACCCAGGAAATTCAAACTATACGTACCAATTTAGGATCTACAGGTATTCTGCATTAAGGTTGGCATTCAAATTCACTAAATATGACGTCACTACTTTGTTTCAGTGAACAGACTATATACATAAGTTTACTGGACAGGAGTATTTCAAACAAGAATAAACTCAAGTAAAAGTTTACCAAAAATAACATGCGAAAAGACTTGTAAACTATAGAGGGTTAGTGGCATATAACTTAAGCAAAAGAATTATAATATATTATAAACTTATTTATATTTATTATTCCTTATTGACTCATTGTCATGTCGAATCTTTTAGTTATGTATGCTATAGTATCTTAAAGGTACATAGGGAAAACCCTAGGAAAATCGAATTTTCCGGTTTGCATCGAAATCGGCCATTGTGAAAAAAGTACACGAGCTTGTTCGTTCATCCTTCTTCAATTTGTTTATTTAGGCTTCTGCTTATGCGGCTGCGTCGGTATAGCAAGAATAATCGACAATTGCTTGTAGAAGGCCCCACATGCTAATATTTAAAAAAAATGCTTGATGTCTGAGTAAAACCCATTTTTTTCTGTTTAGCTTAACATCACCTACCGTGTGTTCATGGTTTATCCTACATTTGCAAACTTGCACTTCCCTTACATGAAAAATCCTTTTTCACTCAAATTTTTGTTAGGTGTTGCGTTTCATCGCATTCATGCACTTCTTTCCAGTTCCTCAACGACATTTTAACACCACTTGCCCGAAACTCTTCAAGATTTTCAACATTCATACATACAATTGCAGTTGCAGTTTTTTGTTTTGATTTAGGTATATAATCAATCGCACCATCGGTGATGGTACATGGTACACCCAACAGAACCACGTTGGAGAAGGAGAATAGACCAAAGAAGACCGATTATCGATGACAGGATGGAATGGATGTGCTGTGTTGCCAAATTTCGCCACCTGAGAGGTGTATAGTATAGTCACATATCGTGTTTGACTGATTTTGAAGTATATTAACATGTAAATCATACACGCTAGAGCTCAAAAGTTTTATTACAATGAATAAAATATTAAATAAAAATTCTTATATATATATATATATAAACATATTTCATTTGTTATGTTGTTTTGATACCGATTTTTTTTTCATCTGTTGTTTTTGATTATTTATTATTTATTGTTTGTTATTATTTATTCACTCATTTTAAGCAAATATACCTTTTTATTTTCTTAATTTTCAATGTCATAAAACTTTTTGGCTATAACGTGTATAATTCAAATGTTAATATATTTCAAATCACCGTCAACCACCATGTGACCATACACCCCTCAGGTGTCAAAATTCGCATCCATTCCGTCCTGTGATCGATAGTCAATCTCCTGTGGTCTATTCTCCAACGTCACTTGTCCTGTGTTGATATTTGACGTCGAGGTACTGCTGGAAAATGGTATTTTGTAAAAATTAATTTCCATATAAAAAGTCCCCATCCAAGATTCTTTTACTGTCGTGTACACGTTAAAGCTCCAGCTCCCACTCCGCGCGTCACCGTTTTTTTTATCTAACAGTATCAAGAAGCGACTCGATGTTTACGTTGACGGGAGGCATTTTAACACTATGGTATAGGACTCGGCACCAGCCTTAATTTTATTGGTCAATTTCAATTTATGTAACCAATAACAAGCTGGGTGCCGAAATCATTACCGGAATGTTAAACAGTGCTGAAAACAGTGTCAGAATGTTATCAATATAAACTGCTTTTACTAATATATATATATATATATATAAATATAACTTGAGACGTGGTCATTGTCACATGCCCACCATTTTGTGCCATCATCAAGTGGCTTCACGATGTAATGTTTAACTGTCAATTTCTAAAAAAAAATTTTTAGCTGTTTTTAACTTGTTCTTGTCATACAGCTGTGTGTATTTTATATAACTTTGACCATTGTACCATTTATCCAGCTTTCACCATGTTACTGGGTGTTTCCCTCATCCTTAACGTAAACAACAATTAGCAACATCCTCACATACTACTCTCCTGATGATGATGGCAAAGACCATTGAAAGCTAGAGAGAATAAAAAAAAGTATAAAGAGTCCTCCTTGCTTAAATTTTGTCGAAGTACCCAACAAAAGACGGAAGCTTTAATTTTTCACTTATATAAATATATATAAATTTTTCATGTAATTTTTCTTATTGCTAAACCAAATTATTAATTTTAAAATCATTAAATATCGTAATAGGAAACAACGTGCGTTGATTATTATCTTACGTATTTTTAGCGGAAGGTAAGTAAATTTAAATTTAAATTGATAACATTCTGACCCCATGCTCAGCACTGTTTAACATTCCGGTAGTGATTTCGGCACCCGGCTTGTTATTGGTTGAATAAATTGGAATTGACCAATAAAATTAAGGCTGGTGCCGAATCCTATACCATAGTGTTAAAATGCTGACGGGAGCGGACGCGCGGAGTGGGAGCTGGAATGGGGCATGGCTGTACTACCCGGCCGTACCATATCGCTGCAGCGAGGTACAGCACTCACACGCTTCAGTCTCTTGGTAACCCTCGCCGTAGCGGAATGTCTACTCGTTCACAGCTCCGTGCAGAGCTCTATTCCGTTTAGCTGCCTTTTTTTATTAGTGGTGTTCACTATAGGGTTCTCGATTGTGTCTCAGTGGTGCTTTAGTGCTGTGGCATGGATGTCAAATGTCTCCAAAGTGGAAATTAGGTCTACTTCCAACTCTTTTGAGGGAAACAGAATATATGTGCAGCAAAGTAGATGAGCCTTGCATACTCATCATTTGTGTGTTAGGGTTGACATCCTGTTTTTTAAATAAATCATAATTTTAATAACGTTGCATAGTAGACGACAACGATATTGTATTCGCTTACATTTTTTGCCAGAGTCATAAAATGGCTATAAAGCCGAGAATCGGAGACATGAGGGAGATGGATCTGAAAACTTTCAAACATTTTCTCATACAAGTCTGGATGAGATGAGAGATGACTGAATCAAGTTGTTGAAATAACGTTGATTGCTATTGTAATTAATTATCTAGACATTAGTTTTCATGCTATTAACCAAAATATACATATGTTCAGGTCTTCATAGCGCAGTTACATTATGTGAACTTGTTGCTATGACAGTATCGAAATAGTGCGATTTTTTAGACTCGCTACATTCAAAGCACTTATATCGAACTATTAGAGCGTTTTAGGTTATTGAAATTACCCTCGTATAAACCGTTACTTCAATGCTACTTTTTTTTAGGTTAATAACTGTGGCATGCAGGCGATTTTCGATTGTACAAATGAAGCCAGAATTGTGGAACGACTTAATTTTTCTTCAGCTGATACAATTAATCCTAGCAGTGGCGGTTGAGGTTTTCTAGGGCTTTTCCTCGCCCAAGTGCGAATGGAGTCACTAAAAAATCATATTATCCTAATAAAGAGCAGAGAGAATGAAAATCGTACTTCTCCTATTAATGATAATGTAATTTTAGATAAAATAGTCAATAAATATATTTATATAATAAAACATTGTTTTTTTCCAATTCTTGGAATTCAGAAAGTATGTTATGCTATAAAACTGGGCATTTATAAAAGTGTTCAGCTTATTATTAGTTTTTTTGGCAAGCATTGCTACGCCTCCAATTTTATATATCATATCTCCATTGGTATACCTCAATATTTTATCCAAAGCTTCTATTTTTATGACATTCTAGCAATAGCAGAGGTAGCGAAATTGTCCGACGAGGTGGCGATGCCGCAATCTAGGTGACAGGAATGAGAAGGTCGTATGTCTATCCCGGGGTAACGACGGAGTCATTCAGTACGTCAAAACGGCAGTTTTTCAATCTTCATGTGCATTTCTCAAGCGGTGTGCAACGATTTCGAGAAAAATTTCACTACGGATAGTTCTAGAGTTTAGTAGAGTATATTTCAGTAGCTGTCCTGCGTGGCCATGTTATCTTTAGTCGGGCCGATGTTAGGATTGATACGTTTTACAGATACAGGTAGTTCAGGATGGAGAGTACATACTGTATTGATTGTTTTGAAGAAATTCATTAACCCATAAATTGTTAATAAATGATTATTACTATGATGTAACGAAAGATGACGAATTTGTTGGAATATATTTTATGTCCCTTTTCACGCAAAATGCAAACAAATCCGCATATTTCAACAGGTATGTGCTTTAATGATAACATATAAACACTCAGTATATTGAACTTGACAAATTCGAGATGGCCATGCAATAACAAACGTCCAAGCCTGCTATTAAGTTTAACAGCTAGAACATCGACTTATTATTTCTTGCATTCCCATTGGCTAAAGGGATAACCGATGTATTATTATATACATTCATAAGGAAAATCAAAATATATGAAAGTTGTCCTGTTTTCTCTGTACAAAAGCATCATGTTGGAATCAAAAAGTGCTCTTGCTTATAATACAATCGCTTTTTCACGGATTTATTAAATAATTCATTAGAAGTCAGTGATATTCAGATAGCTTTGACAGCTTCCGTCAAATTGCATTTCGACAAGGTCTCTTCCCATTGGTCTAAACTCCAAAGGTAAGTGAAATAGAGCTTAAGTAAGATTTGTTGATTTTTGAGTGAATCAAACGTAAAAAGGGAGAAGTTTCTCATTTATACCATGACAAAAAGAAGTTATTCATGACAATATTCAACACATATTTGGAGGACTCTCTTAGTCATACAAATCAGGAAGAATGTGTCAATTGGTTTGGTAGGAAGCAAAAAAAAATCCTTAAATAAATGATTTCGGGCAAACCGAATAAGACAAAATGGATACTGTATTCGTACATAACTTTATTTTTTATTTAATTGGTATTTTGGTGCATAAAGCATATAAATATGCAAAGAAAACTAATCAAGGATCCTGATACTGTTTTTGAAATGACCCATGATGTTGTTGTAATTTTATTTTATTGTTATTTTGCGGTCAGTACACTGCTCGAACAGATGATTCGATTTAACGAACAGGAAATATACAAACTACAAAAAAAAAAGAAAAAAAATCAATAAACACATTACATCTAAATAAGTTCTTAACCTACAGTCAAAAACGACCTTTTTAAAAGTGATATAGTGCAATGAAAAATGTCTACTAAATTCTTTACTTTTTCATAGTTGTTACACATTACATATAATGGCGAAAAAAGTAACACACTGGTACGAGGCACAGGTAAATAGAAATTGGTATTGTTAAACCTTATGTTTCGGTACGGTACGTGTAATGACAGCTTTTCTAAAAGAAACTGGCAATCAACTGTGCTGTTTAAAATTTTATATAAGAAAACCACAGCGCAGTAATTTCTGCGCTTAGATAAATTTACCATATTAAATCTACTGAGCAATAAGTCATTTCGAAATCCAGCCGCAGGATAAATCCCATCTTCCTTGAACCATAAATATTTAGCAAAACGTCGCTGGATCTTTTCAATGCTGTCCAAATGCACATCATATGCAGGGTACCAAATTATACTACAGTATTCGAGCTTACATCTAACAAACGCATTGAATAACAATAAAAGAGTTTTAGCATTATTGAAGCTCTTGCCACACCTAAGTATGAAACCCATCGTCTTGTGCGCACCGGTTACAATTTCAGTAATGTGTTGCACAAAAGTTAACTGTGGGTCGAAAGAAACACCTAGATCCCTCACAATGGAACAACCATCCAAGACTTGACCATTTATGTGATAAGCATAACCAATTATATTCTGCTTACGTGTGAAAGACATAGTTTGGCATTTTGTAATATTCAGATACAGCTGATTCAGGCAACACCACTCATACAGACGTACTAGTTCATCCTGAAGCTTCACACAATCGACAATTGTGTCAATTCTAGAAAATAATTTCAAGTCGTCTGCGTACAATAAGTTGCAACAATTTAGTTGGCCACTGAGATCATTCACAAATGTAGCGAATAATAGCGGACCCAGGACGGAGCCCTGGGGCACCCCAGATGTCGCAGAAACACTGACAGACCTAAAACCACGGTACTCAACGGAAAGTATTCTGTCCAACATATAAGATCTGAGGAAATTTGCGAATCCAAGTGATATACCACATCTTAAAAGCTTCTGTATTAGTACTCCATGGTCAAGTCTGTCAAATGCTTTTGAGAAATCCGTATAGATAACGTCAATCTGTCCGCAAGTATCTAAAATTTCAGCAGCATGCTGTTTGAAACATGCAAGATTAGATGTAGTCGATCTACCAGGAAAAATGCCATGCTGATGTGGAGTGATGATGTGTTTCACATGAGTGAATATGATTTCGTGAACAACAGATTCAAATACTTTAGCAATATTACTTAGGATCACAATAGCTCTATAGTTTTCAATATTATTTCGGTCACCTTTTTTGAAAACAGGAGTAATGCGAGATTTTTTCCAAACCTTAGGATAACATCTCTATTCCAAAGATAAATTAAATAGAAAAGTGAGAGGCTCAGCGAGCACCTGACAACAATCTTTAAGTAAAAAAGAAGGTATTGAATCCGGACCAGTAGAGCATTTGGATCTAAGTTTAGATAAAGCATGGTTGACCTGATCTACTGTGATTTTAGGTAAGTCGCATAACTGACCATTACAAGACACACCAGAGACAGTGTCACCCCTGCCAGAGGTTATGAAATTAGACTGAAAGAATTTAGCGAAAGCATTGACAATATCAGGTGGTGAATTCAGAGCAACGTCATCCAAAACCATATGACAGGTACACCGGTGACATTTCTAGCTCTGTTAACATATGACCAGAAACTATTTGGATTGTTAGAAATATTCTGTTCAGCCTTGGAGGTATATCTATGAAATGCACGATCCAGCTCAATCTTGATACTCCTTCGAAGCTCTTTGAATGCATCAATATCATGTGGATTGCATGTTCGTTTACAACGCTTCCATAATCTCCGTTTTCTTTCAATCTTGGCAATTATTGAGCGGGAGAACCAGGGAGGGTAAATGATATCTCTCGGCGTTGTTACTGGTACATGAATATCAAACAGAAAGTGCAGAATTTGGTAAAAACTGCCACAAGCAAGATCAACCTGTTTTAGTCCATAAAGGGACGAAAAATCTGCATTAAAGATATCATTGTACAAAGCAAGAATATTACATTTTTTAAAATTATAGGAAGGGATATTATTAACCTCAAATCTACAGGAAGAGGTATGAAATGAGAGAATTAGTTCCAAAGGCGGATGGTGACTGTCAATGGGCAACAAGATGTCAAGTGCTTTATTTACCTCTATATCGGTTCTACTGAATACCAAATCTAAGACACGATTATGTTCATTTCGGATGTGAGAGTATTGCTTCAGATTCAAAAGGTTTGCAAACTTTTGCACAGCCAAAATTTGATTGTTGTTGACAAGGTTGTTGTCCATATAGTCAACATAACTTGGTATATTAAAATCACATAAGAGGACTAATTCATTATCAGAATTAAAATAATCAACTGCCAGAATATCACCAAAAACTGACTCATACATGTCTGCAGACAGATTTGGAGGAATATATACGAGTATGATAATAGCGGTACGCCCCAATCTGTCAATATTAATAGTAATAATATCGACAGATGATACACTGCGTATCAAGTCGATTTTACTGACTTTGAATGAATTATGAACTGCTACTAGTACACCTCCGCCTCTGTTAACGCCCAGTGCATTATAATTCCTGCCTGACTTGTACAAGGTGTAGTTTTCTCCTACTAGTTCAGAGTCACGTATAGAGGCATTAGCCCAAGTTTCAGATAGTGCAATGATATCATACGCACAAGAATAGGAAGCATTAAGAAGTGTAACAGTTTTAGTCCTGAGACCTCTCACATTCTGATAATATATACTTAAGGCATGAGAATTCTGGGCAATGATGTTAGATTTATCCGTGACGATTTTAGGAGCTACATTTGAGATGTCCGAGTACAGCAGTGATTGCTACTCATTACCAAGCAAAATTTTCTTATACTCTATTAGTTTATCCTTATAGAACTTACATTTACTGGAGTCCCACGCAGCATGATGTACATCAGGATATCTACAGTTGTTACACTTCAATACCTGTTCCGAGCATTCAGAGATCATATGAGGTTGAGAACACTTTACACATACGTGCCTATCACTTTTACAAAATTTTGCATAATGGTTTAAACCACAACATTTAAAACAAACTTTTTAATCATCAGCATCATATACTTTACAACTATCAAAATTTACAAGAACATGTCCCCGTTCCAATAACTTTAAATACGTAGTGTTATCAACATCAACTATAGCTTGAAAAACTCCGGGTGATTTCTTAGTAGGCCATAGTTTTAACACTTTACATTCACTGGAGTTCTTAAGTACAATGTTCTGCGCAATCAAATTAGAGTGCAATTCGTCTAGCGACATGCTTTCAGAAATACCCACGATTTTTAATCTAGGGTTGTTCCTCTTGATCTCCCTTACTTCATATTCATCTGAGAGATGCTGGGACGCTAAACTTTTCAGCATCAGTAAAACTGTTACACTTTATTAACAAACCACCATCCTTGACAAGCTTCACTTGTGAAAATCTGATGCTGCTGTCGACTGGATTAACAGCCTGATGTATTTTCAGTTTGGTTTCAGTGTTAGATTGACCTGCTTTTTTTGGTTTCACCAAGACATTGACAATATTATTTCTCACAGCGTTTGGATAACTAAGTGACTGCCCAGACGCGACACGACAATCAACACTAGATTCCAGTTTTTCTTCAACTCTAACCATTAACTTAGATTGTGCCTCAGAAAATAAATCAAATACATTAGTAACCAGTTTGTTGACCCTTTCTTCAAAATTAGTTTTATACCATTCTTCATAATTCTTTTTGCGTTCAGTGCATTCCACACAGTACCAAAAAAGTACAGGCGTTTTAATTACTTTTAGAACCTCAGTCACGACTCCAACACAGGAAATGTGGTAGCTATGCTGGCAAAAACCATCACAAGAAATGCTGGGTTTCAGACGGCTAAACGCCAGATGCCAGTGACCACATGAATTTTCCATTATTTAGGATATTGTCAATCAATTTTCGTGCATAATAACTGCACACAATGAAATAAATGAACTAGTATTGTACCGCGTATTTGATTCCGCTCAAAATTCTCATGTATCTCTAAAAAGGCATAAAAGGAATTTCAAAAAACATGTGACACGTGCTATTTGAAGTGGCTGACTCAACTTATGGGAGCTTTATTTTCTCATGAAATATGATGAGTATGACCAATATCAATAGGCTCTCTGTGTAAAAAAATACATACTCAACAATTCAAATCCGATAGAAGTCAGGCCACCAGACAAATACGTACTCATCTGGCTATGAAACAGAGTAAACATCGTCAACAGCATTTCGTAGATGGCGCAGTAACGGTTATCTGTCTGAGCAAGGCACACCTGATGCGATGCAACGCAATACCAGCCGAAAGAGCCAAGCAATCCAAGCGATGCTTATTCAATTATCATAACTTCTGTCATAACGACTGCTACCAATTGTTTTGCTAGTAGAGCAGGGAATTTCATAAAAGTTTTACGGTCGAAAATACCGCTCAGCCGTCTGGATGGCTGTTTAGAAATCGTTGTTGCCCTCTGCAGATGCTCTCCAAGCCATTTCAAATGTTTGGAATGGATTTAGACTGGTTGATTAGATTTTTGTTAATATCAAACCTACATTTCTGGTATTTGATGCCATTCAAAAAAGAGCAATTCAACATTCGATGCAGGAGAAAAGAAGACTAGCAGCGACTTCCTCTCTCACGAGACCTGGAGGTTATCACTGCTTGGGGTCGCAACAATCGTGCACAGTTTAATGCTTCTTACGGATGATTATTTAAAGGTACTTTTTTAGTATGGCTGTAATTGCTTATGGCGCATGCGTCGTGACAACTAATTTGACATTTTCTGTTTTAGTATTGTTCGACATTTCATCATGGAAAGACTTAGTCCAGCACAGCGTCTACAAATAATTCAGCTGTACTACGAAAATCAACGTTCTGCGAGAAGTGTGTTTCGTGCACTTAGAGCAACTTGTGGTGTACATAATTGGCCCACCGAATGCACAATTCGCCGTACGGTCGAAAAATTTGAAACCCAATTTTCATTATTGGATAATACCCGACCAAATAGACCACATCCAGCACGCAGTAAAAAAAATATAGCTGCGGTAGCTGAGAGTATACGTGAGGACCGTGAAGAGTCGAGTCGGCGCCGTTCTCAACAGCTTAGCTTGTCGTATTCAACAAATTGGCGTATATTACGTAAGAATCTAAATTTGAAACCTTACAAAATTCAACTTGTTCAAGAATTGAAGCCGGCCGACCTTCCAAAGCGTCATCGTTTCAGTCTTTGGGCTCTTGCACGGTCTGAAGAAGATCCGATGTTTTCGAGCAAAATTTTGTTTAGCAATGAGGCTCATTTTTGGCTTAACGGCTACGTTAATAAACAAAACTGTCGTATTTTGGTTGAAGGACAACCCGAAGTGGTTCAAAAGCTGCCATGACATCCAGCGAAAACAACGGCTTGGTGTGGTTTATGGGTCGGTGGAATAATCGGTCCCTATTTTTTTAAAAATGAGGCCGGTCAGAACGTAACTGTGAATGGTGCTCGTTACCGCGCCATGATAACGGATTATTTGCTGCCTGAAATTGAAGCCCGTAATCTCGACGACATTTGGTTCCAACAAGACGGTGCCACTTGCCACACAGCCCGTGCAACCATGGCTTTATTGCGAGAACATTTCGATGAACACTTAATTTCACGATTTGGACTAGTGAATTGGCCACCTAGATCATGTGTGATATCACACCTCTAGACTTTTTCCTTTGGGGCTACGTTAAGTCCAAAGTCTACATTGATAAGCCCAATACGATTGAGGAATTAGAAGCCAACATTACGCAGGTCATTCGCCAAATGCCAGTCGAAATGCTCCAACGTGTCATCAAAAATTGGAACTTTAGAATGGACCATCTCAACCGCAGTCAGGGCCAACATTTGAAACAAATAATATTTAAAAAATAAATGTCAAAAATAGTTCTTTTCTTTAATAAAAAAGATTTGACAAGAAAAAAGAATTTTGTTATTTTATTTTGTTGCTGAAAAAGTACCTATAAATGAATTACCCATTAAAACACAGTACTGTACCTTGATCAACAAGGAGCATCCTAGCGTTCATCCAGCTTCGATGGATGAGCAAGCAGTTGATTTCGGCTGGTCGGAGTCCACATCACCGAGAACTTGATCTGACACGAGCACATCTATTTGCTGATGACCTCTTCACTCTGTACAAGGTTCAGATAAGACCGAGCCTTAAATACTGCTCACATGTTTGAGGTATTGCCACTCAACTACAGTATCGATCCTCGATGCTGTTCAGAGGAGAGATGTCCGATTAATCGATGATTCCTATCTTACGTACAGTCTTGGCGAGCCGTCGGCGATTAGCACTCTTCCACCTCTACGCCAACGGGCTTTGCTCATCAGAGCTCTCCTCCATCAGAATTGGCCGATACGACCGCGCTTTTGTTCCTAGGGAGTCGAGTTTGTGGAACAATCTGCCTGAGGAGGCTTTTCACAAGTTTCTTTAAGCTACTTGCAGCAGCCGGGGTGACTGACATTTAGGATTCTGCCTGCACGTCTGCTTCTTGTAAAGAAAATCCAACATTTAGAGAGTAACTCTCGTACAACATGAGTTCAATACAGTATTAAACTTTTGCCAATAGAAATAAAATATTGTCATAGTGTCAATATTACTTCCAGCATTCTGGGAGCGAAAGATACGCGAATTTCCATCGGAGACGATTCACCTTATCAACTTTGATTGAAAAACTTCCGGACTCAAAAAATCCCAAGTTTAATTCGTTCGTGTGCCGCTGTGCAGAGCCGAGTAAAGAGGAAAGCAAGAAGCCACCTCAAATTTATAAACGTCGGCCCCTTACTCCTCGAGTGGTTAACCATCTAACTTTATTAACTTGCAACAATATTTTAAATTGAGTTGGAAAGAGCAATAATGGGATCTTCGGTAGACTTTGTATTCAGATAGTTTTTTTATATTACTTTTTTCTCCGTACGCAAATTGAGGTATTGTGGGGGTTAATATAACGCTTGAAACTTATCGTGTGATTTTCATGCTGATATCGTAATCTAGCTGCACATATATGCTTGAACTCATTCTTTTTACTAATAATAATATACAGGGTGGCGCATCGAAAACGAAGCAGACGCATTTACTGGCAGCTCAGTTTTTCTTTGGAAAAACGCCCAGACCCGTCGATTTTGTTTTCGAGGGGGACACAAGTTTGGCAAACAATCACGTTAACACGTGCAGCCCTCTGGCCGGGGGTGACACCAACCCTAAAATCTTAAATGGAAAGGAGGGTCGAGTGATACTTTATTTTAAATTTCTTTCAATTTCCTTTATAATGATGTAAAATACATGAACTTCAGTTCAGTGTGGTTTTGAAGATTTATTGATTTAAAGCTTGAAGTATACTTTAATAGGTACATTAGATTAGTTTGTACTACTTTCAGAAGAAATTTGACTAAAAGAATTTACTTAATAAGTAAATGCCTTTCTTCGCTACGCCCATGGTTTGTTTATCTTTTTGTTGTTAAAATAGCTATTGGAGCGTTTTTTCGTGGCAAAAAGTTATTTCTTGCAGAAAGATAAGGAAATATCTCGTACTTATTTTAAATAGGAATTTAGTACATAGTTTGCGATTGATTTGACCAAACTTTGTTGCTAAAATAACTTGTAACGCTTTATTACATAAATTAACCATGGTATATTCCACAGCAGAAAGAGTTGAAATTATCGAAATATCAGTGCGCTAATAGAACTGCAGAAATATTTAATGTGCGACATGACAACAGTAACGTGCATCGAAAATATGTTCTAGATCTTGTAGCTAAATTTCGAGAAACTGGGTCAGTCGCCAATAAAAAACGCAATATTGAAAATCCCATAAGGTACGAAGCAATAGAAGTGGGGGTTTTAGGGCAAGTTTATGTAGATCCTACGTTAAGTACCCTCAAATTGGAGACCGTGTGTGGTGTTAGTCGACGTACTGACCAACGGATTCTAAAGGCGCATAGTTTTCATCCGTATAAAATTCACCTGGTACAAGGACTTATTGAAGACGATTTTGATCGGCGATTACAATTTTGTGAAGATATGAGTGAACGAATGATGAACGATGAACATTTTCTATTCAACACTTGCTTTTCCGACGAATGTTCCTTTTTCTTAAATGGCGTAGTAAATCGTCATAACTGCCGATATTGGTTCGATTCTAGTCCCAGAATTTATCATGAGGTTCATACACAGCAGCCACAAAAATTAAATGTTTGGGCTGGTACTTTTTGCGATCATTTAGTTGGTTCTTTTTTGTTACCTGGAAATTTGACCGGTGAAATGTATTTGGAATTACTGGAAGACTCCATAGATCCTGCATTAATAGCCATAATTGAAAATCAGAATGATCGGCGGTACATTGCGAATAGGTTGATGTTCCAACAGGATGGTGCCCCACCACATTACGCATTACGTGTTCGAAAATATTTAGATCAGAAGTTTCCAGATCGTTGGATTGGTAGAAGAGGTGCCATTGAATGGCCCCCAAGATCGCCAGATTTATCACCTTTGGATTTCTTTATGTGGGGTCATTTAAAAAGCAAAATCTATGCTACTCAGCCAACATCATTAGAAGACCTGCGACATAGAGTTGTGAATGAGTGCCTTAAAATTACTCCTCAAATATTGCAAAATGTGCGGCAACGTTTTGAGCAAAATCTTTATTATTGCATGGAGAGTCATGGTCGCCAGTTTCAACATTTACTTGCGTAAAACGGGTCAGTATTGATGTATTGATCTCCACTAATGATGATGTATTAGTTTTATTTAAGCTTTAAATCAATAAATCTTCAAAACTGCTGAACTGAAGTACATTAATTTTATATCATTATAAACGGAATTGAAAGACCTTTAAAATAAGGTATCACTCGACCCCCTTTTCCGTTTAACATTTTGGGGGTGGCGTCACCCCCGCTTAAGGGGCTGCACGTGCTAACGTGATTTTTTGTCAAACTTGTGTCCCCCTCGCAAACAAAATCGCCGGGTCTGAGCGTTTTTAAAAAAAACTGACCTGCCAGTAAATGCGTCTGTTTCGTTTTCGATGCGCCACCCTGTATTTTTATCCTTGTACTTTGAAAAAGGCCCCCTGTAGCGGTGAGAATGTTAGTAAGAACATGGATTTCAAGCCAGATATCAATCGTGAGGGTTATCCAAATTCGACGCTCACCATTGGAATCTCTTTAACAATAAGATATAAGAAGTTGGTTTCAATATCGTCTCCTAAGTTAGGTACTTTGGCGTCACCCTTGGTAGAATGTTATGCTGCACACAGTATATCTCTTACATTATTACGAGATGCAATATAAGCTTCAACTTCTTTCGTATGATCGCTAAAACTTGGTGAGGTGCCGGCCAAAAAAAATGCAATATTATTTGATAAGTAGATCTTATACTACTTTGAAGTTGAGTCATTAATTTTCAGATAATGATTGTAGAAGGAAGATAAACCAAAATATGTGTGTAAAAATTAAATAAATTAAAAAAAAATGTTACCTTGTTTTATAAAGTATCCTCCCGACAAGTATTTCAGTGCGGACCTGTATTTGATCGTGCGGTCTTGGAGAACCGGCAGGTCTTAAGTCACCTGATTCACGAGCCCTTTGTACTACATTAACAAAGGCACGAGGAGTTGGTTGCACTCGATTGGGGAACCGATTCGCACAAATCCGTGATGCCGCGGCAGCATTTTGTAAAGACTCCCCCCCCGTAAATAAGAATCATGTCCACAAGTTCAGCATTTTCGTAAACATGTGCCATTTTTTATTTCGTTTGAGCCACGCAACAAACACCACTACGCGTTACTGACTGACGAAAAACATCGTGATAAACGTTTCAAATTCTTTCGCTTTTTTGTTTCCGATGCGATGAACCGGTCAGGCGGATTATATCCGTTGTCGCCAAACACGAGCATACCTATAATATTATTATTGAGACAAGGCGGTACTCAAACTTCTAAAGGGCTATAACTTTGTTAATTTAATTTTACCAGAAAAATGTTAAAGGAAAAAAACATTTCTTTTGATCAGATCTACTCACTGTTAAAATAAATGACTCAACTTCGAAGATCAATTATGGACTATGGTTCCATTTTGTATGGAACAAACTCCAAAGCACTGCTCCGCAGATTAAATATAATCCGAAATAAATGTATTAGGATCTGTTTTTGTTTCCTTAGGGAAATGCTCGCCAAAAAATTTCTTCTCAAATATATTACAGAATACACAACTATCTTCAAAAATATCTCACTGATAAGTACTGGCAGAAAAAACATTCTCATCCGTTGTCTGCAGCCTTCCAAGAACTAAA
Source organism: Acanthoscelides obtectus (assembly GCA_963669975.1). NCBI lineage: Eukaryota > Metazoa > Arthropoda > Insecta > Coleoptera > Chrysomelidae > Acanthoscelides > Acanthoscelides obtectus. Next base: position 40,567,962 of record CAVLJG010000008.1, read on the forward strand.
TTTAGATTTAATAGCTCACAAAAACCTCTACACCAGAGTTGATATTGTCCATATGCAATAGTAACTATGATTATAGACATATCTTCACGGATGCTTCTTCGTCTAATTCTGGTTCGGGATGTGCTTCCTATGTTGTTGGTGATGATCTTTCGGCAAAGTTTAAATTACCAGATTTGTCCTATATATTCTCTACCGAAGCTATAGCCATTATTCAAGCATTACAGTATATCCAATTCAATAACATCCAGAAAGCTAAAATTTTTCCCGATTCATAGTCTGTGCTTGTAGCCTTACAAAATATCAGTACCTGCAAGTCAACTACTAACATCTACAGGTATCTTCTTCTTATCAAATAAATCATGGTCCCAAGAATGGGAAAAATATTCCAGATACAGTTCCATTAAACCAGATATACCTTGGCCATATTGGCATGATAACTTCAAGATATCCTATATTACTCATATGAAAATTGGACTTGGCTCTTTCCCTTCGCACCCCGCTAGGAGACTTGGAACACATTTTTTAGATGTATCAAGCATCTTATACACTGTGACAATCTTTGCCTAAACTTTCTCGTGCGTAGGTTTCCTGTTCGGTACAGTACACAATCACTTATCTCGCTACGAAAAGCTGAAGTGATTTCCTGGTTTATGGAGTTCATCAAAAATTCTGGTACTAAAATTTAGAGTCGACAGAATAATTCAATTCCATTTCTTTGTATTCCTTTATCAGTCATCCAGACAGATGGTTACTGGTAATACACTATAGTGGTGCACATATAAGTTTTAGCGTTTTTCCTCTGTTATTTCCATGTATGTATTTTCGGCCTTCTAACCGCGGCCCTCTTGTATGTGAATACGGCAAAATGCCCTGATAGGCCCCTGGGCGAGAAGAATGTGTGACCCTGCCTAATACCTCAAATTTCATATTCTCCTTCCCTACTAGATTAGTTTTTCTTGTGATGCTCTCTCTACGAAAAAGGTTTCAGACATATTATTCTTATTATTCATAACTTGTTACTGGCTCATGGGTTATATCCCAGTACAATTAATAAAAAAAGAAGAAGGTTAAATGGAGGCAAAGTTGCACATTTAGATATCTAAGAAAATGGCACTCCCTTCATTTTTTTCATGACTTGATTTCTGATGAGATTTCAAAATAAAAGGTACACGTTTTCTCCTCTACAGCGTGATGTAATTAGAACTTTTTGTCTTCAATCATCTACTTTATTTTTTCTTATAGACGGCATATTGAATTTTTGCTGTTGTTTGTTTTTATTGATTGCAAAAATGTACGATACGTTATACATTGACATTACCGAACCTTGGTTGTCTCAAAAAAGCAAAAGAATTCCATAAGTAGGCTTTGAAATTATAAGATAATTGCTGCTTTCCAGTGACCCTGAGTAACTCGGAGTAACCCAGTGCACGTTGTATTCTCATGCATCGTATATGGATCAGTTCGTGTCACTCTCAAACCCAAAACCACTGAAACGCAGAGGTACTCATTTGTTTCATCTAATTTGAAACATCTGGTTCGATAAGGTTTTTGCATACTATCTTTTGCTTTGACCTATCAGCCAATCTTTTAGGGTTGAATTAAAATTCGTTGCATGGATTGAAGGAAGTTAAGGAGAATTTGTTAGTGAGGTTTCTATGCTTGTGAAAATTAATATTGGGAAGCAGTGCTTGGCGAATCTATCAGGCTCAGCGACAATCAAGATGTCTTGCCCAGCTACCCAAATTTGTGGTCTATAACACAAACGAGATCTAAAAAATGTAAAGAGGTTCTGCACGAGAAAACGACGAATGTTAAATTGGATTCCTACGTTGTCTATAACTCCTTTGAATGGCGTCGAAGAATAAAGCAGACATACCGACTGCAGTAGAGCATGGCGCGGGATCGAGAGTAGAATAGTTTCGGAAACAACAGATAGGTATGCACCAAGCAGGAATTATAAATGAGCCGGCTTGAAGTATCGATCGCTGCTTGGGTGCGTACCTATGCTTAGAACGGTATATGTACGAGGCCTGTAAGTTAACTGATGAGTCTGGAAACGCAGCGCTCGATCTGGCAACACTGGATGCGCAGGTCTTGGAGGGGAGACCGGAGAAAATGTGTACAAGTTTGAACTCACTCGAGTCATTTGGTTGTCCGTAGCGATTTTTTTTTGTGAAATAGGTTTTCCTATTGTATCCTAATTTCAATTCAATTTCGAGCAACGGTATGCTTTCAGGTTTTGCTTCAGACTTGGGCACAGAGATAGCGTTTTGTCAAGAGCCCAGGTTTTTCGGTGGTTTCAAAAGGATGAGAGTCGGTTGAAGTTGAATCACGAAGCAGAAGCCCTTCGTCTTCAAGAAAATTGTTTTGAGGGAGACAATGTGAATTTATATTATTCAAATAATCATTAAATTTACAGACCTTCTATTATCATACAAAGCTTCCAAACATATCTTGCGAGGCTTTACATGTCTTTGTGAAGATATAGACTTCTGTAGTACTTACTTTTCATCGTTTGTGAGATCATTTATGGTTCAATTGACATCAAAGGCCCTCAGAAGAAATATTATCTCATAATTCGAGCTTAGAATTTTTAAGGTTAGAACTGAGAATGAAATTTTCTTTTTGATACCATAGAAATAAAGGAGAAAACGTATCCACGGTTGCATTATGGAGGAAAAAGTCATTTGGCGTATCGGTAAATAAAAATCAAATTACTGATCTCCCATTAATATGCAAGCGGCTTAGAATACTTTTTTATTCATATACAAAAGCAGACACGCAGAGAAAAACCTAGGCACCGCGGCTGCTATGAGAGAAGAGAAGAAATTTTGTTAATGCGATTTTTGAACTGTCTAAGGTCAGTAGAACTGGAAAAAACTTCTTCAGGTATATCACTCCACAATCTCGACACCCTCGGGACCAAGAAAAGGCCATATCGATCAGCTCTGAGTGTACGACACGGCTAGGATGGGCGAACGAAGTTAGGCAGGTCTGTCTAGCAAGCTGATCGCGGAGGAAAGCTGTGAGGAGCAAACCCCGTTGACATAGCGATAGAAGAGAGGCAGGTCGCGGACGACCCAAGACTGAACATTAGAGAAAAGTCATCGATCAGTCGAACAGCTTTCCTCTGAACAACATCGAGCAACATTAACAGCGTATTCAGAATAACAGCTTCTGAGAAGTAAGAGCAGTACTCTAGGTTATCTGAACAAGAAAGCTGGCTTGTGGAAAGAGTTGCCTATATTTGCCCATCTCTACCAAAAATCAATTCAAAACTAGCGCTTCTTCCTTGAAACAGAGGAATATTTCCGTAACTTCCTGTTTCGTTCCTTCCGAATTAGTGCTCCGACCTTTCTTCGAGTCATTTCTGCCTCAGTAAGCCACAAACAGTCGAATAACGTGCCGTAGTTTGGAGCAGATTAAATCAATCAATAGGGCTAGGGGGAAGGGAAGGAAAAGCCCGCACCTCGTTTCTAAAGTAATTTTCAGTCTCGGGCAGACGCTCAGTTTCAATTTATTGCACCGCGGGTTGCACCGATTCATTTGTTACGAGTTCTAATAAGACTTTTCTGAAACATGCCGTGGTGATTATGACCGATGATCGTCATAATGCAATTATACCATTTTCAGATAGCAGAATAGTTGAATGTGAAAACTCTTTGTCATGTGTATTATAATGCGGAGAAGCAGACCTAACTTCATATTTGGAAGTGCTTTAACCACCAACACAACTGTTTATTATGATGTATCCATATTTCGTTTAACAATATGCTCTTCTAATCTTTAAGTCTCTTTAATATCGTTATATCATATACACACTTGCTACGCCACTACGCTATTGCAATCACGAAAAATTACGAAAATGAGATATTTTTTTTCAATCACGAGAAACCATGTCACTCATTTCCGTCGGGCTGTTTGTCGATCTGTCAGTTTGTCGGTCTGTCCGGTAATCCGTCGTAATTCGTGGGAAATGCAGAGTCAACCTACTTGGCGCAATTTTTTTATTCCGAATCTATTTGATATTGATGGTTTTAGCTAATACCCTGTCCGCCTAATAGCCGATAATGCAGCATTTTAACTCAAAATGACATTTTTCCACATGGCTTGGTTGTTATAAATAGTTTATTCGCATTTCGATATCAGATTCGCTGGTAATCGGCTTGCAATTTACAATTTAAACACAAATATAATTTCGGCATTTAGCCTCTATTATAATTTCGGGGGCCAAATAACGCCAATTGTAATTTACTATAATCGGTTCGACCGTTTCTGCGAATTTCGGTGTTCGGGGACTGTTGTCATGTGAATAGCTGTGTATATTATGCAAATATGACGTTGAAAATTGAGATATTTTTACTTCTCACGCCTACTGACTAGTGACTATTGTAATCGCGGCGAAAAATTTCGAAAATGAGATACGTTTTTTGGATCTTGCATGACATGTGCATCACGAATACCTGTCACTCATCTCCGTTGGTCTGTCAGCCTGTATGTCTGTCTGTGCACTGATCCTTGGCACGTCTATAACTTGGAGACTATGGGTGGATTTCACAATTTAACAAACCATTATTCTGCACCAATAGGGTACGAGTACCAAACAGTCCGTTAAATATACCCAATCAGCCTCAAGATCTCTCCGTCAAAATTTTTGGCAGCAAATAGCATCAAAGTATTCAAAACAAAACAGTGTCAAATATGAAGTCATATCTTGTCATTGAAATCTTTTCAGTTTATTAAATATTATGAAATTATGTAAAACTGAGCCAAAATTTTTAAAAATGCTTGATGTCTGAGTAAAATCTATTTTTCCAGATTAGCTGAAGATTTTTCCATGTTTACTGCAACTTTTGTAATCCATATGTGATTATATCACCTACTGTGTGCTTATACTTTATCCTATATTTGCAAACTTGCACTTCCAAACCCTTACATGAACAAGCCTTTTCCCTCAATTTTTTGTTAGGTGTTGCATTTCAACACATTCATACACTTTTTTCCAGTTCCTCAACGATATTTTAACCCCACTGGTCCGAAACTGTTCAACAGTTTCAACATTCATAAATATAATTACAGTTGCAGTTTTTTGTTCGAATTTCAGTGTATAATCAGTCGCACCATCGGTGATGGTACATTCAACATAACCACGTATTTAGGGGTTCGTGCAGATTTAACGTGTATACGACAGTGTAATATGTATTTCTTCACAAAAAGATCTTGGAGGGAGCACTTTTATACGGAAATTTGTTGTTAAAAAATTCCATTTTTCACACATAACAAAACAAGTGATCACAAAACATAGAATACAGTGACGTTGGAGAAGGAGAATAGACCAAAGCAGACCGGAATTGACATTTGAAATTAGTGTCTCATGGAGAATACATTTGCGATCAGTGGAATGTATTGGAACGGCTAAAAATATGAATTGAATCGTTTTTACCTTATCCTGTTTCTGTATATATATTTTTTGTGGTATTGTTACATAAAGTAGTTGGTTTACGAACTAGTTCCTAGAACTGAACGCAACTTAATGAAACGAACTGGAAATCACATCACTTTTTCAAGTAATCCAAGAAGGGACAAATTTTCATTTCATCACACTAGTGATGGGAGAATCGAAAGCCTGAGATTCGCTTTGCTTCTGTGGCTCAGAGATATAGTATTTTCTTCTGATGTGTTTAAAATACTCTACTTTAGTTAATACCTTTGATCCTAAAGTTGCTCCCATAACAATATTAAATAACTCTCATGTCGTGTCGCGTATTTCGAAACGATGTCAAGCGCCGGCAGGGGAAAATCTTTCTCTGAGAACTGAAAATCGTTAAACGCGCTGTTTTCAGTCTATTTTATTCTATCCCTTGGGAACGTACAGAATGAAGAAAAGACTACAGTGCTCAGTGGCCACTCAGTGGCTTAGTGCTCGTCTGTAATGATAATATTCAAATACTACTAAACACCTAAATAGCTTTCTGGCCTTTCAATTTTGAAGCTACCAGTCCTCGCTTAGAGATGGTAGCAGAGTTAAGGATAGACTCGGGGTATACGGTTACGGATGTTTATGATTCCTCTCGATATCGATATATCGTCATGAAACCATCGATGCGTAAAGATCGATGTTCTACGTCCGATGTATCGATGTTTTCGATACATCAATGTATCGTCTATCGTCGCCATCCCTATATTATATCCCCACCAGTCACCAGTCAAAAACCTTAACCTCCAATATTTTATCACTATTTATAATTTTTTTTAGCTCTTATTTTTCAGTAATTACTAATAATGTTAGGTCTATGTCTACAGTAATTGCATTATGCACCTCGGAGATGTAGGGATTAACATGTTTTACACGTATCGGTGTTTTAGGATGGGGACGACATACTGTTTTGATTGCTTTGAAGAAATTCATTAACCGATGAATTTATAACAAATGATTACTATTATGATGTAAAGAGAGATGAGGAATTGGTTGGAATACATTTTATATTCTATTTTCTTACAAATCCGCACAATTCAACAGGTATGTGTAGCTATAATGATCACATATACACACAGTATATTGAACTTAACAAATTTCCAGATTGCCATGAATTAACAAACGATCAAACCTGCTGCCAAATTTAACAGCTAGAAAATCGACCTATTATTTCTCCCATTCCCATTCGCTGAGGGGATAACGGATGGTCAAATGTACACCTATAACATAAATCAAAATACATGAAAGTTGTCCTGTTTTCTCTGTACAAAAGCATCATGTTGGAATCAAAAAGTGGTCTTGTTTATAATACAGTCGAATTTTCACGATTTTATTCAACATTTTAAAAGTAATCACTGATATCCTGAGACCTTTGACAGCTTCCGTCAATTGCATTTCGTATTTTCCTATTGGTCCATAATAATAATGTTGGTGAAATAGGCGCTAAAGCTTGCACCTGGATGAAATATTAACACAATGTTACTACTTAACATCTTGGCAGTTTTGGAAATCGGTTCAGTGGGAGCGGAGAAAAATAATAAAACTTTGTTCTTTGATGTTTCAGAGACTCCTAACCATTTTCGGGGGGTATATTTGTACGCCATCTACTCCAATAATTCTATGCACCTATTAAGCATGTTTTATTCATCATACATTGCAATATCTCCAATAGTCGCCTGTCGATACGTGCGTCGTGGTCCGGCTGATGGTCATGCATCGTGCGTTTGACATTCGGCTGTCGCTTTCGTGCTGCTGTGAGATGTATGCTGTAAAGGCCAATATCGTTATCGATGTAGGATTAGTCATTGCAATGATCATGTGCGCCTGCAGGAATTTCTCTCAGGTGAAGAGTGCTTTAATTCTTTGTTACACTTTTTTGTGGCTAACCTTTTACTCAGTTGGGCTAACTTTTGCCTAACATAATCCTTAACGAACTGATGACAGCCTAGAGTGAGCAGTCCAGAGTCAACTTACTTCACGACCTTTTTATAGAGGTTATCATAACAAGGGGTTAATTTGATATTTTTTCATCGGCGAAAATTAAATAGTGAACGAAACCCATTGTTGTAAAACCGCATCTGACTGGCGGACCTCATAGCTCACCACATGTAATAAAGACGGATGATTCTGATAGAGACGCGGTGCAGCCACACAGGCATCGCAGCAAGCTCTGGAGAGGTGAAACATCGAAATGCACTCAACACTCTCACCCATCGCGTACTCTGATCTTTCGTACCCAACCAGGCCCGCTTACACAATCGTACAGTACAGGAATACTGAACACTGAATGAAAGCGGAACACTATAGGGATTGATCGTATTTCGGAAGCAGACATAATGCATAGATCTTGACATTAAGAAAATGTGCATGTGTAAGTGTGAGGTTGATTTGTTTGTTATGGGTTATTAACATACCCTAATATTCATAAGCACACAAGGGAGCATGCATCATCAAAAGGAACCAGATATTTTAAAAAATGGCGTCAAGTACGATGACTCTGCACTTACTAAAGCAGGCTATCAGAAAAAAGTCAGCAACGAAAACGTATAAGGCTTAGGCCATACTATGTTTTTTTCCAGCAAGCGGTAAACCACCAAACCGCAAAACCGCCCGAGACGCACACACTACGGTTAAAAACCGTGCAACTGGATACGATTTTTACCGTTTGAAGATGAATATGTGTTGTTGCTACTAAGAATACTAAGAAGCAGAAAAAGAAAACGTCATAAAAAATTCGCAAATATTGGGTCTATCCACTGAGTAGCCGAAGATTTAAGAAAGGTCTCTTTCATAAGCAAGTATCACAATTTCAAACAACATCCTGAGAAATTGTTCAACTACTATCAGAACAGAAACGAGGACCAACAGAAGTTTTGTGCTTTAAGCACAATGGCGTTTTTATGAACGACACCCCATCCTAACACTTTTGACACTGTGTTGCTAGATGTCCGATTACTGGGGAAAGGTAAATACGTAAACTTTATCCATCGAAGAAACAAAGTAAAATCAAACATATACACCCGTATTGCACGTGATCAAGAACTTAACCGTAGGAGACGCTACAGGGCCGTATCAAGCTATTGTGACTGATCTATCAAAAAATGTCGTACAAGATATGTGTTGCTGTAAATTCTATCAAAAGCATAGTAAATTATCAGGAATATACCACGCCTTTCTAATCATATTTCGACATTAGGAATCAGTGCAAAAAATTCTGTATTCACCATTTCAGCAAAATGTTACTAAAACGCACACGAAAAAACTTGTGGACCATCTCAATTGAAATTGTTCATATTTTATTATTAACTTACATATATACCCAATAATATTTACAAATCAACCTTCCATTCACAATGCAGAGCAAATTTTTTTGAGCAAATAGAAACTACAGACGTAGTAGTAGTAGTACAAAAGTTTATTACAGACTCCATAAAGTTTGTTAGTTTGATTGCTATTAAAATTTACATGAGAAATAGGAAGAAGGTCAAAATGGCACTATTATGCTTTGGACCATTGGTGGAAATTAACCCTAATTTTGTGTAATTATAAATTTGGAATTTCCACATTAATAACTAGAAACTTACACTTTGATTGCAGTCTATAATGAACTTACCTGTCTTGCCAAAAAGCCCGTTAAACTGCCAGTCTTAATGGTATCAATCGATTTATATGCTGTATTCCGAGGAGCTTGAATCATCAGAATTGTTGATGTCAATTATAAGGGGTTCAACTTGGGTGTCAATGATATTGTCCATATCCCACATTTTGGTTTCAACCTTCTCTTGGACATGGTCAATACATGTTCTCCATTTTGCTGGCGTAATTCTTTCGACAGCAACATCAAACAGTTTTTTAAGGTCAGAAAACTTAAAAGTGCTGTTATTTGACGCCACGTATTGCTTGATGTCGGCCCAAATCAACTCGATAGGATTCAGTTCGCAGTGATAGGGAGGCAGCCTGAGAATCCTTTTATTTTGGTTTTTGGCCATTTCGTCAACAATTTTTAAATCATATTTATACTTATGTCGGTTGACTATATTTATCAGCTCAGCTTTGACCATTGTTTGGTCGAAGTCGATCTTCTTTGAGACAAGCCACTGTTGAATGTCTGCCTTTTTGGTGGCCATTGTTGGAATTTTTTCCAATTTTCTGGAGTGGTACGGGGCGTTATCCATCACAATAATTGCGTTATCATCAAGTGACGGCAAAATTTTTTTGAACCAATTTTCAAATGAGTTACCATCCATTTCTTCGTGATAGTGTCCAGTTTTTTTGGATTCAAATGCCCACAATGCTTCAGGAACAAATCCATCTACGCTACCTATGTGGCAAATGATCAGGCGTTTTCCCTTGCCTGAAAGTAATTAGTTATTTTACTTCTCAGCGAGCGCACTAAATGACGAAATTAAGCAACTTACTCTTTTTAGGTTAGTGTAGGATAGGGTCTTAGATTAGTTTTTGGGTGAAGGAAATACTCAGAAACTTGGATGAGATAGCAAAACTGAGTTCGGAGCTTCCAAATCATTGATTCGATCAGAAAATGAATTATCTGCATCCAAAAAAGTTCATATACTTCGAAACTTACCTGCAGGATTTTTCAATCCCGTCGAAAGGCCATCTAAAAAAGCCTGCCTTGAGGACCTCACAGATCTGTCTACCCAAACCTTTCCCTGCGTATGCCCCGCGTTCACCCATGTTTCGTCTAAATAATAAATTTTTCTTCCTTCAGCGCGGAATTGCCTAATTTTTCTAAGGTATTCTCTCCTCCAGATAACAATTTCCTCCTTTTCTATCAATAAACTATTCCTTCCTCTTTTCAAAAATCGAAAGTCTAGTTCTTTCAACAGCTTATGGAACGTAGATCTTTTAAAATTTGGCAGGTCCTCATCATCATTCACTTGCTTCAATATTTTATCTATTGTAGGTATTTCATTCCTGAAGAAAAAGTGATGTACTTTTCTTCTAATGGCACTTTTGTCAAAGTCATCTATTTTTTCGATGATTTTTTTTCTCGCTGGATATGTTTTTGGCTCAGATAGTGAGTGATTTTGTCTATATTCCTTCAAGATTTTGTAAACACTTGATCGACCTACTCCAGAAATTTCAGCAACCTTACATACGATATTTTCTATAGCCAATCCACTATTCTCTTGCATCTGGTTCTTGTAGATATTTAGAATAATTTGTTTTTCACCTGCGCTAAGATGAAGCTTTTTAGCCCTTTTTCTGGGTGACGTTTACGGGTATCCGTAACTAATTACAATCCTGTGCGTGGTGGCGAACCATCAACGTGACGCTGAGAGTTCCCTCTACTATGCAGCGTTGCCAGGCTTAATGTCACAATGATCATGTTTTATTGCGAAAATTGTCAGAAATCGCCGAATGTTGAACAGAAACATTACAAGAAGTCTAACCTTGAAATGTGAGGCTACAAATCGATATTCTTATAGGGGGGAAGGGTAGGCAGCTGTTATGGTTCCTATTAACCTTGGTGAAAGTTGGAAACGGTAATATCATATATGGCATACATTCGGTTGAAGGTGTGTGCACGGAAAATAGATTGCGGATAGGATTTTAATAGATAAATCTGCACAAAAAAACACAAAAGGAGATTTTTGTATTTCCCTGAAGAATATCTCAAGGTTATTTCAGATGTACTCATCGAAACTTTATGGAAGGATTATCGAAACCTTATTTTCAATTGCGATAGGGCCACATACCTCGACATCGCATTACTGTGAAAAATAAGACAATAGAAAAAAATTCCCTCACTGATGCTATCTCTTAGGAAAAATTTAACTATAAAGATTGCACAAAAATTTTCTTCACCTTTTTGAGCTTGTTTTCGCATCTCCGTATATGCCGTTCATAATTTGCTGCAGATCAAATTGGAATATACCTTTGTGATGCCATTTATTGTTATATAATGTCCTTTACAACAGTTATTGCACGTATTGCACCAACAGATTGATTTGTGATCCATGCGAATGTGATCAACCACTCTGGCGAAAACTCGCCGAGCGTGGCAACCGTGCGACTTTGTCTGGAGGCTCGTCGCTACAAGCCAATCAGGAAGAGGCCGACAGAGCGCCATGGCTACCGATCACGCGTTGATCACGAATCAACCACTGTTTACGATTACTTTGTAGCTTCGTTAGATACACATTAGAAAATTATTGTCCTCCCGTTCTTCAATTTTCAGTAGTCGGTAACCGCCCCCTCAACCTTTTTCCATCGTCACACGATTACAGAAGTCCCCTCACCTAAAAATGTCTCACTGGATCCGGCTCCTGTGAATGAACTTATATTTTCGTTCAGATTACACGTGTCTAGCAACCCGCCACCCTCACCCACCATTTTTAACGAACTGTTTATTTTTATTATTTGGTTAACTTTTACTGGCGCTATGTATAGTATGTTCCCCGTGTCGATCACTCAGTACGACTGGGCATCTCTTAAATAGACCGGTAGTTGGTAAGTAGACCGTCTAGAGTCAAGTTCAGGAATCATCTACAGAATTTAAGTAGCTTTGATTTGCATTGAACTCCGGGCAGAGAATGGCGCTCATCAATAGTTCGTTTAGGCCTTTCTATGAACTCTTACGCCTCTTTTGAGAGGCGAATCATACAGCTTGCTACATTGCTTCTGTGGTTAAAAATGAAAAAAAGCTTCCAAAGCAAGGAAGTTTGTCCAAGGCACAGCTGCTTTCACCAGAAGGAAAAAATCAAAGGGGTTAGGAACTCTACACCTTCTAGAAAAACTGTCGGGGAAGTCAAATACCTGGGGGTAATACTAGACTACAAACTAACCTAGAACTCGCAGATCAAACGCTGTCCTGGCAAAACATGGTATTAAGCACTTCCATGATGCAGTGGACGTACATAATATTGGTAATGCCCATGATGACTCAAGCATATCTGGTTCTTCATGACGGTGTTCCGAAGGATGACAGAACTGTGCGCCGTTGCCGCGTCAAATGTGTGCGCGCCGATATAAGTTCTATGAACTACAAATTTTAGCTATTCTGTAACAAATCGCGGGAAAAAACCGTAAGTGCGGCCGCTTCCATTAGTTTACTTTACTCACAAAATCACTCCTTGCGATCCAGCTCAATCTGTCGATAGACGAATCAGACATCGATAAAATTTCGAAAAGGTGTAACAACGTTAATATCTTATTATTGATATTTTTCGTGTTTACAATACCTCCTCGCCACTGGCGCAAAAGGTACGTTTTTTTTATGTCAGGGTCGCAATGTAAACTTTTCCAAAAATCATGACTGAAATTAAAAAAATCTTTGAAGACACTCAAAGATGAAAGCATTTTTTTTTACTTCGAGATCCCTTCAACATTCATTAGTTTCTTCTGGAATCTACAACTGTGATTATTGTAAAGTATATAATATATTATCATATAGAAATGCTTCAGCGTGAGATTAGCCAGAGATAAACACCTTTATTACTCGGTATTCTTAGGAGAATATCTAATTTGTGAATATTTGTTATTTACCTCTACTAATCTCATGTTATTGTAAGTTTTGCGTAAGAGCCGTTTTACACACAAGAGAATTACTCCGAAAATTATGGTCATAATTATGCCGAAAATTTGCGTGGAAAAAATGTTGAAGATTTTCTCTACAACCTGTATGACACAAGCAAACAAAATTTCGGAGTAATTTATATGATACGCCTGCGCATTAGAGTAATATTTTATGACGTCCAATATAATCAGAAAGACAACAGACGTCGTTGATTTAAATTTATTTTTTAAATCGAGATCTTGGTTAATATTATAAAACTTCTCAATGCTTGGACTATCGCATCCAGCGCCTGACGCCGCAAATTTCTATTTTTGTAATTGGGTGACTTCACCTTGTACAGGTTTGGCCATTTTTCTTACTCCTGCAACAACAGTGTAACTTCTTCCCGATTCCACGACATTATGAATAAACAATAACAATAAACGCTCCTTCGTACGACTCGAACAGGACCACACCCACAAGTGTTGTTGAGGTTATGTTGCTGACGTTGACATTTGATATTGACATGCACAGAAATATCCCTCTGCGTCGATTCTCGCGCATATTCTATAGAACGGGTTTTATACTTTTACCATGAAAATATTCACAAGAATCCTTTTACGTGTAATACGACAGCAAAAATTTTCAGCATAATTATGACCATAATTTTCGGAGTAATTCTGTTATGTGTAAAACGGCTCTATGATAATGTAATATTCTATAATCGCGTTCATCACATATCTAGTGTAGGTTGGTAAACAACCCAATGTTACGAGCCATCGTCCTTTCATTGTAAAAATCACATCCCAAGAAAAATAAAAGGACCAATAAAATTCTATATTGCCTAATGCCTAAACCACAGTCCGTTATTTTTAGAAGCACCTATATTTCAAACATCATTCTTGAAAGCCTTTACGTCTGCTTTTCCTGGGTTAACGCATACTCCAATTCCCCCTACCCCTTGTCTAATGACGTGGCTGCGGTTAAGCCACCCAACTTTATGCCCCTACCATGATTTAATGGTATACCCGCACTTGCAGTTGCAGATGCATCTAACAGTGCACCGATTGTTTCCGAGGAAGGACGTTCCGAACGCTCCTGCTGCTTCTGCTGTCTTGTTCGTCTTCTACATACATTATCTAGCAACAACCACTTCTAACAGTAGTCTAGCTCTCGCCCTAAGGTGTTTCTGCAACTCCTCGTCGTCGTACGAGTAATCCAATCTCTTCCTCTCACACACAATTTGCATCGTATATTACGTAAAGTAGGTTCATGATGTTTGGTAAATCAGATCTTCGCTATAACTTGTTTGCGTTTATAAGCTTTACAAGTCTTGTAATACAGAATCTTAGATACTATCGTCTGGGGAAAGCAGGTAATCTCACTGTTATTCATCAAAACGTACAATGCTTGTAAAATGAACTTACTATTCGTCATTATTCGTCAGAGCGGTCCGGTGGACCTTTGCTCTTAGTTAAAAAAGGGAAAGAAGGAAAGAAAGGAAGGAAGAAATAGGGCAAAGAAAAGAAGTAAATCATTTTAAATAGCTTAAGCATTATTGCTTTGATTACTCGAATTATTTTGTAACTCCAAAAAATGATTTTGATCGGTTTTGTATACTGAAATAATTTTGGCTGGCCTGAATTTACAATTTAATTTTGATCACAGTCCGAGGCGCGGCCTGGAATGATTGCGAACTTGCTCGACTGTGTAGTCTACTGAATCACGCAACAGAGGGTTGCTGTGCGATTCCGCTTGATTATAACGCCGCTGCGCCTATTGTTTTACGTAATCCCTTAAATATAGGATATCAAGATCTCTGTGAATAGTCTCATTTGACACGTACCAAGGGGCGTTAGTAATTGTACGTAGGGTTTTATTTTGCAGGACTTTCAGGCTCTGCATGTGCGTCTTGGCAAGAAAATACCAAGCCGCGCATGCGTAGGTGATTTTGGGTCTTTGACCATTTTATACAACCGAATCTTGTTGATTAAACTTAATTTTGAATTTCTGCACAACAGAGGATAAAGCTGCCGAAAGGTAATTTGGAATTTTGTTTTCAAAATATCAGTATGTTTCTGCCAGGTCAACCCCTTGCCAATGATGACTCCAAGATACCTGACAGATGACAAATGCAGGTTGTCTATTGTACTTAGTCACTCAATGGCTGCGCAAAGATCGCCTGCAATGCTTGAGTGGCGCTAATCAGGGGACTTGTTCTTTTTTGAAGGGACCTAAGCGCAGTTGCTAGGTCCACATTCTGCGTGTTCATAGTGGGTTGAACAGAGGGGGCAACCGAAGATGTTGAGACGGCTGCTTCCACGTATGACTTGCTGCGTCTTTGCGCTATGACTTCCAGATTTCGCCTGGGGGTGAATCTGCAAGTGGGACTGTTAGCGGGATGCGCTCCTCCACAGTTCGCACACTTTCGCTTCTCTTGTCCTGTGAGGGGGCATAAATTTGTCATGTGGTCGGAAGCACATTTTAAACATTTGGGAGGTGCTGTGCTGTAAGACTGCGCATGACCGTACCTTTGGCAGCGGTGACACTGCCCAATAAGTCTAGAGTTCTTTTGAACTTCAACTCTGATTGCTAGACCCAGCAGCTCATGTTCATTGAACAGCTGCTGGAACTTTTCAATTTTGGGCAGTATCACGACCACCAAAGGCATGGGTGCGCCGCCACTGCGATTGAGTCAGATAATGTGGAGAGGAGTATATCCCCTCTGTTCTAATTCCCCTTTGATCTCCTGTTCCGAAAAGATTGCGGGTATGCCTCTGACTACCGCGTGAATATTTCGTTCTGAAGGAAGAGGGAACGTATGATGGGGCACGTCCTCCTCCCTAAACAGGCGAAGGATTCTTCGGTAGTCATCTTCAGTTTTCGGCAAAATCCTGATTCCCGCATCAACGGCAACTGCGCGTTCTATCTTAATGCCTAAGCTTATAAAGGTGTAGTTTAGATGTCGTCACTTGGTCGCATCACGCAAAACAATGGGCGTGATTCGCCCCTGGCGGGGTGCTGTGCTGGTCAACTCACCAGAAACGTGAGATTGTTGAGATAATGCACCGTCAGTCGATGCAGTGGCCAAAGATTGAGAAGATGTGGTCGCTGCATACCGGCATAGGACAAGTTGCAGAAGGAGTTGATACGTTTAATGAAGCAGAAGGTTTTGAGGGGACTGTCAACTTGAATTTTGATTTTACTTTTGGAAGAGGTGGGAAGTCATCCGTCTTGTCGGTTTTGTTCGTTTTGTCGATGCGTGTTTTCCTATACTTGGCCTGAATGAATCCGTCATTCTGTATTTCATCGTCGGTCGATGTCACGTCAGTTAAATTTTCAAGAGGTCTTTTTAAATTGACAGCCTTGTCAGATTTAGAATTAAAATTTGCATTATTGATTAACTGTGTTACCTGGGTGGTCAGGCAGTCTATTTTACTGTTTTGGTCCCTGTCTCAGTCAGCTCCTTTATTTGCTGGGCCTGGCTTTCGATGATCAGGGTCTGGCGCTGGATGGTTCCGTCCTTTTCGTCTGCTACAGCTGGTGTCATCAATTCCTCTGATTTCTTGGTAATTTCTGTTCTCTCCTTCTAGCTGGGTCCATTCATCATCGGGGACGCTGGGGGATCATTACTTTTACCTCCAGTGTCTATCTCCATGTTTTTTAAATCGGGTTTCCTATTGAAAAACTCGAAAACTTTCACGAGCAAAGATATGACGTATTGTCAATTATCCCTTGTACAGGGCGAATTGTCAAATAAACTATTAGAGTTAGATATACTTCTGACAGAAAATAACTGTGATATTTTTTGTGTAAGCGAACATTGGGCAAATGACGATCAGCTACATTCTCTCAAGTTAGACAACTACACATTGTCTGCCGATTATTGTAGAATAAACTACAAGCATGGTGGTGTTGCCATTTTTTCCAAAGATAGTATTCGTTTTATGAATGTTGGGATGAGTTGAATTGATAAAGTGTTTGAGTGTGCGGCAATTTATTGTAAAGAAATCAAGTTGACTGTATTGGTAGTTTATAGGAGCCCTGATTCTAATTTCGACATTTTCTTGGAAAAACTTGATGAGACACTCAATCAAATCACTAGTTCATTTAAAAATACGCAAATAGTAATCTGTGGAGATTTTAATGTTGATTTCTTATCTACTAGGAAGCATTTAAATAAACTATCAGATCTTCTCAGCTTCTGGAATATAACAGCAATTATAAAGGAACCTATTAGGGAAAAATCATGTCTGGACAACATCTGCGTGAATCTGGAGGACTGTAAATATTCTTGCGAAGTTCTTAATGGTAATATTAGTGATCATTTAGCGCAACTGATAGATACAAACATTAAGGGTAACACTTTGGGGCCTCGGTTGGCCGCGTTGGTCAGAGTGTCGTGCTACTGATCAGCCGGCCGGCCGGGCCGCGAGTTCGAATCTCGCCTTCGCCATGGATGTTGTGACGTCGTGTGTTTGTCGTCCATAATTATAGAAATATATAAAATATCCAACCTAGTTTCTGGCTGCATGGCCTAGTCCTAAAGCCAAAAAAAAAAAAAAAAAAAGGGTAACACTAACCTATAAAGTATAAGTTCAGACAAATACACAATGAAAAGAACATGAAACATTTTCTGGACCTATTAAGGAAGGAAAACTGGTATGATGTTCACAATAATAGTGGTGATGTGGAGAATAAGTTTCAGTATTTTCTAGATGCATTTAAATATTATTTTGAGTTAGCTTTTCCTCTCAAAAAGAAGTGTATATCTTCAAAAATTAAAAAACGGAAACCATGGTTTACGACCCGTTTAGTTGTTTCTGGTCAACGACTGAAAGAACTATACCAGTTGACTAACATAGATGCAAATATGAAAAAGTATTACAACCTTTATAAAAAGATTTACAGGAAGTTACTACGCGAAGCAAAGAAGTTACACAAGGATCGCATGATAAGGCAAGCAACGAATAAACTCAAAGCTGTATGGAAGATACTGAAACCAATAATCTCATCAGTATCAAAAATGGAGAGTCAGTTAATGATAGTCCACAGCAAGTGTCAACAATATTCAACAACCACCTCATCAATAACATTAAAAAATTGTCAGTTACACAAAGCAATACTTCAGTTCAAGCAATAACTTGTCATAGCTTATTTTTCCATCCTGCCTGCAAACAGTACATCCTGCAGATAATTAAAGATTTAAAGCCATCTGACTCTGTTGGTGAAGATGGCATTAGTACAAATATTGTAAGGCAATGCTCCCACTTGATTGCTGGTGTAGTTATCTACTTAGTAAATATCTCTTTAGAGGAGGGTAAGATTCCCAGTTGCTTGAAAATCGCAAAAATCATTCCCATCTACAAGAAAGGAAACTCCAGTTCTGTTGAAAACTATAGACCAATATTACTGCTCAACCTATTTGTGAAAATACCCGAAAAGTACGTAGCTATATGTATAGTGAAATACTTCGACAAAACTCAATTGTTCAATGGAAGTCAGTTTGGCTTTCGCAAGGGTTTGTTGACCACCTCTGCAAAAATCAATTTCTTTATGGCGATCTTGACATGAGCTAAAAGAGCATTGGTATATTCATTGATTTGAGCGAAGCCTTTGACCTGGTGAATCATGAGCTATTGCTGATGAGACTTGAAAGCTATGGAATAAGGGGACTTCCACTTGAATGGTTTCGTGACTATTTATCTAACAGATACCAGTACGTCGAAATCACGAAGTACAGATCAGAGAAGCGCTTAAGTGAAGTAGGAGTCCCACAGGGTTCTATCTTGGGACCATTGCTGTATATAATTTTTGTGAATGACTTCAGTAGCACTAAATATGTTATGTATGCCGATGATACGTGAAACCTCGCCAATGCCATTATTCAGATTTAAACTCAAAGCTCTATTAAGACACAGAGCGTACTATTCTTTGGACGAATATTTCTTAGATATCCAGCTAGATCAAGATGCCTAACTATATCAAATGTGAGCTCTGTATTAGTCCCATATACGTTTTTTACTGTAGCATATTATTTCTGGTTCTTGTATTTTACTTATTTTTATTCACGTATTTTAACTTGGCCGATTTATTTAAATATGTACTTGTTGTATTTTTGTTCATTGTTTTTGGGACTGTCATATATTTCATATGTTTTTGTTTTTATTTATCTACTTTTGTAATGCTTGTCTTAGTTTCAAGATAGAGTACCCGTGTTCTATGTCATGACAAATGATCTACAGAACAAATAAAGATTATGATTATAATAAGACAGTACGAAGCGCCGTCTGCCCCTAGAATCGACGACTGGGTCTCACAACCTCGCCAAATTTTGAATGGAAATATTGGTACGTTTGACGACTGAAAATAATGACTCAATCGAACGTCATGAGACTCAAAATATTTAGAAACTTTTTCACGAATTCAAAAACTATATTGCATTAAGGTTTGTGCACGTTTCAATTACTTCGAGTAACTTAGTCATTTGTTAGTACAACATTCGCTTGAAGTCCTTTTCTTTCATTTTTGTGGAAACATTTCTGTAAAAGGCAGTGCTGTTCAAACGCTGCTTCCCATTTTCGTTGACCTTATATATAAGTTAACAAAACCCTTCAGGCAGGGGTAAACTGAGACGCCTTTTCCAAATATAGCTATTGGAAAATCCAAGATATCAATAAATCCTATTTGAAGTAGAAGAATAAGCCTTTTGAGCTCTTCCATAGATATCGAAAAGAAACTAGTTAGCCATAAAATGGATTTTGGACAATTTTGTCGAACTTAAGTAAAAACTGACACATGATTCATGATCTGCTCATCCGATTTAGCCAAAAAAACAGATTATACAGGGTGCGGCAGAGAGGACCGACGTTTTTGGGATGGGTAGTACTCTGCGCCTCCGTCTACGAGAGAGGTGGGGAGGGTGCCGTCTGACTTGTGAGATCCTAATCCTAGCATTATTTTACCAGTTGTCGTTATGGAGCCTTGGACGGTGGAGCACCGCGTTTTCGCGTATAATTGTTTCGTCCGAAATAATGAGTCAGTCATCGTCGTTCAGCGTGAGTTTCGTCGCCACTTCAACATTCATCGGAATAGAGCTGTTCCCTCTCGAAACACCATCCTGAGTTGGGTTGAATCACTTCGCAGGCGTGGTGAACTGATCAACAGAAGACCAAAAGGAGCGCCGCGAATAGTTCGAACTCCTGAAAATCTAGAACGCGTTCTACAGGTCTTTCTTCGCAGTCCGACTCGATCTGCCTGGAAACATGCTGCTGCACTTCGCCTTAGTGATCGTTCGGTAAGGCGAATTTTGCATATAGATCTCCGCTTTCACCCCTACAAATTGGCCATTGTGCAACAGTTACAGCCCGGAGATTATGGACAATGAATGAACTTCGCACGTGAGATGGAAGCACTGATCGATCAAAATGAGAACCTCATTTTGTTTATGAGTGACGAAGCCCACTTTCACCTAAACAGCATTCGTAACCAACAGAATTGTCGTTCTTGGGCTACTGAAAATCCGCAACAGTTACACGAAAGACCGCTGCACAGTTCAAAAGTAACGGTTTGGTGCGCTGTATCGCAAACTTGCATCATTGGCCCTTACTTCTTCGAAGACGGTAATGGTCGTGATGTTACCGTGAACTCAGAGCGCTGCGTCGACATGATCACCAACTTCTTTCTCCCTGAATTACGACGGCGACGTGTTCCAATCCGACGTGTGTGGTTCCAGCAGGATGGGGCGACCGCCCACACAGCCCGAGCATCCATGGACGTTATTCGCCCTCTCTTCCCTGGTCGCCTTCTTTCCAGGTTTGGCGATGTTCATTGGCCTCCTCGGTCCCCAGATTTATCCTTATGCGATTTTTTCTTATGGGGACATCTCAAGGCTAGAGTATACGCGAACAAGCCCCGAACTCTGGACGAATTGAAGGGCGAAATTCGCGTGGAAGTCGCCCAAGTTGAGAGTGTCTACGCGAACTTCCAAGAACGCCTCCAGCACTGCATCAACGATTTCGGCCACCACATGCCTGATGTGATTAGTAGATATGATACTTTTAAAGTTTCGCGCGGCAGAATTTTTATTGTCTTTACCTGTACAAACAAGCGAATGAAACTCAGGACACTGTTCTAAAATGTCGCGAAGCGAAGATAATAGGTATTCTGATATTCTCAACGAAAAACTGACATTAAATTCGTAGATTTATATCCTAAATTTATCCAAGAAGTGGTTATCGGTTGAAGTTAGAAGTAGAGAAAAACTGTTTTTTTTTTTGTTTTGTTTCAGTGGTTACTGTTACTTTAAGTCCTGTAACTATCTTTGTGGCGGAAAAATATTCTGCAGCGTTTTTTGCACAATCTTATTAAAAAAAGACGAATTTGCATGTTGACAGGCCCAACATTGCGTCAAAAATTATGTAAATTGTTACCTTAACTCCTGTAACTATCATCGTATCCCCTCAGAAAAGTATTGTCTTGCTTTTTGCGTAATATTATTAAAAAAAGACGAATAAGCAAGTTGACAAGCCAAAAATTGCATCAAAACCTATCTAAATAGTTTCTTTTAAACATATCATCCGCTTTCTCACGAAGTGTCCAGACCAACGTTTAGGAAATTTTACAGGCGAGCAAGGAAAAGAAATCAGCTTGTTGTTTGAGAATTATATGAAAAGTTTAGTTATTTCCGAATTGAAAATTTCAGTGCAACAGCCGATATTCATTGTCGATCATATGCTGTTTAAATATTTGCGGTGGCTTATCAAGTTATTTTGGAAAACAATTTCAGATAGAGCTAAAATATATTTTTATTAAAGTTCTTGTTATTATACTTATTTAAGATATACAGAATTTATTTCATTTACTGATAAGCAAAGAATTATTTCCAGCCAAGGGGGCGATTATCTCAGAAAATTTGTTGATGTATGGTCCTCAATGAAAAACTATTGACCAAGGCAGCAAGAGAACTGCAGTAATTGCAAACGGTATCAAGCCTACATTTTACGAAAGGAAGAGGAGACGAGGGCGAAGGGATAAAGAGGAGGAATAAGCCAATTGCATATTTAACCAACTGGGCAGCTTATATCCCATTTAGTTTACGCAGTGAACGGACGCAGTTTAGGGGTAGCGGACTAGCGGAGCGCTGTAGCGGTAGCGGAGGCGAAGAGACAATGTTCTGTTTTCTCAACGGATTATTAGGTGTTTAAATTATGCCCTCATTCTACAGGAGAACTATGTCGACACCGCAAGGTAAACTTAACCGATGCTTATACATCGACAAATGTTATTCTAGCTATTCCAATAAAGGAAGGCAATTTGGGAGCATACGATAATTTATAACGTTGGGAGTATGTCCTTGTCTAGTTCAATAGCCTTTATCTCGGGGAAGCTTGTATCAATTCGTCTTTATCCCCATGGGTAAATAATAATAATGAAAAAATATGTAAAAAATTAATGCAGGCATTCATGCTTATTAGGCTTGTTGGACACATAATTATCACTGCGTTTAAGTCCTTTATCCGTTTATGAATGTTACTACGAGTAAATAAGAACTATTTGAAATGACTGAAATTATTGTTGATTGTTGTTTATTTATCCCGTTGCGCTGTTGAGACACCTTGAAATTCACAGGCTACTTGATAAAATTAAATATTTAAAAATGTAAGCTTACGAAATATCTCAAAACATTTTTGCGAGTCCAACCCACATAAAACCTTTCCAGTAGGTTCACAAGGCTGCTTAGTGTCACTCAGCACTACGGCCTTATACATTCCATTCCTTCTCTGGGTACTTGTTCCCAGGATAAACTTTGTTAAAGATACGGGCGTGGATGGCGATGCAGTTCAATTATTGCGTGGAGGAGATCGCTTCTCAGACCAAGTAGTGCGCTTTGTGAGCTTGATTACAGTGTTGATGTGCTATTCGGTGTAGTGTTTTGGTTACCTGAAAGGTGAGCAATCACTGAGTGTTTCCTTTATTCTGCTTTACTGCATGGATTGATAACTATAACACTTTTATATTCATGATCAAGAATGTCTTAAGCCATGTTTATAAAGATGCTATACTTTTTACCTTCATAATTTCACTTATGGCTTACGACTTGTTATTGAATATCCGCAGGTGGGACGCCTCCAGGTTCTGGGGGTTGTTATGGAACTTTCGCAGCCCGTTTGCTGGGTCGAGGTAGTTATGTTACTTACTGCTCGGTTTCCTCTACCAGGGGAAACGTCGGAGCGCTTTGGATGTTGACACGGTGGCCTTTGGCCGAAGTGGCGTCCTAGGTCTGAATGACCGCTTAACTATCTTCTCTAGGCAATCGCTGGAGTCTGAATGTATCTCATGGCAGGATGTGTAACGGGATTGTTACCTTAATGATAGTCATATTGCTCGGTTACCTCTGATTCAGGGGTAACGTCGGAGCTTTGGGGTATTGACACAACGGCCCTTGGCCAGCGTGATATTCCGGTTCCTGGACTGTCTTTTTGTAACAATCGTTAAACTCAGCACGTCTGACCATACACCTAGCCACCAAAGAGTTAGAGTTAGTCTATGTGACGACTCCTTGTCAGTCTGTGTGACGACTTAATGATCAGTCTGTGTGACGTTCAGGATTAGTCTGTGTGACGATCCAGTGATTCAGTCGATGACGAATTCGTAATAGCAGTTGGGGTACATTAATGTAATGGTAAATAGTAGATTTGTGCATGTGATGTCATGAGTCAGTTGAATACGGGAGATACTCATAAGTCTTTTTCTAAAAATAGGGGATGGCCCCGACAATCCGATCATATCGCCCTTATCGCTTACCAAAGGAGGATAACACGTTGTCGTTTCGTCACCAAGTAAGTGACTTTAATGTTACCCTGACATTGTTGCCCATTTCGAATTGTTTACGTACTGCTCATGTAGTAAAAGTGAAACGGTACGGGGCGGTACTTCGGAATCTTCTAAGATGAGATGTTTTCACGTTTATCGTTATATTGCTATTATCATATTACGTTTCGTATCCTACACAAATGAGTGGGAAACGAATGAAGTGTCGACATGCTTAGCATCTTTTATCTTTATCGAACACCATTATGTAATAGCAACATCTCTCTCCTAGGCACTGTTCTGGAATGCAGACATTGCGTCACTTTTATTAAACAGCGTTACGTTGCCGGATGTTAAGCAAATTATGAGGTATCCTATACAGGGTGTTAATACAGTATGTAGACACACTTTAACCATCGAATCCTTGGTCAATTTGAAGACGAAATTTCCATATGAACATATGTAGGTCCACATCGGCTTTGTTTCCAAGCTACAGCATATTAGCACTAAAAGAAATGATGATATTGTTCTAAAAAATTATAAAAGAATGGAACGTATTTTATTTTAATTAAGAGTATGCTCTGTGGTGAATAGCACATGATTTACAGTTGTTTTCAGACCCTCCATATACGTAGATACGGATAATGTTATGCAGGATTTTTTGAAAAAACAGCATGACATTGATTTGTTTTGATTATAATACCTTCAATATGTCATCTATACAAAATACTCCAAGTACTTTCAGGCGAGTTCGTCAGTCAATGTGTAACAGACTAGACGCATGCATTGAAGTCGAAGGTGGCCATTTTGAACATTTATTGTAAAAAAACTATTCGATATTTCCTATTCGAATGTTACAGTTAAACACTATTGACCTTCTAAATAATTGTTTTCCAAAAATACAGGATAATATCATTTCAATTCACGTTCATATTGAGCCTCAGCAACTTGTAAGACATGCCAAATTTATCATAGGTTATACCAACTGTGCAATAAATACTGTAATTATTCATAGAAATATTTGCAACATTACTCGTATTTTTTTAGTGATAGTGCTCTAGCTCGAAAACTCTAAAAGAAAGCCGTTACGGACCCAGTTCATATGAACAAATTGACCAAGAATTAATTAAAGTTTGCCTGCATACTTTATTAACACCCTGTATTTCAAAGTCTAATGAAATTAAACGTAATATAATAATACAGGGTTTGTCGGGAAAGTAATAGGACCCATTTTCTTTCGCCATGACTGTACTTCGGAGCGAGCGCGCACCGACTGGATTCGGTAGAGGGCGTGCCTAGCTAACGAATGAGCTGGTCAGTTGTCTCCGAGCCTTGGACAGTCAGGACAGGCATTTTCGCGCGACGTGTCTCTGAGTGCCGAAAATGCAGCGTTCGTTAGAGCAGACACCGATAATGTGTGCGCAAATTTTTTAACTCAGACCGTCGACTAACTATTCGTTTAATTGCCCAGATGTTAAATTTACCAAAATATGTGGTTCATGACATTGTGACACAGCATTTGAACATGCGCAAGGTGTGCGCGAAGATGGTCCCAAAAGTGCTCACTGACGACCAGAAATTGTGGCGAGTGGAAGTGTGCCAAGAAAATTTGAACATGTGTGAAAGTGACCCCCAATTTTTGAATAACGTAATCACAGGTGACGAGTCGTGGATCTTTGAGTATGATGCCCAGACAAAGAGGCAATCTTCTGAGTGGCACACGACGGCGTGTCCTCGCCCAAAAAAAGGAAGAATGAGCAAATCCAAAGTGAAAACGATGCTCATTGTCTTATTTGACATCAAAGGCATCATCCACCATGAATTTGTTCCTCCTGGACAAGCCTTCAACGCCAAGTTTTACGTGGAAGTGCTCAGGAGACCCAAACGAAGGGTCCGAACAAGACATCGCAGCCGACTGGACACGACAACGCCCCGGCTCGCACCGCCTTTCTTGTGAACAGCTCCTGACCAAGGCCGGCATCCCAACGCTTCCGCAGCCACCCTACAGCCCAGATGTGCCCCCCCCCCCCCGGACTTTTTTTTGTTTCCTCGCCTGAAAAGGCCAATGAAAGGCAAGCATTTTGAGACGACAGAGGGGATCCAAGCAGCATGCACCGCGGCTCTCAAGGCTATTCCGGAGAATGCCTTTCGTGTCACCGTCAATGCTTGGAAATCGCGCTGGCAGCGCTGCATCGACGCGGAAGGAGCCTATTTTGAAAGTCTTTAAAGACTTGTAACGATGGGCTCAATAATTTTTTTTAAATGGACTCAGTCCTATTACTTTCCGGACAAACCCTGTATATCATAGTCGGAGGAGATAGCATGCAACATACATTATAAACAAAAGTAAAAATAAGCAACAGCGGTATCTTACAGCATAAAAATTCATGCCACAAGCTTTTGGTTATCGCAGGTAGACACTGTGGGTGTAGCCAGCAGAATATACGTACGCATTGCAGTTCTAAATTATTACAAATTTCTTGAACTAATCATGTCTAATATAAATAACCAGAGAGGAATACATCCCTCATACAGTGAAAGTGACTAAACCAGGGTTCAGCGTCTGGCTCAACAAATCCTGCGACACTCAGAAGACACTCAGAACCCACTGCAGAGACCAGTCAAGCTGACGTCAACTACAGAAACAAAAAATATAACGAAGCGGTCCGCAATACCAAAGACCAGCACGATATAAAAATTAGGCACAGCACAATAGCAGTCTTCTGGTCGCTGGCCAAGCATATCGAAAGGAACTTCTCACAGGCTGCCACTACTTACGTGCCAAGATGGAACGATTGTAACCGACTCAAAGGTTAAGATGCAGGTACTTGCGAACTCCACCATGGAAGTCCCCCTAACGCCCGAGTACCGTCGATTCATAGATCATCACTATGCGGGAAAGTAACATTCAGGTATAAGACCGTAAGATGTGTGCTCTTGTCGCTCGACATCAACAAATATTCTAGTCCGATCCTTAGGCATTTCAGAAATCGGATTAACAAAGTTTCATTGAAACCAGTGGTGTCCTGGCACTTAGGCTTCTATCTGCGCGGCTGCTTCAGTCAAAAAGAAACAGAAATCATATGTACTCCATAAGCAATACTCTGCCATTCAAAAAACGGCGGCATTTCACAGATTTATATCAATAGTGGTCCATTATTTTCATCTCCCCTAAAGTAACCCCTAAGAGAATAAAAATCGTTTCTCCTAAAGCTGATTCGTTTACCGTACGCTTTGCGTCGCCCAACTTTATGACCGAAGGACTCATCGTTCAATTAAGCGCACCCCCTGTGCGTCCCATCGAAGCATCCCCTTTTGTAGTTGGGCGACTTCCCTGCAACCCCTGCCACTATCCTGGAGGAGGGTCCGTCGGTATGCGCCCTAGGATTATGCGAAATTATTTCGCATGCTTTTATTGCCAGCATAAATCTTTCGTTCTGGAACGATGAATGGGTGAACAACGGATTCTATTCTGCATAGTATTTGTTAGTTCTGGCTTGCGTGGGGGTTGATCGCCGCATCAAACTGTTGTTTGCCTAACGGATTGTCATCCTTGGTGATTCTAATGTCTATTGAAGATTTGCAGTGTACAGGGGAGAGATAATTTGAATCGGAAGCATGATGTGAATGTATGCAAGGATTGTTTGCAAGACATACATTTTATGATTTATGGTTATGAATTAGCAAGTCTTTATGCCCGAACTAATCAGAAAAGAGGTGGTGTTGCTATATACATTCCTAAAAATTTACAATACAAGCCAATAGATCTGAATAAATATTGTTTTGAATTGGACATTGAAGTTTGTTCAATATCTTGTACCATTTCAGACAAAAAAATTAAGTTAATAAGTTGCTACCGTTCACCTAATGGTGACGTAGGCGTATTTTTAGAAAAAATTGAAGAAATTTTAAATATTGTTTTCGATCCTAATTGTTTATTGCTTGTATGTGGCGATTTTAATTTTAATTGTTATGAGTCAAAATGTATTAATTTTATGAAATTGTGTAATATTTTCTCTATGTTTGCTTTGTATCATAAAGGCGGTTGGACAACCCGAGTGACAGATACTTCGGCCACAAGCATTGACCACGTTTTTACCAATATTACTCAGTTCGATTCCTGTGTCTATGATAATACAGTTTCAGATCACAAAACGACTCTGCGGGACTTCGATGTTTGCTCCAAGAAATCGGACAAAATTTACCTGAACATAAGAAGTTTTTATCAAAACGCAATTAGCGACTGTAAAGAATCTTTATTAAACGAATCTTGGCAGTCAGTTTACTCTAGCTTTACAGTTTCTGAATCGTTTGGAAATTTTTTAATATCTTTTTGTACTATTTTAATAATCATTTTCCTTTACATAAAGCCTGTAAGGGAAACGGCTCAAAAAGTTGGGTTAGACATAACGTAAGAAATTCAAGCAATAATTCGAAAGATTTATATCATACTTCAGAAATAAATCCAAGACTAAAGTCACTGTATAATCATGCTAAAAAGGCACATCAAAAATGGATCAGAGACACAAAAAGATCATTCTACCAAAACAAAATTGTATTGTCTAAAAATACAACCAAAGCGTGCTGGCAAGTGGTCAATGCAACTAAAAATGACAAAAAATATAGTTCTACATAAAGATCAAAATGAAAAAGTGTACGACCCTCAGCTGTTGGCAAATATGTTCAATGATTTTTTTAAAAATGCTCCAGATGATATAATACTAAAAATTAATACCTCACATAGTGCACCTGATTTCAAATTTAATGTCAAAAATTATTTCAAACTTTACCCTTATACAGATAATGAGCTCAGTAACTTACTTTTGAAAAAATTAAAAATATCCATATCTTGCGGTTTTGATGACATTCCCAATTTTCTGGTAAAAGAAGTACTACATCTTATAATAAAACCAATAACACACCTCATAAATATCTCATTTTGCTGCGGAGAGTTCCCAAGTAGGCTGAAACTAGACAAAGTTATACCAATTCTAAAAAAGGGGAACGAGCTTGATAATACAAACTACAGGGCAATCACTGTGCCGTCTGTACTTTCTAAAGTGTTTGAATATGCCTTTTTGGATAGACTTCTTCTACATCTTAAGAACAACAATATTTTGTCTCAAAACCAGCATGGTTTCACAGATGGTAAGACCCCAATATCAGCCATACATTCCTTTTATGAGAAGCTTATAGAATACATCGACGCGGGCGAGTGCCCTACTGGGGTATTTTGTGATCTCAGTAGGGCATTCGACTGCGTTGATCACAACAAATTCTTGGAAATTCTTGTTAAATATGGTTTTGTCGGTCAGTCTCTTAAATGGGCCAGATCGTTTTTAGTCCAAAGAAAACAATATGTTTCAGTACAATATCTTGATATTATAATATGAAAAGCTTTGTGTCAAGTACGTTAGACATCTCGATTGGAGTCCCCCAGGGCTCTATTCTTGGACCAATCTTTTTCCTCTTATACATTAATCAGTTTGATAATGTTCATCCAGATACCCATTTTACAGCATATGACGTTTCTGCCATAATATCAAGTAATTCAAATATAATTTTGGAAAATAAATGTAACAACTTGATTAGAAATATCAATACATGGTTTAACCAGTACTCACGTTACTTGAATCCTTCCAGAACAACGCTTATTCGTTTTCATCATGCTCAAAAAACTGTAGAAGAGTTTCAAGTTAGATTGGGTGACGATCAACTCGATTTTAGAGGAGAAATGAAATTTCTTGGTGTTCATTTTGATTCGAACTTAAATTAGAAGGCCCACTGCGAATTTCTCACATCAAAAATGTACTCTCAAAGCTATGTGTTGAGACAACTAAAAACCATCTTAACAGCTGAACAATTGATACAAGTTTATTTTGCTAATGTGGATTCGAGATTAAGATATGGAGTATGTTTCTGGGGTTGGTCAACGCGCTCTGAAGATGTATTTCTGTCTCAAAAAAGATGCATCCGATCATTAGCAGGCATCTCATCAACAGAAAGTTGCAAAAAATATTTTATAAGTTTCAAGATTTTAACTGTCCGTTCGTTGTATATATATGAATTGTGCTTACATGTTTAATGAAAAATTCAAGCGGAATTGTGATATGCATAATTATGATACAAGAACTTGTAATAATTTATATGTAAACTTCAGCAAATCAAAAGCGGCATTTCGATCACCTAATAAAATTGGTCCGCTTCTTTTTAATAATTTACCATGCCACATTACCTCGGTTAAAAATATTAACGACTTCAAGTTCCAGTTGAAGCAATTTTTGATAAACAAGTGCTTTTATCGTGTTGATGAATTTTTGAACATTGCAATTTGAGATTAGTTGTAGGTTTGTAGCGAACGAAAAATTGACAATTCCAATACAATTATATATTGTCTGTATGGAAATAAAGGTTATTGATTGATTTATATTGATATTTGATGATTTTGGTTTGAGATCACGGGTGCTTTGGATAAAATGATGTTTTGCTTCTTTACCCTCAAGTTTTAGGTTGAATAGAAAAATTACAATTTCTTGCATTGAGAGCCCTACCTGGATTTATATTACATCTTTCAAAAAATATTTGTCCAAAGAATCCTGTGCTTTAAATCCATATTTAGATGGTTATGGACAGTAGTTAGACATGTATAATGTGTGACATTGGCAGATTATAGGAATCGGCCTAATCAATGCAGCCAATATTTGGCTCACAATTCATGTCAGATTCCCGTGCATTATGACCATTTGAGATCGTGGATGTCTATTTGAGGAGAATGCATATTCCATAATTGTTTGATTGTATAGGGTGATATGTAACTAATATTGCTGGCTATGGTATTGAAGTTACGTTTTCGAGTAAGTATATGGTAAATGCGGGAGAGTTGCCGCGGCGGGAGAGACGCCGCTTTTGTCGTATTTCAACGCTAATGCCATAGAGTAGGCAACCGAGTGTACCCATGATGAAAGTCGATCATTTAGTGAACGGTTACGACGTCGAAAGTGTTTGTTTTTTGGAATATTGCATGCTATCCTCGAATTTAGGAAGGTAAGATCGAATTTTCTTTGCAAAATTTTAGCCTGTATCCCAGAAAGTGTGGTTTTTTGCACGGTGGTAGTTTTATTTGATAATCGTAAGCTTTTTCCAGTATTTTGAGGTTATGTCCACACATGCCATGTTATATTTTGTCGCGTTGTAAATGCGTGATTTTGATAAGCGGGCGCGGCATCTCTCCCAACAAAAAGGACAGTTGCCGCATTTTAAGGAAGGAGAGATTCCGCAAATTATTTTTTCAAAGTTATCGTTTTGTCATGGATTTTATCAAATTAAAGTTACATTTTTATTAGAAAAATGCCACGGAAATATCAGAGGAAGGCAAATGCACGCCCTAGGGCTTTGTGGACCGAAGAACAATTGCAAGAAGCCATTAATAAAGTTAGTTCCGGTGAGATATCCAAAAGAGAAGCCCATAGGCGTTAGCATGTCCCACCAAAGACCCTTAAACGTAGAATGGCCAGTGGTAATCTTCAGAAAGGGAGTCTCGGACCAGAAGGTAAAGTGATTTTTTAGACTTTGCTTCAGCATTACCGCATAATTTATTTTAAAGGTGTTCTAGGGCATAAAAATGAAAAACGGTTGGTTGTTCACATCCAACGATTGGCAGCGGCTGGATTTGCTCCTGATAGAAATACAGTTCGACGGCTGGCTTATAATTTTGCTGAGAAGCTGAAATTGAAACACAAATTTTCACACAACAGCGGGATGGCTGGTTATTCTTGGCTGTCATCATTTTTAGAAAGAAATCCCGAATTGACAATAAGGCAAGCTGAAGGACTGTCATTATTAAGAGCTCGAGGAATGAATAGAGAAGAAACTTCCAAATTTTTTCAACTTTTGATTGATATCCTAACTGAAAATAATTTATTGGATAAGCCATCTCATATTTTCAATATGGACGAGACAGGTGTTCAACTGATCAACAAACCTGGGAAAGTACTAACAACGAAAGGTGCAAGAGATATCCACGTTTTAACATCTAAAGAGCGAGGAGAAAATGTAACGGTTGTTGCATGCTGTAGTGCAGACGGCAGGTTCATTCCACCCACGTTAATTTTCAAAGGTGTAAACCGAAAGGCTGAATTTTCGGATGGATTGCCAGCTGGATCCAAAATTTATATGAATAGAAAGTCATCCTTCATAAATTCGGAATTATTTCTCAAATGGTTAAAGGAGCAGTTTATCCCCAATAAGCCATCCGGTAAGTGTTTATTAATCCTGGATGGCCACACTTCACACAGTACTGACGGCGATATGCTGCAAGTGGCTGACGATAACGATATAATTATCTTGTGTTTACCAAGCCACTGTACCCAGGCTCTTCAGCCACTAGACCGAAGCTTTTTTAAGCCTTTTAAAACTTATTTTAACCAGGAAGCTCAGTTATGAATGAAACACAACGCCAGCAGAAACTTGACGAGATATCAAGCCGGTGCATTAATTGGAAAAAGTTGGTTAAGATCAGCATCTGTGGCCACAGCCATTAACGGTTTCAAGGCAACAGGGATATATCCTGTTGATCCTAATGCTATTCCGGATCACTTCTATTCTATAACTGATTCAGCCAGGGCAGATACTTCCCCAGAAAGAGATGCTAACCGTCTCAGCTTAGGATTACCCTCCACCAGCCCTACTAGTTCTGCTCAAGCATGTGGTAGGGGAGATGAAGGCGACGGTCCACAAACCACTCCTTCAAAATTTTTGCAAGAAGTTTCTCCTATCCCAAAAGTACCTGTATCCTTCAAGCAAAGGTTCAAGCAAAGCGCAGCTGTGTTAACATCACCTGAAAACATAACGAAGAGGGTTCGCCCTGACAAACATAACACAACCAATGTGACAGCGAAGAAAAAGAAACTAAGAGTACAAAAAAACAGCTAGAGGAAGAGCCAGAAAAAAATCAATGGAGCGACAGCGACGATGAACCTCTGGCCAAAAAGAAAAATGAAAATCGGGAACGCTGCGTGGAATGCTTTGAAGTTTACGAAACGACAACTAAAACAGTGGATTGGCTGCAATGCCTTAAATGCTTAAAGTGGCTACATGTCACTTGTACCATGTATGGTGAAGTGTGTAACATCTGTTCTAGATTCGACTTAAGAAAAAGAAATGAAAATTAGGGGTTTTCCAGAGATGCCGATACTGCGGCATCTCTCCTTTTTTGATGCGGCGTCTCTCCCAGTAGTGTGGGAGAGATGCCGATTTTAATAGAAAAAAATTTTTTTTGGCTTTGTCTATATTTCTTCAGAATTAAAGTTTATTTTTATGTCTCAATAAAGTTTAATACAGTACCTTTGTATTGATTTATTTTTAAAGAACAGTGTTAAAAATCAAGAAAATTACAGCCATTTTTCAAAAAGTGCGGCAACTCTCCCGCATTTACCCTACCATATTGTAAAATTTTAAAGAAACCTAACGATTTAAGAACATGACCAAGAAAGTATTTATTTTTTAAAGTTTAATAAAAATACCACACTTCATACGGGAAAGGAGGTACAGTGGCATGGAATTGAAGTTTCTACAGCGCGGAAGTCGGTTTCATCAGGTTTTTAGGTAACATTTTAATGCCAACGCCAATGTAGAATATGACCTCTTGATTAGAAGTCCCCATTGTCAACAGAGCGGTATGTTTAATCTTGTTCATTGTAAACGAGCTTCTCGTCTTATCGCTTTTAAATATATAAATTCATATTTCGTACATACGATCAGAAGACCAATCATTTGACCCGCTGTGGGAAAAGTAGATATGTATTTAGTGTTGCTTTGTATAGAATAGAATAAAATAGTTTTTCTGTAACGGGAAAAAAGATTGACATTTTATCTCTTTTGACAGGTAACAAAATGTCACTTTCTATAAAATTACCTTTTTCCCCTGGAAAAATGAGTACTTCTTCTCGGATATTGTATAAACGATTTGACTGGCTATAATTTTTGTGACGCTACTTTGGCTACTTCTCCTAATTCTGGCAGAGTCAAAAAAAAAACACGGAATCAGTCATTTTTTACTTTATATTATTAAAAATAACTTCTAAACAACTACTAAGTTTACAATTTTTAAATCAAATCACAAAATCAAATTGACAGCTATTTTTGGTCTATTTGTCGCTATAAGTACAACATAGCCTACTAATTTCAAATTCAAATTTCATCGTTTTCCCGTCACAGCAATGAATAAAGGTGCAATATACAGAAAATTACAGGCAATTACAAAACATATAAAATACAGAAAACACATAAGAATATACTAACAAGCAATATAAAATTTTATATCACATGTGGAGGCACACAGAAAACGGCTAAACAATTCAACTTTTCACAGTGGTGTAGTCTGCATTTACGATTGAACAGATAAAAACCATTTTTTGTTAGGAATTATTTCATTACAATTTTAAAACGACCCTCACCATTGGGATCTCGGAAACTGTAAGAGATACGAAGTCGCCCAAATAAGAGCAAAGTTGCGTATTTAGGTAATCAACAACAACAGAATGCCGAAAGTTTCGAAATTCAAAGTACTTCCGGAGAGAGACGGAAAAAATCGAAATTTCCCAAAATCGTTTCAATGTTTCCCTGACTTCATTTGTAGCGGGATTTCAAGATAACATGTACATTAACATTGCCACTATACTCTACAAAATGACACAATTAGAATTTCAATCTAACGTTTCGTCTCTTGTTCTGCAGCATCAACTTTATTGTTTTATGGACGCCATGTTGGAGAGTTGCACAGATAAATGGGGTTTTTAATTCTGATTCAAAAAATGTATTTAAAAGTTTCTAGGTTGGCCTTAAAATTATCAGATAGTCACTTGCTTTGCCACCAGATTTTTCCCAAAACCACTTTATTTTTTCCTAACTTTATTTGAGATGTGATTTCAAAATAAATTGCATGTTGCCACTGTCACTTATTCTCCTCTACAAGATGGCATAGTCAAATTTTCAGTTCGCTTTAGAATCCCATCACTGACTTAGTTTGCTCATACGGACGCTATATGGCAACTTTGTACATGTATATGGACGTTTCAGTCCTAAATTCAGCGATGTATTTCCTTAGTTGGACGTGAATTTATTGCTGGATGAAAATTATGAGGGAATAAAAAGGTATGGTGAAACCTGAACACAACATGAAATTTCTACTGATGGTATTAACAATAATAATTATAAATAAGC
The DNA here is from genome assembly GCA_963669975.1 of Acanthoscelides obtectus. Classification (NCBI taxonomy): domain Eukaryota; kingdom Metazoa; phylum Arthropoda; class Insecta; order Coleoptera; family Chrysomelidae; genus Acanthoscelides; species Acanthoscelides obtectus. The sequence continues at coordinate 40,602,989 of CAVLJG010000008.1, forward strand.
AGAGGTAAATCATAGCAGATATTCAAAATGTCCGTTATATGGTAGGCAGAGCCTGACTCTTCTCTGTGCATTGTTCAACGCTCGGCTTATTTCTTTTCTTCTCAGTCTTCTAAACTGTCTTGCTATATTCAATTTGAGGTCTGGCCTGATATCTATACGAAGCAAATGAGATAATTTCAAGGTCTACCTAGGAAATTCTGTTTTTCTGGAATAACTAGGGGTTGGTAATGTCAATGTATGACATATTATACATTTTGAAATCGGAATTAAGAACTCTGTTCATCTGCGCAAAAATCCAATATGGCGTCCTTAAGGAAATATAAGGTTGACGCTGGAGGACGATAAATGAAACGTCATATTCAAATTCTAATTAGGCCACCTTATAGGGGAGGAAAAATGGCAATGTTATTGTGCAATATATTTTAATTTAAATTCCACTACAATTAAAGTTAGTAAAAGATTAAAACGATTTTGAGAAAGTTTGATTCTGAATTTAAGTGACATCGTGTCCCTTACGGTTTCCGAGAACCCTATTGTGAGGTTCGAATTTGAAACATTGTATATTTTGATCTTCGTTTGAACACCATATCTCGAATACTGCCCATTATCCTTATGTGTGCCTGTGCAGACTTTTAACTGGGAGATCAACAACATACTGCAAATTCACCCAATTCAAAGGAACACACTACCGTGGGCCCCATAAAACCTAGATGAACGAGCTTTACGGATGCTTACGTCCATCTGTCTTATGGACAATTCTGGCGCATTACTGTAGATATATTTTGATAATCATGAATGTGGCTCTGATTAGATCATATGTATGCGTGGCGCCAGTGGACATAACGGCCATGCTAGCTTCCGCCATATTTACATTTGAATATTTGAATTCTGACGGGATACCACAGCAATGGTCTGTTCTATAGAATCGCGCTTTTGTGCAGTATAGCTTGATGGTACAGTATGGACTTGCATATACATGCTTAATGTATAATTCGCTCCTAATACAGAGCCATCATGAACTGTGTACTAGTGCGGACAAATTTATATCACTTTTGGATTAATAATGCAAATAGAATAAACACAAACAGGACATTATCAGTGTGATCTAGTGTCCAAGGGTATTATGGTTCAATATAAATTCTGAATACTTATGTTAGAGCATTATTGCGTTTGTTATAGACCGAAAAATATGCGAATAATTCATGTAACCGGGTATACCGATAAAAAATAGTCTGGAACTTGATCTACCACGTAGTCAACGTAAGGGTGGGGCACAGAATATCCTCACTTCTAACAGTGCCTCCCACTCTACCCATTTTGCAAAATAATATATAACTGAATGATTTAAATTGCTTGCCATTTTTGATACACGCATTTCAATAGGTGGTGGCGTAGTAGTTATTTAAAGCACATGTGTACAATCCATCATGGAGCACTACACGATCCCAGAACGCGTCCGTATTGTTAAAACGCTTCACTTAAATAATGAGTCGATTGTTGCAACGATTCGAAAGCTACCACAAGATTTTGGTCGAAATAATGTGCCAAGTGTCAACACCATTCGCCAGCTGGTGCGGAAATTTGAACAAACAGGTAAATTTAAAGACTTGCCAAGATTCGACGGTGTTCGAATCGTTCGTACCCCGGAAGATGTCGAGAGAGTTCGTGAAAGTATAGTGGGGCGCCCCGACACGTCTACCAGACATCGTTCTCAAAAACGGGGAATTCGTCGCACGCCATCACGCACTATTTTAAATAAAGACTTTCATTCGCTACCATACAACATTCAGTTAACCCGAAAACTACAGCCCATGAAAGTCGCCAACAATACATGCAATGCAATATTGCAGCTCAATACCCAAATTAACGATTTTTACTGGCAACTAATAATGAGCGATGAAGCACACTTCGATGTGAACGGATTTGGTAATAAGCAGAATTGTCATATCTGGGTATTAGAGAACACTCGTGTCATCCATCAACGACCACTACATGCTGGTCGAGTCACAGTTTGGTGCGGCGTTTAATTTATCGATTTGGTGATGTTAACTGGCCAAGGTCACCGGATTTAACGGCTCCTGACTCTTTTTATGGAGATTCTCGAGAAATAGGGTTTAAGCCAACAAACCAAATACTGTACAGCTGAATAACAATATTACGGGAGCGATTGAAAATATTCCTCCCGAAACGTACCAAAAATTAATGGAAAATGTAATCAAGAGGGCTCAGGCTTGCGCGGCTTCTAGAGGCGGACATTTGTCCGATATTACCTTTCATACATAATTTCACTAAAATACTAAGATGAAAAAAATGGTCGTGTTTTATTTCATTTCACAAATATTCAAGATACAAACCAGTCGGTTACATATCGGCCACCTTGTATAAACAAAGCAGATGCCTTCAATGCACCCAGATCAGCAAAACATTATCGTTAATATTTATTACCTTATCATGAGCGAAGCATTTGATGGTTATTCAGCCCGTGTCATGATACCACCTTCCATAAAAAATTGTCGGTATTTCTTACGTTGGGGTGTTTCAAACAACACAAGAAATATAAACTCAACCTGCTGGGCAAAATTTCTCTATTCTCTACTTGTTTATCCTGTCTACCGCCTCACGTAGGCTAATGTAAATACAATCCAGATGAATTCTCTGATTGCACAGCGCTTATTGTTTGCTTATTATTAAAACACAAACATATTTGCTTGGTAATATAATAGGGAATCATCATCAGCACTGGTGTATTTTCGATCTGATTCTAGGACAAATACGGGCATTCATCCCAGTCACTGTCGGCCACATGTCGCTCGCATCGTATCTCTCAAAAACAAAAACCAGCGTTCTGGTGTATCATATAGTACAGGAAACATAGTGTCACAGATTCATGAATGTCAACACTTTGCATATAGGCTATCACAGAGCCATACTGATCCTTGTGGTTGAGCTGGAAGACTAGCAGCGATTTCTTTTCTAACGAAACGCTGAAGTTATTGCTGTTTGATGATTGAGGAGGCCATAATTTGGTGGCAGTTTAACATATCAAACACGCAGCATTGTGTGCCCCAACTACACTGACCATTTTGTTCGTATATTGGAAAGGAAGATAGCTGATACTCCTTTAAAAAATAGTTTCAAACTTTTCTCACTTCAGTATGTGGCAAATGGGTTTCGCCCAATGCCAATTTCATATCAAACACAACTTTGCCCACATCGACGGGCAGCGAGTAATGTTGCTCTTTTCTATGGACATTCCAGCAGAATATGTTACTTTGAGTTTTCGCCATGATACCATCATGTTCTAAGTCTGTCAGATCGACTCGTCAACAGTAGCGGATTTAGGGGGGACAGGCGCGGGGGGCGTCAGATACTTGCTTTTCTAACGCCATTGTGTTACTTTCTGACACATCATGGCGAGAGAGCTATACTAACTATAAGTTATAGCTTTAGGAACTGAGCATTGCGATTTTTTGGTATTCCAAACGCTGTCGCCCTTTGACTTCACTTACGTTTACACCACAATTCTTACGATTTTATACGTATATACGAGTATTGTGACTTGTGACAAACCTAAGTCTGAGTAATATACTAGCTATACAGATTGCACTTAAAAAGTGACTTATATTCTGTTTGTTGCTCAATAGTAATTTGAAAATTGTGTAAAGCTTGACTGATTTTGTTCGAGGCTGGTGTTGCAGCGAAGCACTATGTAAGATGAACGCCCAAATTGGAAATACACATTTATGAGATTTGTTCAGCGGTACGCCTGTGGCCTGTCCAAAAAGTGCGTCCATCGATGTTCAAAGTCAATACCACACGTCCGGCATGTCTTCCCGCGCATGTGTCTATTTATGTTGCTATATTGAATTCGTTTAAATCACAGAGCTTCTGCACCTCACGTGAATATGTATTCCTGCTCTTGATCCGTACAAACATGCATTATCAAAGTAATTACAATTTAACAGATATAGTTTTTTCCAAAGATTTCCAATATTTTTACATGCGTTGAACAGCTATTCGAAAACTGAGAAAACAACATTTATGCCGTAAATTGAAGTTCGACAACGAAACTCTGAAGAATAACTGTAACATCTATATTGAATTCCAAAAAATAATTAACTATACCTAATGATATTTTTATCACCTGCTGATATAATAGGAGTGCTTTATTGAGCTTGATTTGCACCAATCTTTTTGATTTGTTTCATGGGCAGTTCAGAGTCTTAGTCCTTGAGCTTAGCTTGGAGACGGTCTCAAGACACGATCTATAGATGATCTATAGACATCCATCTTTGTTTCGTCTAGCGTCTATAAGATAATGTGAGTTTTTCGGTCTCATGTCGCTATCAAAGACATTGTTTTGTGTGGAATTGCTCGGACATGTCTCGGGGTCCCTCAGAATGTTCTATTTCTGTCTGTTAACAGAGCAATGAAGTTTTTTATGTTTATTTTTAATATTATTACACTAGTTAATCCTAAATGCCACGTACTTATTTTGTTCTCATATAATAAATATTGTCTTTCTGAGTATTTCTGAGCATTTTCCATGTTGGCATTGAGTATATAGAAGAATGGGATTTAAGGAGCAATAATAGGATACACTCCACTGAGCTGTTTTTTATCCTTAACCTTTAAAAAATGAAATTCCATGATTTCTCAGGTTAATAATTGTCCTGAACTAAAGGCCAAAACAAAAGCGTCATCACGGGGTAATGGAGACGTATAAGGGTAACTGAGTGCGGTGCGGTGGTTTTTTCACAAACACACGCACGGTTTTTGTCTGAATAATGCTTGCTTCTGGGTGAAACATGATACGGCAAAATAAGGAAAGCGAACTTCTGAAACAGTGCAACGACCCATCAATTTTTTACTATACTTCGCCATCTAGTAGAATTACAAAGGACTTTTTTCCAATACATACCTTGTTTATGTATCTTCATAACATTTTTAAATCGAATTTTCATCTAATATGTTACATTCTAAAGACCATCTGTCACGGTACGCAATTTTTAGCTGAATTTAATACGGTAAATTCCATACAAAATTAAGGATAGTGTCAGACAGCATTTAGTACACAATATTGTATGAACAAATTTAGTGCTAAATTTTTTAAAACCTGTTCTAAATAATATCATGCTAAAAGTGAGTAGACGCCTACTTCGCATTTGAAGCAGTACAGTGGCTGATAGAAGCGCTACGTGACAAGGAATTACATGTTTTGTCCTTGTCCTTTGTAATGATTAGATGCGATTATAATTGGTTTACAAAAACAAGCCTAACCTCGAGCCTAACCAGTTGTGTTCATCAGTTTCGCGAAACTCCCTGCTTATGCTGTACTCGTAGATTGAAAAACTCAAAAGATTTCATGGTCAAGGCCAGAAGAACATAGACACCAAATAAGCTGCGTTGGATAAAATCAGAATGACTTTAGAACCAATCAGGGCTATAACCAGTGGATCCTACACTAGACGTCCTTGGTGGACAGCTACAACGCGGGTCCCGCAGTCGCATATAATACCCGCCAGAAGCTGGCACCCCCTTTTTGCAGCACCATCGATTAGTTTTAGAGTTCTGAACTACTTTCAAATAGTTATACAGTTCCTATGGGGGTGCGACAATAATTCTGCAGTTTTTTGAGAAATGTTTAAGAAAAAGTTTTGGAGGTGCTAACTTCACACCGACCCGCTTACGTCAAACATGAGCTTAGTGCTGTGGATTCTCAAGGAAGTAAACAGCTTTACATTTTTCAATAGTTTTTAGCAAAAGGTCTGCAAAATTTCTAAAATAAAAATCAGCATCAATCATCCACAGGACAATCCACTAGCATGTCACATTTATCGACAAGTACACGGCACTCCAGCACAGTACGTCTCACACATTCATCCAACCAATCGCTTTCAAACACTGAAATGGAGGATTCTACGAGAAAAAACTATAATTAACTAATAAAATGTAAGCAAATATCACCAACCCACATGATAATGTATGTTCTAAAAGTTTTTGCACAAAATCTATTGGCTTTAATTTTAGCAAACACAAAGTTATATCGAGTTGCCTTCCGAAACAGAAGTTTGTTTACTTACTTTACTGTCCGTTCACATTCATCTGTATCTGCAAGGGGGTAGGGCGAGTACCCAAAGCTGAAATCTGTCGAATATTCCAGAATAAAAACATTTCCCGCAGAAGCATTTATCGAACAATAGCGGAGTGCGAACAGGGAATACCATGTCTGAATCTCCCAAACAGTAGAAGTGGAGCCTGTACTGCACAGAGGTGAGAGAGATTGGTGAGGAGAGTAAATCAGATTCGAATGTCAACAAGGAGACTCTCTCGTCAATTCAGATTTTCTCAGAGTATGGTATCGTTGGAATTGAGGAGGAATGGTCTCAAATATCGAAAGATACTTAAGTGCCCAAATAGTCTCGAACGCAACTCCTTCGTATACCTAGATGCTGTAGTCAACTGAGCCGGGTACACCTTGCCAATGGAAAAATCATTATTTTAGATGACGAAAAGTATTTCACTTTAAGTAATTCTTAAATGGAGGGAAACGACGGATTTTATACGGACAACGTAGAGGAACGCCCTGACAATGTTAGATAAAAATATAAAGCGAAATTTGCGGATAAAATCATTGTCTGGTACGTAATTTCTAACAGAGGTGTATCACAATCTTTTGTGTGAAGAGTGACGGGTGAAGCCTCGAATAGCCAGACCTATATTAATAACTGGCTTTCCAAATTGCTTCACTTTATCCACGAATATCATGCTAATAGTCATATCATATTTTGGCCAGACCTAGCATCATGCCATTACTCAAGAGATACCCAAAACAGTCTTCGACAACACAACATAGGGTAAACGAGTTAGTTATTCGGTCTTAGATCGCAAAACTATGATCATGGCAGCATGATTCATCTTACATGCAAGGCATCCTGTTATCCATTTTGGCGCCAAATCACACGTACCTGCTACCTGTGTTGTTGAGGCAGTTTGCTTGTTGTTTTGTTAAGGGTGTGTGATGAAGTTGTGAAAAGGTTGAACTATCAACTGCTAAGGAAAACTTAATTTATATACAAAGTGTACCGCTAGTCCAAGGGTGAGCATCTCTATAGTATTTCTTCAAAAATAACAGGTCTGTAAGGTTATGTTTTGGAAGGGTGTCCAATAACTACGATGATTTTTTTAGGTTTTTCAGTCGTTGAACATTTGTCCAATAATTGAAATTTGCATGACATTTTCAGTTTGACTGCACTACTTTCCCAGAATGTTCTTCTGAATTCAAATATACAAATGAAAGGGATTTATATGATGTACCTATAGTAATTGGACACCTGTCCAATAACTAACTTAGTACGTGTCCGATGACTAAGCTTGTGGTTTCCAGGTCATCCAAAGGTTACCAAACATGCCAAAAAAGCATTCATTTGATGCAAATGTGATGTATTTAGCAATACAGGAAGTTAAAAATAGTAACATGTCTTACAGGGCTGCAGCTAATAAATATGGGATTCCAAAATCCACATTAGAATTCAAAATAAAAAATCCAGGTCATAAAAATACATGCGGCCCATCTCCAGTACTTTCGACAAAAGAAGAATATGAACTTATTGAGTGGATAAAAGAGCTTGCGTCCCGTGGTTTTCCGAGAAAAAAAGATGGCATAATGCATAGCGTCCAAAAATTTTTAATAGAAAATCCTAATCCATTCAACAACAATAGACCAGGAGAGTGTTGGTTCAAAGCATTTCTAAAAAGACAGTCATCTATTAGACAACGAACAAGCGAACCAGTTGTGCGGCAAGTGCTTGTGTGGCAGAAAAGGACATACGGAACTGGTTCACCGATATAAAAAAGTACCTGGATTCAAAAAATATTAGCATGGAAGATCGTTCCAGAGACTACTATTGCGACGAAACGGGCTTTCAAGTTTTCCCGAATACGGGTAAAGTTTATGCTGCAAAAGGTGCGAAAAATATATACACTGTCGAAAAGGGATCTCCTAAAGAGAATATTACTGTTATGTTTTCATTTTCGGCTTCTGGAATCACTTGTCCGCCGATGATAATTTACCGCTATAAGAGAATTCCAGAAAAAATAAGTTTAACAGTGAATCCGGACTGGGGAGTTGGAAGATCTGATAATGGTTGGATGACTGCAGATACATTTTATGAATACATAAAAAATATATTTCATCCATTTTTAGTTGATAAGGACACCACTTTTCCAATTGTGCTATTTTTAGATGGTCATGAGTCATACCTGACATATGAGCTGAGTCTACTTTGTAATGATCTCAACATCGAAGATAGCTTTGTACCCTAATGCTACAAGGATCCTTCAACCATGCGATGTGGCGGTGGAAAAAAGCTGTTAGGGAATTTAACGAGAAAAATCCAGGAGAGCTCGTAAACAAACTCACTTTTGCTCCACTTCTAGAAAATGTTGTAAAAAATATCGTTAAGTCAGAAACTCTGGATTCCGTGCATGTGGCCTATTTCCTCTGAATCCAGATACAGTTGACTATAGTAAGTGTCTGGGGAAGGAAAACATTAGTAGATATGAAAGAAGATATTATGCAATCACCAAGTATGGATCAAAAATCGTTTGTAAATTTAGTGGGAGAACAAATTCAAATCATTTGATGCAACTGCAGAGCCCACAGAAGGTATATGTGACGAATGTCGGATACTTTACAACATTTGGAGTTTTTTTGGAGAATCAGATTTTTCATCCGATGAAAAAACTGCGTTGCAGGAAACAAACAATGATCCAAAAACAATCCAAGTCTTAGAAAACATCGTTATAAAAGAAGGAAATATTATGAGTGTGACTCAATCGCCACCAACACTGCCTTCTAGTACGAGCATTTCCAGCTACTTAGATGTACCAGAAAAGCCTGAAAGAAAAAATAAGCGTCAAGTAGAGCGCGCAACATTTGCTGTGACATCAAGAAGGTACCAAGAAGACATTGAAAAGAAACGCGCTCTAAAGTCACAAATGGAAGCCGAGAAACAAGAAAGATAAAGAAAAAGAGAGGAAATTGATGCAGCTAAAGAAGCAAAAAAGAAGACAATTACTGCAGAAAAATGTAGCATCTGTACGCTCAAAGCTACAAAAAGCTATCTGTTGTGCGACTCTTGCAACAGAAGGATGCATCGTCAGTGTGTTCCAAAAGGTCACCATAAGCACATGCCGCAATTAGGTGATGACGATTTATTCATTTGCCATGACTGTTATAAAGAGGAAAGTTAAGACGAAGAAGAACGATTTAGTGAATGTTCGGGATTGAATGACAGAGAATCAAGCAACAGCGATGAAGGGATGGAGGTGTACGAGCTATTTGAATGGTACCAGACAGAAGTATCCGTTTATGTTCAGTTTAACTGAAGGTCTGTTCTGATGTCTTAAAACCTCCAATAAAAAGCTTCTTTGATATGGAACAGTTTGCCTTATGTCTGTCCAATAACTCAATGTTATGTGTCCAGTAACTGGATTTTTTGTCCAATAACTGGCATTTTGGGGGACTCCGCATTGTTTTTTCAATTTTTTCAAAATCTGTTGTACGAAAAATTAATCGCCACCTCGCCTATAAGTTAGAATGTTAGATTTACATTCACCGCAAAGCACACTTTTATAAAGTTAATTTTCAACCTTTACCATTGTTTTGAGTCTGAAAAGAATCTTAAGTGTCCAATAACTACCATGTTTACCCTACCTTTTGTTTTCAAAAACGATTATCCTTCAAACTTGCCGCAGGCTCGCCCAATATGGGATATTTGGGCTTTACTGATTAGGAAGGTTTATCATGGAGGCTGGGAAGCCCAAGATGAAGAACAATTAAGACGGCGAATTTACGAAGGGAGAAATTGAATTAAATTCCATCCAGGACCTCATGAGAGGCATTAATTCGATAGTATACCTGAATTTTAGCAAAGTATTGAGTTGTAATTTATGTTAGTATTTAAATAAATTCCTTCATTAAAAAAAATCCGATAAATATTTTGTGCCAAAACTTTTAGGACATACGCTACTGTACAGAACCGAGAAACGCGGAGTTCTAGCATCTCCCGGTGGGAGTTTGGAAGGTATTTCTCGACATTTTTCCCAACCAAGAGTAGTTTTTTAATGGCACCCCCGAGTTCTGCTTTTGAAATTGTAACCAGTATTGAGCTAGATATATCTAAAGGTATGGGGCTATGCTAGACTCCGCACTTTTTGGTTTTGTACAGTCTCATGTGAGTTAGTGATATTTGATTACGTTTTCTTAGCTAGGTGTAGTTTTTTCTCATAGAATCCTCAATTTCAGTACTTGAAAATTATTGAAAATCATTGATTGGATGAATGTGTGAGGCTTACTGTACTGGAGTGCGGTGTACTTGTCGAATTTTCTCGCGATAAATGTGACTGTCTAGTAGATGGTTGATGCTAATTTCAGAAATTTTGCCGAACTCTTGCTAAAAACTATTAAGAACTCTAATACTATTCATACTGTAGAACTATTCGAAAGTTGTTCAGAATTCTGAAACTAATCAATGGTGTTGCAAAAAGGGGCGCCAACTTCCGGCGCGTGCATATAATATATGCGAATTACGGGATCGCTTCATTTTCTATAATTTTCTATTCGTTTAAAGTAATAAAGAACAAGCCGAAATGAAAAGTGTGGTAAGTATGATTTTGATGTGATAAATGGCAGTTCGAAGTTAACAGTTATAGTTTTTTTCTACCGACTGCGCATGATTTCGTACTAAATTTATTACCAAAATATTTGACAGACAGGATTATAACTTGTAAAAAAATGGGAACCAAATTCAGTAACGCATTTTCTCACAAAATTTGTTACCAAATTATGAACAACATTTTGTATCGTGACAGACGACCTTCACAACTATTATAAAGTTTAAGTATTACAATGGGTATTAAAATTGAAAGTTATATCAAATTCCATTTTAGAGAATCAACGACCATATTCGCTCAAAAACAATGTTGAACTAAATTTTAGAATAACACCGTGACCAAAATTAACCAAATTAAATTTTCAGCTTAATTAACTAATCTTCTTCCGAGGATTAACTCAATAACAGGGAAAGAAATGGAAGCAGATAATTCATTTTAATTTATATAATACGACTTGGCTGAAGAGCAAAGTAATTATTCAACTTTTTAAGATCCTTAGAGTGAAAGGCACTCTTAGTTTTTGAGGGAAATATTCGTTAAATTTCTTGTGGAACTTGAAGACGCCCAGCTAAGAAAACAGAAGCTTTTGTTTATGCGGAGGCCAGACAAACCGCGACTAATCTGTTAGAAGAGATCTCCAGATAAAGCGATACTGAAATACTAAAGAATAATATTGTGAGTATATTAAGCCTTGTCTCCAGATTTTTAACTTACAGAAATGGTAGTAAGGATACCTAAATACTTCAAAACTTTATAGGATTATATTGGGAACAATTTTCATTTCCCTCTCTTATTGTTAGAAGTAAATACAACTTGATACACCTAATTAGTTTGGAGCACTGAGTTCAAATACGGCCATTTTAGTATGAAACGGTTCTGCAACCGAATTCCAAGTAAAAGATGGGCATATTATGTTTTTGTTGTAAGTACTCTCGGTTTAAAAAATTGGGGTTACAAAAAGTTTAATTTAAAGATGTTACATATGTACATTTCAATATCATACATTGCGTATTTAAAGGATAGTAACAAATGTGATGGAAACACTTATTTATGGAAGCATTAGAGACTTATTCCGAGTCTCTGTGTATACATACATAGAAATCACCGAGAGCGGCATCGCATGTTCCTTGTCCCTTTTAGGCGTTAACGAATCAGAATAATTTAATTTATCCTCCGCCCTTTGTATACTTCTGGCAATAATGAAGCTTCAGAGGTGGAGAGCAGGATCTCCTGAGACCCAATGTGGTCAACGCAGCCCTACTGAATGGGATGCCTGTGCAAGGATTAATCTAGTTGTAAGCGATGGTAACCGCTCCAAATTAAAGCAATTATTATCAAAGAGACCCACGGACATGGGACGAGTAGAATGGAAAAGAAATAAAAGAGGCACACAGAAAAGTATGGTATTGGTAAATTAACCTGTTTTACTCTGAGCTGCTTCTAAGAAGGAGAATCCTAAATCTGATATATTACATTTTTTTGTATTATTTCCCAAAATACGTATTTTAAAAATCCTTAAACTAAAACAACTCAAGTTAAAAACAGATCGTGTGTATCGTCGATGATCTGTTTTGTTAATAATATTGTAATTATCTAGAATCGGAACATATAATATAGACAGTGCTCCGGGTCAACTTGATGTTTGCGAAACACTTTGAAGAGCAGAGCAAACTAATGGGGGTAATAGGGGGAGCATTTGTAATCAGAAAAACCATATGTTCTTATCCGATTGTGCGCGGTTTTTGAGGTATCGACATTTTCAAAAAATTGTGGTAAGTCGCTACTTTTGAGACTGTACTATCTTTTCTGAAGTTGTCTTTTGTTGTTTTTCAATCATATTTACAGGATATGTTTCCAAATGAGGCTAGGAAAAAATCTGAGTGAAAATTTAGTCCAGGTAATGTAGGTACATCAATTGGCTAATCTGCATTTTGTCAAAAAGATTATAGCATAGTCAGCCACGCCTGTAAAAAAAATTAGTACACGGATAAAGTCTCCGTACTGATGAAAAACTTACTGATACTATGGCCTTTCAAAATACCTCTTAGATAATCAAATATCCTAAACAGTTTCTGCGAAGCGGTAGACAAAATATTGCAGGTACACTAAATCCGGAAATCCACATTTTTTCAACTTAACCCTTCATTGTTGATCTTCCTTCCAAATAGAACGAACAAACACTTTTATGATAATGCATCTTCATACCTATTCGAAGTCTAGCTCTAATGGTTGCAAGGGTTGACGGCCTTGGTATTATTTTGGAAGTTAAAAGCGTTACTGAAACAGTGCAGCCCAATTATCATCCTTATGTAATTCAAATAGAAGACACCAAATCCTTGAATGTAAGTTTTATTTCCTCAATATTCTCAGGATCATTCTTTTTTTTTCATAAAATATGTTGCGGCTCTGAATATATGAGGCATATGAGGCAATCTTTACAGGGAAATCTTCGAAGTGTCTTCCTCCTGCTCTAACGCAAGCTCTGCATCGTCATAAAAAAATTCTTTCAACCCGCTGTATCATGTGTGGATTACTGCGGGGGCTGTTGCTCGCAGTAGCAATGCGTTCTCTTAAAACGATTGAAGTTTCATTATAAATCACGACTTCCTTTATATAGCCCCAAAAAATCGATGGAATTGAGGTCCGGTGAACGAGGCGGTCAGGTTATAGTTACTCATCGTCCTATCCATCGGCTTGTGTGGAGGTGCCTCATCATGTTGGAAGCACATCATGGTAGCTCAAATGGGCAATTAATTGGCCATTCAGTAGCCGAGCCCAAAAGTTTGCTCCGAGTGTCTTTGCTAGAAGAGGTCGTGCCTTATCATTCGTGGATTCTATAGAGCCCAGTGAGGTAAGTTATGATTGTTATAGATTACTTGTCCTCAAAAAAAAGCTTCGTCTGTCCATAAGATTTGTTTGAAGAACTGTGAGTACTGTATTCCTCTCGTACATTTCTTTAAATTCCAGGGGTTGTTGTCCCACACCATTACATTCAGCAGATCAACAATGGCCGGTATAATGTTAATTTAAAAAAATGGGAATTTTTCGGACTTAGGGAACTTGTAGCATTTTCTCTACTTTGCGCAGAAACTAATTAGTATATTTGATTATATGAAATGCCATAGTATCAACAAGTTTTTCATCACTATGGACACCTTATCGATCTACTAACTTTTTGTAGAGACCTCGTGGAATATGCTGTAATCTTTTTGAGAACAGACAAAATTGCAGATTAGCCGATTGCTGTACCTACATTACCTGTACCCGATTTTCAATCATAGTTTTTTTCCACCAACATGTCATTTCGGATCAAAAGAAGCGATTTTCCACAAATTCTTAAAAATGGCGATAACTCGAAAACCGTTCACAATCGGATGAGAGCATATGGTTTTGCTGATTGCATGTGACCTCCCATATCACCAACTTTTGTTTGCTCCACGGCTTTTGGGACAATTTATAACAATCTCGTTCCAAAAGATACCAAAGATCATTTGCGTCTAATCCATCAATTGGTTATTCGTTTTTTCAAAAATGGTCGGGAATGGAATAAAAAGTAATCATCAAACAGCAAAGAGAGGCGTTAGAAGTAGTTGGCTTTTCAAATTAAAAGATTTTAATTTATTTCAATTTCGTCATTTGATAATGAAGACGATCTCAGGGGAGGCGAAAGGTGGCCTCAGAGGCTCATCGCTTCTGTGGAATTAATTCGAGAGTGGGCTGCCGGAAAAGCAGCTGGAAAAGGGCCGAAACCAAACGGAATAAATGAAGGAATGGATGAGAGGAGCACTTAATTAAAGTAATCATCGTAAAAAGTAATTGCGGAGAGCGGCGACGAGCTGCGCTCCAAGCTGCGGTGGGGGGTAAATTACGGACCAATATTAAAAATTCGAATTTTGGAGGAACCACGTTTATTAATCAACTACTTTCGGAGCTTACAGATTGCCTTAGTGCCTCTCATGCATCTATATCAATATATAATCAAATTATATGTAAAAATATACATGTTGCAAACATCTTAAAAAATGTAATCAGTATCAAACAACAAGGCATATGAATTATAGAAAGTATCACAGGTATTATTTAGGCAAGATTAAAACATGAAGTTTGAGACATTCAGTATAAGTCCATCGTTTCAGGGAACCTAACAAACTATTACCAATAACGGGACATCAACTGCTGCCTCCCGCTAACCACTAGCGAGTCATTCTTGCCTCTGGATCCGCTTGCAGTGGTCCCTGTGTGCTAATCAGCTTATGAATGCCGCTAAGCTACGCTGTTTCCATGGCCTGACGTGATTGTTGCTCTCTCGGACTGTGAGCTGGTAGCCGGCACTTGCTATGGAAACGTTCCTCTTTTGTTTGCCCAATCACCGCAGCTGCCTACGATCGCCAACACAGTCGCATTCGTATTCGCGGCTACGTATATAGATATTCATTCACATCAGAAGTAGGATGGCAGAGAGAGGCCAGTGGTCGACAGCGACGGAAAAACCGATCCATGGAGCGGGCTAAATATAGGCAAGGCGGTTATTGTCGCCACGACCGTGCAGTACAAGTTGCTATAAATACCATGAGTATTATCATTGAATCAGGTGTTGTTCAGTTGAGGGAGAATCGGAAATGTATTGCACTGACGCGTGGGGTTGAAAGGGGTCGTTCAAGGAAGGGGGACAAACAAGTACACGGATTTGGGTACACAATAATTTATATCAGAGAAAGTTATTTTCAGAAAAAGTTCCAGCTTTCAAATGAAATTAGGAGGTTGAGTTTTGAAAGCGAAGAATTAATAGAAAATGGGCGTTGTTCCATTATCTTTGGGAAAACTTTATTATTCAACAATGATATAAGACTCACTCCTCGGCTCACTCTCTCAGTAAAAAAGTACATTTAATGATGTGAAGAACCTAGAATCATATTATTTTGCCTAAAATAAATGTATTCACAAAATTACTTGAAAAAACGTCAAAACTGACATCAGAAGCTGTTAGAAACGCAATTAAATTGTTTTCTAAATTAGGCCAAAAAATGTATACCAAAAAACCGAAAAGTGAAAAAATAGTTTGAGGATAGATTAGAAAAATGTGTGGAAACATTATGATGAACCTACTGCACAGGTTATGATAAACTCGAAAACACTCTCTTCTTTTCTTTATGTGTATAGAGCGGGAGATCTAATTGCCCTTGCGTTTCCATCATCTAAAACGGTGTAGTTTATCTATCCGCAATCGTCCAACATTTCCCATTCCAAACACCTAAATCAAACACTCTGGCACGCATAAACTAAACAAGATAATGAAACCGTATTCCAGTTAGGGCCACCCCGACGTCAACCAGCAGGAGGTTTATGTAGTTCAATCAGCAAATGCTGCTGCCCTTTTGCTAATCTAAACAGTTGGCCATGACCATCAGATAAAATTATCAGGTGACACGCAGTAGGCGGTGTGAGATCCTCCCACCAAATGCCGCCCAACCACCGTATTTCAGTTATGCTCAGTCGAAGTTAAATTAACTGTCTCCATGTCAGTGATGTCACTGCAATCTGATATAAACTGATCAATGGCGTAACCACCATCTGGAATATAATAATTATTGTCCAACCCTTGTTATGGATGAGGAAAGGTTAAAAATATGGTGAATGCTTAAAGCTAACTGGAATCACGATTAGTATAGCACTATACAATAGTAAAGTCGTTTTGAGACAATTGATTACACATCTTTATATCTATAGCTTAGTGATGGTACGACGTATAAGGTCAGTATATGCTATATAGTTACTTCTTGAGGTCGACATGGTCTATAACTTTGTGTGAATCAAATTTTTGGTATAAACGTAAGAATATAAAATTTCTCTAAGTGGTTAATGCAGTTCTAAATATTCTACTAGGTTAGCACAAGCAGATTTTACTGTTATAATGCTATATTTTTTGGTAAACTGCTAATTCATAGTTTTTGGTGAGACACGATCAGTCAATGCAGTTATGGCCAACTTGGTAAACATCGCATTTGTTAAAGGAATTACTTACAATACATTAGCCCCGAACCCATACATGCTTGTAAACTATGATTCTAGTCCAGTTTTACCCGTTTGCATGATCTATAAGCCATGGGATAGGTTTCCCAATTAGAAACAGTCATTTGAAAACCGCGACCAGACAAAAATGGCAAATTAATGTTAGCAACAAATAATAGTATACCTATATTAAGTGTCTTTAGTAAAATACTCCGATTTTTCCACTTACTGTCTCTAACCACATAGGATTCTGGTGAAATGATGTTCTCACATACCTGTAACAAAAAGAAGATATTTACATGATATTCAATTAATACTATTCCTTGAAGTACGATTCAACAGTTTTTATATTAGGAATCAGATATTCTGGCTGATAAGAAAAAGGTAAACACCTACGTACGTTTATTAGAATTCAAGGATTTTTACATATCGATTTATCTTGCCATGAACAACAAGTGTTAACAGCTGAACATCGGCGTAACCGCTTGCTCTGGTGTAGAGCAAGAAGTCTATGGGACCGGGAATGGAATCAGGTGGTCTTTAGAAACGAATCCCGCTTCTGTCTGGGGAGGCACGATGGACGGGTAAGAGTGGGAAGGCCCCGTGGAGAAAGACGTGACCCACAGTTTGACAGAGAGGGTCACGATCACCACACCGTGGGAGTTATGGTATGGGGTGCTATTGCTTATCACCACTAATCTTCATCAGAGGCAATATGACAGACCGACGCTATATACAGGAAGTTGTTACGGGTTTAATTTGAAAACTTTTTCCAAACCTTGTAGGAACTGCCGTGACCCTGCAATAATCGTAAACACTAAACAAGGGTAGACATATTTCTAGTTTAACTACCTGAACAGTTTCTCTATGGTTTATACGTAACTCTCCACCTATTATCTCATTTTCTATCTGAGAATTGTTTACGTCTTCGTTTCTTTCCTAACCTCAATGTTACATTTTGATAAGTGTTCGGCCCTTTCAGTCCGGGAACAGTCCGCTGTTGTTCCATTGCTCCATTGCTCCTCTCGAACTTTGTGTTCCGTGTCTAAGTTGAAGAAACTTCACTTTTTGGTCGTAGCTCTGTTAAGAAGCACGCATTTTGCGGATCTTCACGCCGAATGAAGTCTAAGCGTTCTTCCTTTTTATCTCTCATATAATCCTACGGGGATGTGGGAGACGGGAGTCTTCGATGCTTTTATGGCGTTCTAGCCGACACTTTTAGGCCACACTCCAACAGAGGTAAGCGATTCGGCTTGCGTTAAAATGGAACCCGGCGCCATATTGGATTTTTGTTTCAGGCCTTTTTCATCTTCTTCCAACTTTTTCATCTTCTTCCAACTTTTCGTCTTCTTCACCTTACGTTTTCTCCACCAAACCACTGCTGATACTTTCAGATGAAGCTCTGACGACTTTTCCACGCCCTGTCCTGTAATGAGAGTTCCAAGCAGCCCCTGAGGAAGGGAGCTGATTCAGCTGTTGCCAATGTCCGCAAACGCCATGTGCTGAAACCCCGTCGAACTGCATCTATATACTTAAGCAGCTAATTTCACTTAATATGAATTATTTATCCTAACTTCACAGCTGGTATGATCCTGAGGTATGCATACCCCCGGAAACTTGGTAAGTCACTAATGTTCGTTTTCATTTGTTGTTAGGTGATCGATTAACCATTGCAAAGTGAAATTTTGAGCTTACTGTGATCATTTTGAATACTTGAAAATCCTGTCATAGCACCCTTCAGGTAGTTTGTTGCAAACCTTGTCATAGCACCCTTCAGGTAGTTTGTTGCAAACTTTGTGATAGCACCCTTCAGGTGATTTATTAAAAATAGTTAAATAGATTTTGGGCAAGCTCTGGAAATTGGCAATCTTTTCATTTCCCCCAGGGCCCTAATCCTCCAAATCAACAACCACTTCGAACCCCAGAAGTAACATTCATCGTGCAGGGAAGTGCATCTACAACCACCCCCCTGGCACGAGGGTAACAAAGTAGTGGAGCCTTATCTTATTCCATACCTAAGCACCATCCAAAACCCGGCAAGACAATGCCATATCGCATGTTTGCCAGAGCATCATTAGCCTTCATGGATCAATATCGCATCAACCCTTTACCTTGGCCAAAACGATCGCCTGACCTATCTGTAAATGAACATGTCTGGGACATGATAGGTCGCAGCCTCTTCAATTTGCAACACCCTCCACAGACTTTAGCA
Source organism: Acanthoscelides obtectus (assembly GCA_963669975.1). Lineage (NCBI taxonomy): Eukaryota > Metazoa > Arthropoda > Insecta > Coleoptera > Chrysomelidae > Acanthoscelides > Acanthoscelides obtectus. The sequence goes on from CAVLJG010000008.1 coordinate 40,621,887, forward strand.
GCTCTTACTCATGAAGTTGCAGTAGCCTGGAACGAGACCCCAACAATATATCGACCACCTTATCAACACGATGCCCAGGCATGTCAATGAGTGTATAAGAAATCGTGGATTCTCATTATTGAACCAGCTTCCGCAGTCAGTTGAATCAAGCTGAAAATTTAATAATTTTACTAGTAAGAGACGCTGAACATATATGCCAAAAGTTACTAAAATCGGATAAACATACGTAGGTGTCCACCTTTTTCTTTTGTAACTCAGTATAATTTGGGAATTTATATATGAGCTTTATGTGCTGTACCCCAAATTCTAGTTATCTGTAAGTCTACTTTACCTCGGTAGTAATCAAGCAAAAGTTAAAAAACTAAAACAGAAATAGTGTACTGTAGTTTTGACTTATGCTATAAATGTGTATCTCTTCATATAATCTATTCTCTGAAATGTCTTTATTGTAACTCCGCCAATGATAAACCGAGATTCGTTCGAATAGTGGAAACGCACAAACTGGAACTGGATACATAGCAGCCATCAAATTACCAGTATAGGAGTAGAGTAATTAATTGAAACTAAAATTGATTAATTGAGTGGCAAGGAGACGGATTATCATCGCTGACTGTCGAATTGCTGGATCGCAGGATCAGTGTTGCTGGCTGTCCTCGCCTCTCGTGGGTATTCAGCCGCAATCCATGCCACCCGGTTCTAATGAACGATGGGATTATCACGCGTCAAACTGACGTGTGACAGGTTTCGAATTCAGTTGACAAAAACCAAAACTATGGGATTTAGTAATAAATATGCTCCCAGGATACTATTTTTTTTTTATTTTTATTTATACTCCAACTACCACGAAGGCCTAAGGCCTAAGCACCCATTGGGTACCGTGGGGCTATGGGGGATACATGGGAAAGGGGGCACGCCACACGGACTCTGGCGAGGGAACACGTGTGCATGCAACATGCACACATTCTGGCTCCGCCTACGAGAACCGCCGGGTGGTACCTCCGCGTTCGACAGTCAGAGACCATCTACCACCTACGGACAATCACAACATCCATGGCCAAGAGAAACATTTCTCCTGGGACGGGAATCGAACCCGCACAGCGCACGGCGACTGATCAGGAGACCGAAGAGTCTACTACTGCGGCCACCGCTGCTGCCTAAAACAAACACACAACATCCATGGCGAAGGCGAGATTCGAACTCGCGGCCCGGCCGGCCGGCTGATCAGTAGCACGACACTCTGACCCACGCGGCCAACCGAGGTCCCAAACTAGGAACAGGATGGATAACAAGTATAACAACCAAAAGCGCATTTGTTCTCATCAAGATATGTTGCTAACAAACATCACAAAATATCTCTCTAACTGGAATCAGGTTCAAATGATACAGCAAAGTGCCATCTATTACCAGAATCAACAAACTTAATGAAAAGAAAATAAGTATTACTATCAACATATTCGTAAATTCGGCAGGTTTTATTTCTCTTTGAATGTTGTATCGTGTACAAAATTCCCCAAGGGCAGCTGCGTATGAATCATCACTCTTAAAGTAAGCACTTTGCGCTCCGGTGCGACGTTCCATTGTGACTATTCAACCCGCATGCCGAACGCGTGGATCAAGACCTCACCTCACTTCCTCGAGTATACGGTTGCCATTTAATTCAAATTTGAAATGTGAACTTTCCCACTGGACACACTGTATATGTCAGTTCGCGTTGTCAGCCAGCACGTATCTTGGAAAGTGACATTTAGTCGTTTTTTTATTCACATTTTGTAGGTTTTTTGTATCATAACGTAGGTTTTTCTATAAGATGTTAACTTAACACAAGCTGTTATACACTTGTTGTGAACTTTTGTAGCTGTACGTGTAACATAATCGTCAGCGAACAGCGACCATAGCGAGCAAACGTGGAATAAACTATTTGCACACTAAAAACTAAAAGTTTTTTACGTAATACCGCTGCGGGTCACAATTGTGGTCGCTAGATGTCGCCAGTTCTGGTACTATAGTAGATATGGTCTACTCGCCATTGAATAAATTAGCAATAAGCTTCCGTTCGACGGGCCACAGACGGCCAACCAGGGACAGCTGTTTCGTGCTTTTCGGCAACTCTTCAGCATAATCTATGCTTGGACTCAGGTAGGATAATGAACGAAAGCCCTACAACGATCCCCTATCCGGAGTAGGCAGCACAAAGTGTCATCCACAAATATTACCAGATTCGACCACAGCGAGACTGAAAACAGCAAGCTGTCTGTTGAAACTGTATCCCACTTCGCACTTCCAGCCGGGTCACTACTGTGGCCGCTAGAAGCCGTTGATACTGGTAGTTATTACTAGCTTATTCAATGACGAGTAGGCCGCATCTACTATAGCACCAGAATCGGGGGCATCTAGCGGCCATAGTGGTGACTGCTGACAAGGTGAACTGGGATACAGTTCCAAAATAGAGCTTACTGTTTTCACTTTCGCTCGTTCTTCCTGAGACAAAAACCTAAACCATGCTGGGGAGTTGCCAAACAGCATGAAACAGCTGTTCATCGACGACCATCTGTGATCGAAAGCTTATTATTAGTTTAGAATCGTTCTGCTATGATAATTTCTGCCGCATATCCATGGGAAGTTAAAACGTTTGTTAAAAGCAAAGGAAACACATATCTTAGATTTACACCTTCTTTCTCAATCCGTCAAGGGATGTAGATATTCTTTACAGAATACTTTACCCATGTCCACCCCATGTCCACGACGGCAAACACGTGCAATATTGAGTAAGCTATATATCATTTTTACTTATATCCCTATCCCAGGCATAGGCAATTTTTAATCCACATAAGCGATATCGGGTTTCCTTTTATTTTATTATCCTACTAAGATGCGCATGACAACCAAATAAATTGGAATCTCAAATGTTCTTGTATTGAAACCAGTGTGCACTTTGCCATGAAGGATTTTGATTTTTTATTGAATAAGGAATAAGGAAAGTGCAAGATTCATGAGTCCGTTTTCAACACTGTCTTGTATTTTAAATTGAAGGGTCGAATGCACTTACTTCAATATTATGTTTGCTGTTCTAAAGCTGTTCTGTAATTGAAACTACCGATTGAATCAACAACTCTTCCTGATAGATACATCCCTTAAATTGCTTCGAAAATATAGGCTTTACATTTCGACTGCCTGTACAGTTTAACCGCCCCGAATTTGTTAATCGGCGACCAAACATTTACATACGTTTTACACAAATTATCGGAAATTTACTCGAACTTGAACCGCTCTCGATGTCTGCTCTGAATTCAGCTCAACTTTGAATCGCTCTCTGATCGAATATTTAACCAAACACTAAAATTAATTTTCTCGGTAAATACGCAAAATTAACAGTCGCTTTGCTGAATGCTTCAGATGGATCGGCAGAAGTTTTGGTTTTTCTTTGAAAGCCGTTATCATGCATCGTATGTTATATGAAATTCTCATATTAATTGGCTATCTATTACCATTGATTACCGAATTTACCTGAAAGATCCTAGCATGATTATGTGACAGTAGCAAAACACAGCGAATATCCTATTTTTTGGCCATTGGACAACTTAAATAAACTATATCGGACGCAATACTAAAGGAATGCCCGAGTCGTCAATTATTTCTATTTATATGTCTTTTTACGAAACTCTTAGCCATCGACTGTAAAGGTCAATTTCGTTATCCTGGTGCGGTTATTTGTGTGCCTGTTAACGGTAACACTTTCTCCAGAAGAGAATAGTTTTTGTGAGTACTACCTACCGTTAACATTCAGTATATTGAAATGATGGTACTATGAACTCTACAAAATTTTTCTTTAGACTTAGAGCAGTATCGTCAGTCATTCTTACAATTATTATTATTATTATTATTATGATAATTGAGATGAGCAGAGTACACAGTACTATAAGCTCATGCAGTAAATATAGTGTACGGACACGTAACACAAATACATCAAATAGAAAAAAATAAAAAAGACAGCTCATAGCTATAAAGTTTGTACACTCCTCCAGCTATCATACTGCACTTTGAAGGTATTAACTGAAGTAGCACCAACCACACTTTCAGGTAAACTATTCCAGGTGTTGAATATGCGGTTGGGAAGAAACCACTGTCGGACTGTTGTTTTAAATGGCTCCTTATGCAGTTTGAAGCTGTGTCCGCGTAGATTGCTGCGCGACAGACGGTATAGATGTATGAGGTTGGTGCCCATCAAACCATGAAGTATCCTGAACGTAACTATAAGATCGCCACGAAGTCTTCGCTCAGAGAATGAGGCCAGGTTGAATAATTCAAGGCGATCTTCATAGCTTCGTCTTCGTGCTCCAAAAGAGATACGAGTAGCCCGACGCTGTACTGATTCGACGAGATTTCTATCGCGCAAAAGCACAGTGTCCCATACCGGGCCAGCGAATTCAAGAATTGGCCTCACGAATGCCTTGTAAATGTAGGCGCAAGTGTTGACATCGGATCCTTTGAAAGACCTCTCCAGCATGTATAGAAGTTTCTTGGCTTTTGATGTAACGTGGTGAATATGCTCTGACCAGGAAAGACGATCGTTGACTACAACGCCCAGATCAGTGTGGCTGGAAACTGCTTCGATGTTGTGGTCAGAGATCTTGTATGTAAATCGCGGATTTGTCTTCCCGAGGTGAAGGACACAACACTTAGTTAGATGTAAGGGTAAAAGCCAACTGACTGACCATTGACAAACAATATCAAGTTCTCGTTGAAGCATAGCAGAATTTACGACAGTATTGTAAACCTTGGTGTCGTCGGCATAAGCTGAACATGTGGAGGAAATCAATGCGGGCAGGTCACTTGTATACAGAAGGAACAGCACTGGCCCCAAGACAGAGCCTTGAGGAACTCCACTTGCTACATGATGAAGGTGAGACTGGCTATCACTGACGCGCACAGAGAAAGTCCTCCCGGTGAGAAAAGCCTTAATGAACAGTAACAACTCGCCTCTTGTAGGACGCCTTTTCGGCCTCCTTGATTTTCATAGTCCTGTCTTGCAGAGAGACTAGATTTATACTGCTCCGTGTCAGCGCTCTATTTTTAGGTTATGTTACAATATCTATTTGCATGAAATTGTTCACGCTTTTGATTTATATCATCCGACTCATCAACTTGAAGTTTCCTACAATTCAAAAAGAAAGCATAGTCTCACAATATGAGATCGCTGACCCCGACACCGAGCAGCAGAAATCTAGATATACCCGAGCTTTGAAGGAGAGAAGAGACTCCTTGATTTTCATAGTTTTTTGCAGTTCCGTGTCAGCACTCTATTTTGTGGTTATGTTACAAGTATCTATTTGCATCAAATTCTTCATGCTTTTGATTTGTATCATCTGTTATCAGCCTGAAATTGCTCACAATTGAAAAAGGAAAACATAGCCTCACAATAGGTGAGCGCTGACGCCGATACGGAATAATAGAAATCTAGAAACACCACAGCCTTTCTGAAGGAGAGAAGAGATTACGAAAATCAAGAATGTGTCATACAATTATAGGAACGACTGACGATACGGCCCTTAGATTCACTCCTTTATTGTAAGAATTCTATTTGAAACATTGATATAACCTCATTTCAAACATCTGTAATCTCGAGTTAATATAATAATTTTTAGAGATTATGTGCAATTGTATCTTGTAAAAGGAGCAATGTATCAAGCATTGTAACGACTTGTGTACGATACTTTGGAAAGGTGAAGCCGGCGATATACAGCTTTTCGAACTATATGAAGAACTCCAGCTTTAAAAATCCAGTTCAACAGACTGTCAATGATGTAAGACAGCTTATCCAGTACATCTTAGAAAGTAATTAGGAAGAAGTGTATTATCCAAATGCTTACACAACAATCAAAAATATGCTCACAGTTGCAGTCAGTACACCTTCTATTGAGAGAAACTTCTCAAAGGTAAAGTTGATTAAGACCAACTTGAGACTATAGAGAAAATAGAGACTATTTGCTGTATCAACTCTATCAATTTAAGTGGAAATAGTGACTGGTCTTTGTTATGAAATAATCTTGAAACAATAAAGTGCGGTTAACACCCAAAAAGATCGTCTATTTTTGTCATGATTTGATTAGCAGTAATATGGCTCAGATCATTCAATTTAACGTTTTCCTGTTTGACTAGGAAATAAAAGGAGCCTCGCAACGCTGATATCACCGATATCCAATTATGGTCCGGCACCACCACTGACTTAAAAAAAGTTATAATGTTTTGTTCTACTATTGTTTTATAGATGGCGCTAGCATCTTTCAGATCCCTTTTTGGGTTGGCTGTCCTCAGCTAGAATACGTTAATCAACATAATTATAATAGCGGAAAAATATTCATGGAGGACATACAATTTCACTTTTATAGAGTTGATACAATTGAGCCCTTTGCACAATAATAAGATTTTTAAATAAAATTATAAGCAATTTAGGGTTGCCTAAAAATGTGGTTAAATGAAAACTATTTGTATTGTAAAGTTCTGTGATAAAATAAGTATTGGTTTCTGATAGGTAAACGAATTCTGAAGGGTGTCAAAACTTTATAGTAGACTGAAGATATTGAATTTATTGATAACGAGGGATCTGTAGGAGTCCGGTATAATAACCAACTCCTTTAGAATGTGCACTACGATAATGGTAATTCGTATAACAAATCAAGTTCAATACTGAATTTGTACTATATGTCCACACTGAAACATTTTTCTAATTGATTGTCTCGTTGTGCCACCATTATAAATCAGAACAAAATGGCTGGTGTAAAATCGTTAATTGGAATTAGCAGTGTTAAGTACATAAGCGGATACGCTGCGCAATGCCTATTAGCGAAAATTTGCAGAGGGTCGCAAGTCGTACAGTTTTTATGAGGGGCATTCCAGTAGTTACACAATACAACTTTTCAAGAATCACACCGCTACCGGTAGCTCGCAAAGGCAATTCGGGTGGCACAAAACATTTAAAAAAGTGTAAAAATCATAGACGCTTCCATAAATGTTGTAAATTCTCATAATATACACAAGCAGCGGCAACACCGCGGTGAGCGATCTGTTCGAGAACGATCTCTATTACTTTGAACGGAATAAATACGCAAGGCATAAAGTTCAGCGGTTGGGCTAAAGTTTGCCTGCAATTAAAAACGTTATGAGCAGCAGTAAGAAGATGAAGACTTGCCATTTCCATTTGGAAAGGGAAGAACAATATTTCTTTACAGAGGCTAAAGGTAAAAATGTATGTTTGTTATGTAATAGATCTGCTTCCCTTGCTAAAAAAGGGAATATCGAGAGGTACTATAAAACTGTACATTCGAATCTTGAAAAATCATTCCCATTACGTTCTGCAACCAGAACGGAAAAACTGAAACAATTAAAGAATCAGTTAATACGACAACAGACAATGTTATTAAAAACAATCGACAAAAGTAAGGCTGCAACTGAAGCATCATACCGGGTGTTCCAGTTAGTTACTCAGAAAAATAAACCTCATGAAGACGGGGAAATGATAAAACAGGCGTTTTTAGAAGCTGCAGATTCATTATTTAACAACTTAACTAAAGACGAGAGTGTCTGCTATAAAATATATGCAACTTTCTGCTAATACAGTGATGAGACGGTTTTTAGTGATTTTACGATTAAACAAGATCTTTTGAAGTTTATTCCACTAAAAGGACATACTACTGGGTTTTGTTTTCTTCTTTTAAAAATATTATTTCTTCTGAGGAAACTCCAATATCGAAGATGGTACGTTTGACCACCGATGGAGCTCCAGCTATGATGGGTCGTGTTGAGTGCTGAAACGTTTTAATGATATATCTGTCATAGTTCAATTTGCAGCTTCAGGGGGGAGACAAAGAAGTAGCAGAAATGATTTCTGACATAAAAGCGTTTATCAAAAAGCATGAGTTTTGGGAACAAACCTCAATCGATAGCGAGACGAGGCATTTACATGTTCTTCCAGAAAAGATATCTCAGAAGTCCATTAGAACAATAAGACAGTAAATATCATGTAAAAATAGTCGCTAGCTTGAAGGATAGCTTCAATAATCGTTTCAAGTATTTCAACGAAATTGCTATTGTGTCGCAATTTGTTGTTTCACCCTTCATGGAAATTGATATCCAACAGTTTGCAACTTTTGTAACGCAAAATGTTAGAGAAGACATCACTGCGACGGAAATGGAAGTGATTGCGTTTCAAAATGATTTTGCTTTAAAATCATTAGTCTCAAATACAAAATATATCTGACTTTCAGTGAGTAAAGATATATATTCAGCTTTATATCGTGTTGCCTTGAAAGTGAAAGAAAGCGTTAGTTATTTCAACTTATTTGTGTGAATCTTCTTTTTCAAATATGAAGTTTATTAAAAACAAATACCGTAATCGACTTAAAGATAAACATCCTCGAATGGCGGTATCAAACTATACTCCAAACATTAAAAAAATTGTCAGTAAGTCTGCGTGTCAGGCTTCTCATTGAACACGCATTTTTATCTGGACATTTTTTTGTTTAAAATACTGCGTTACTTTTTTTATTTTTAGTTACCTTTATTAAATCGTATGTAACATGCCATTGTAGCTGACGACAAATTTGGTTTATTTTTCAAACAGCTACGATTGGTAGAAATGGATGTAGTTATGTAGTATGTATTAGTCATTAGTTTATTTAAGTTTATTAGTATTAGTAAAATAAACACATGTATTTCGCTACTACTGTGTATAATTTCATTTAAGTTGGCATACATTGCTTACGACTGGGTAGCTCACTGTTTATTCCAAAATTATCAAAGTAGCTCAACACACTGGAAAGGTTGGTGACCACTGACCTAGAGGCTGCAGCCGTACGTTTCCAAGATCCTATTGTTTGTTGTACAATTGCAAAATTGCAGTTATCAATAAATATTACAAACATATGTCTATCAGCTTCTGTTAGTATCTCGAAGATGGTCCTGTTTCGATTTCAAATATGAAAACTTAGATTCCAGGTATTCAGAACTGACTGCCAGAAGAATTGAAGACAAGTAAAGATAGAATCTGATGTATCTATGAAAAGCACCATGATATGACGTTATCAATGTTCACAATATATGTGGTTGTGTCGCTTTAATCGTAATCTGTGTAGAACATTAACTTATCCAAGTTTATAGCTTCGCGTTATCTGGCACCGTTCTAACCGTTATGGCCTTTTTCTTTGTCTTTTTTACAAGATAAATACAGCTGCAGTAGCAGCCAGCTAAAGCAGAATATACTCCACAACTGCTGTCGTACGCTAACCTAAGTTATTGTTATCAAGGAAGCCACCGCCACAACGCTGCTGTCGACTGGCAATTATTAACAAAGAAATGGGAGATAAATTTCAACACTGTAACCTCATTTGGCTATCTATTTAGGTTATATACTCGTAAAACATGATTCGTGTCGGCGAGACAAAAATGTTGCTTTTTATGTTAACCTGACTTAAATGCTTAGAATAGGCCTTCCTCATCAAGGTTTGTAGTAGTAGATATTCCACGAACTGTGATTTAGTGTCGACTGTTACCAAATGGAGTAAAAAAGCGTGATGTGATCACGCCGTCGAGAACTAGGTTTTTGAAGTCAACGGCGATTGGCATCACAGATTCGCGGCGTTAACGTTTGAATGTGCATGAGATGTTCGATTTCATTGCAATATTTGGTTCAGGATATCAGCATACCCATAATCTCATCATTATTCGAAAGTCATGATAACGACACGGTTTTGAATCACTAATATCTAATCAAGGCATCCACATTTTTTTTTTCATTATTAACCATGCTATATTACCACATTTAATTTGATTAGACTTTGAAGTATAACATATCTGAGAATTTTCTGAACATCTGGCAACACTGTTGGAATATGCATAACAGAACAGGACGTAGGAGAAGGGCGCTGCTGCTACATGAGAGAGTCCGGCAAGGATGGAAGATCGATACATCATTCGTTTACCACTCATTTTCAAATACTCCTGTTTATCAAGTGCCATCAGACTCACAAGCTATCTTAATAATGAGATAAATAAGTACAATATATACATATTTACTTGTAGTAAGCAATAATTATAAATAATATATAACAGCAGGTCTCCTGATCAGTCGCCGTGCGCTGTGCGGGTTCGAGTCCCGTCCCAGGGAAATTTTTCTCTTGGCTATGGATGTTGTGATTGTCCGTACGTGGTAGACGGTCTCTGACTGTCGAACGCGGAGGTACCACCCGGCAGATCTCGTAGGCGGAGCCAGAATGTGTGCATGTTGCATGCACACGTGTTCCCTCGCCAGAGTCCGTGTGGCGTTCCCCCGTTCCCCTGTATCCCCCTATAGCCCCACGGTAGGAGTAACCAACGCATATTTGGAACAGAATTTAGTAATTCAATCCTTTGTCAATATTGGCAAAAATTAAAACATGAAAATCGCAAACTATGTTATTATGTGGTAATAACAAAACTCTAACTATTCGTTGGTAGCAACAATTCGAATCAATTGGTCCAGATGTAGGCCAATAAAATCGTATTCGGGTTGCCGCTTGGTCGCCGCTAACTCCTCAATTTCACATTTCATTAGATCCGGTGGAGTTTTATCCTGAGGTAAGACTGGAGAGTGGAGTGAAACCTAATTCTTGCCCAGCCGTGTTCAATTGACCGTAATTTGATCGGGATAATCTAATCCCGACGGCATCCCTGGGAATTTCATCAGCTTTGAACGCTACAGCCTCAGACCAAGATCCCGCTTCCACCAACAAACTTCATGCTAAGCATCAAAGCACCCCTTTAATAAGCGTGATGGGAACAACTGTGCTCACTCAACGGTGCCATAATTGGTATTAGCCATTGTTTACGTTACTTATAGACACCCATCGAAGAACGCTTTGTGCTTCAATACATTATTATTTGTTGTTTATTAAGCCGTCACTGTCTCTAGTAAAGCAGGGAGAGCAATTGATGTCTGAAAAAAGGTGGATGTGGTCTTCATTCATTTAGTACTCTGAAGTGTTTAGTATGGTGGGTATTTAAATGGACATTCTCAACTTTAAAGACGGCGGATACGGCCACTATTTGAGCTTAATTAAAAGATACATACATTTCCAAAATAACAAGTTGTAAGCATTTATCTGGGCGCTTCTTTTTGAACATGGGGAAGCTTATATAGCTAGTTTTAGGAAGAAAAGCTTGACAGGACCGTCCTGTCGGCCATTTCTATTCGAAGTGTGAGATTCTATAGAATACAACACACTCGCCAGAATCCCTCAGTCGTTCGCTACACATTCTTTCACGATAGTGCTTGTAGCATTTCATCAGGGTGAGAAGTGTTGTGTTAAATATGCTTAATGATATTAGTCATCCTCACAGAGCAGCTTTCCAGACGGGTGGCTGGTTGCAAGATATCCGTTGTAATTGCTACGTTCTCCTCTTCATCCCACAATGGCATCGCAGGTGCTTCCCAAGGATGACGATGGGCAATCAATCCGATTCAAAGCTTTGCTGATGACAGCACTCCACATGCAGGATGCAGGAATTAAGAGTGACTAGCCGATCTCTGCCGATGAGCGGGAGAAAAGAAGACTCTTGCGAGGGACCTGGAGGTTATTACTGTTTGGGGACGCGGCAATCTGGTACAGTTAAATGTTTCCAAAACACAGTACTGTGGTTTTTCGGCGGAGGGCCGAATTGTACCAAAGAGCTATTCATTTCGGCTGGTCTGAGTTCAGATCAATGAGGATTTCATTTGACACAAACACGTCTCGTCAATAACGGCAGCTGTTGGAAATAAGTGAGGTTACTTATTTACGACTAAGAAGTACTTTACTCCCCATAACCTAGTCACTCTGTACAATGTATAAGACCTACCCTTGAGTAATGCTCATAACTCTATGTGCTGAAAGAAAAACCTATTCCCATCGTCGTTGTCCCGGAACTTGTTCCACAACATATTGTAGACTGTACATATTTCTGCTAGGCAAATGGGTTGTTTATCAGTCGGCGTAGCTTTTTTCATCTTTATCTCATCTTCATATTAAACACGATTTATATGCGAATCCATCTCAATCGACCTCAATAAAAAAAGAGTCCCTCTACCCTCCGTTCGCCTTAACATCTCTCAGTAACCCGGAACAAATTCAAGCGATTCCCTTTCGCCCATATTGATCACCTTTCACTCACCCTGATTAATATTTAATGCACTTTCAAAGTGGAAATTCATTCGGTGAAAAGGCCTCAGGGTAGTCCACCACCACCTCGTTATCGCAAACCATCTAAGTAATTTTTCATGTTTTTGCGAAAAAAAAAGTCGGAACGGAGGCTTGCTAAGACAATGGAAAATGGATTCTTCAAAGATGGAGGATCTATTCCTCACTTGTTCCTCAAATACAACAGAAACTGTAAAATACCCACAGCTTACTGTTGTAGAAGGATATTTTAAGCAGTTAAACTGTTTGCAAATAATTACAGTACGAGCGACTATAATGTTATATTACATTTGCTAGAGTTATAGTCATCCGAACTCTGTATAAGTATACATAAACTCAACTTCGATGATATCGTCTTATCTACCCTACAAGACAGTTTACTATGACTTTTTTGTTATCCAACCTTTTGCACAGCATTGATACTTGGCATGTCAGATAAGGCGTATTTATTTTCTGACAGCTGGCAACAAGATGGTTAGCAAAATAAAATATGTACCAATATTTGCTTTCATATTCTTGTCAGGCACAAAAAAAATCACTCGAAAGTAATGCTGTGTTATTTTTTCTATGTAACTAAGAGATTCGAATATTGTCTTTTATAGCTCAGAAATTGTTTTTGAAATACTAAAAGTTTATTCTCTATTCATGGAATTATGATTCCATTCTTTCCATTGAAACATTTTTTATCTGAATGTCTGGCAGTTCCTCAAACACGTAAAATGTTATATCCTATGAAGTATTATGTCCACTGCAATGTATAAGACGTTGTAGGTAAAATAAAAGTTGGTACAGCAAATTGTAAAATTTCTTGAAAACGTCAAGTTGACCATTCCATAGAAAGTAGCATCAAAGGTAAAATTGACTAAGCTCTCGTAGAAAGTATTTTGTCCGTGGAATTGAATTCGGTTGCAATTTCTAACAGCGGCAGTGGCATATACGTCGTCACGTTTACTGCCAACCATTAAAACGCGCCATTGCTGTAAAATAGACGATATTGCACTGACGGAGAAGATCAACAGAAATATATAGGTAGATTTCGATTACATTTTGTCCGATTCTGTTGACTATGATGCATCAAGTGCAGGGTATTGCTTTAGTTGGATAATCGTTGGTGGGTAAATTCAAAAACACAGTATCAATGCTGTTTTGAAATATCTTTATGGTACTTTAATATCCCTATGTAGAAGTAATAAATTATTCAGGCGCATTAACCAATGAGTGATGCAATAAAAATTGTTAAAGTATTTATCAGTGGTTGAGGTGTGTCAATTCACTTAATTTCGAAAATCTTGGTGATTATTACTAATTAGTATCAACAATGTCTGAGCAGGCAATATTCTCTTCACTAGTTCAAAACAATATACAATTTTAATAACCAATTCCTACCCTTAGTTCTCTTATCAACGGACTGCTACTGAGATTTTATAGGTACCTTTACAGACATTGAACGTCGAATGTTTACGACATTCAATCAGTATGAAAGCAACTACTTTGTCCTTTTAGTTTGAGGAGATATTTCCTTGAGAAATGTCTGTTTCAGCGTTATATACACTGGGTCCAAGAAGCTGAAAAACAACAAGCTCACCTTTAAGGACAATTAAAGGTGAAACCTGAGTAAAGTGAGAATAGATGAAATTAGCTCTCAGAAAGTTGAGAGATAACACTATGCAATGGTCGGCCGAATTTCTTGAGACGTGTCAATCGCGATAAGAGTTTTATTAACGTAACATCTGAAAATTACCCCGTGGTTGTCATATTTATTATCCGCCATATTTCTTTGGCCGAATAAAAGCACATATGCTTAAAATTACCCTTTCTTGTACGACGTTTCGGTCTCAACTCCGACCTTCTTCAAGTACACCTTTTTCGCACCTTCGTCCATAGTCTCAAAACTACAATCTTCGACTAAAATGCGGCATGTGTATTGTTTATGGATCGGAAATGCGAGATACAGTACTTTGACATCTTAAGGGAACCATGTTGTTTGTCTTGTAAGGAAACAATATAAAACACAACGGTCTGGCCTTGAAATTACGAAGTAAAACGTTTGAGATCCAATAATAAATCAAACTGGAAAAGAAAAACCCTGGATAAAAATTTGAAGGTCCATCAGTTAGGTTGAAGAGTATCAATTAGGTCTTTTTTCAAAGATACTCAATCGAATTTTTCCCACTTCACCCTATGTCCTGTTTCCCAAGAATGCTCGCTGACTGACGATTTTGAAGTGTCTCCCTTAATTCTACATTTACCCGGTCTTGGTATTTCACCGATGTAGCATTTACCGGTCTATTGTGATGTTATGGTGTATTTTATATATCGATTTTTTGCGACTATATTTTCATTAGTAGCCATCTTAAAATTGGAATGATGGCTTCGTACAGTTTCAGCATATTGCAGGACCTTTCAGACTATTGGTAGTAGGACAGTATAACAATGTGAAAATAAAAGAAAAAGAAAACAAACGAGGAGTTACCTAGAAGATAGATAAATAAAAGATATTTTCAAAAAGGGCAAATACTTGAAGAAGGTCATCGTTGGAACCAAAGTATCGTAAAATAAAGAGGAATTTGATGTGTTTTGATTCAGCTAGAGCTAGACAAACGTGAGGGATTGAATGTTACACCCGTGTATGAACCCAGTTTGCACCAAGCATCTTCAAAAAGCCTCTGAATTCCCTATACCCCATATTGTATGGGAAAGCTAAATGCATATAACATATAGCACACAGAGCCATAACTAATCGAGCATTATCGGCCATACGCTGGTAGACAAAATATGCGAAGTGTGAGCAAGGCCCAGTCGTATGTTACTGCGACAACGATGCCGCAAATAAAGTACGGAGAATCGTTCCAAGTTGAGCAGAGAACGTATTCTCAAGCGCAGCAGCTTTAAAAGCCGGTTTATGCGCGGAGCAAGACACACATTCCACAAATCTGTATTTTATGCATGCAAACAATATGCTATATTGTCTAGGCACATCCGACCAGTCGCAAAAAAATGGTGCAAGCCGCGAGGGGAATACTGTATTTTTATGTGTTGACAATGGAAGAATATCAATTTGCTGAGAATGGAAATATACGACTATAATGTGTATACGTACAGTAGGATTGTAGATGTGTGTGATCAGGTTGGAAAAGTGTTACGGGAACATTAAGAGTATCACTGCCGGCGGATTAAAGGATCATTCACAATCCACGAGAAATCTCACAACCCGAAGCCTCAATATCCCCACAGAATTCCTCAGTACAATTTTTAGCCTCCGACACATTAACAATCGCACCGCCGGCGCCGTTTACAGCATCAAGCGGCGGTAAATCGGCGCATACTCCGTACAGGTTTGAACTTATCGGTTCTTTCCAACAATGAATTTGTCATATATAGTAGTGAAGTAATTTGTAGAACGTATGAGGCACAAATCACCAACAAGATTATACAAGGTGATTCGTACTTGAATGGGCATAGTGAAATGGTAGGTAGTATGGACCGAGGCCTTTCCATATCTGGAAATCAAAAACGTCTAATTTTGTTATACAGGGTGATTTATATAAACTCGCCAAATGTTTAATATGGGGCATTATTTGACAGATTTATCGTAAGCAGTTCATGTGACACTAAAGTCAAAATTCTACAAAATAACGCCTAAAAGAAACTGAAGGTGTCTTGCGAACTCGGAATTCTAGGGCCGAACTCATTTTTTATATCCTTGTATTTTATTGTATGCAACTCCCTCTAAGCTATACTCTGAATTTGTTACCATTTCGCAAAATAAAGCAACGCATGATATAAATAAAGGGAAAAAATAATGCTATGCACACTATTTACTGTTTCTGGTAATTGTCCGATAATTTAAAAATGTGGGGCCAAGTAGGTTGGCTCAATACTCCTCACATATTAGTAACTATACTTATTTGTACACTCTTCCCATAAATTACTGTTAATTGAACCGAATCTTGCAAATTTCTTTACAGTCAAATTTGATCAAATGTGGCTGAGAGACATTTTAGGTACACAGAACTCGGAATTCTAGGGCCGAACTCATTTTTTATATCCTTGTATTTTATTGTATGCAACTCCCTCTAAGCTATACTCTGAATTTGTTACCATTTCGCAAAATAAAGCAACGCATGATATAAATAAAGGGGAAAAATAATGCTATGCACACTATTTACTTTTTCTGGTAATTGTTCGATAATTTAAAAATGTGGGGCCAAGTAGGTTGGCTCAATACTCCTCACATATTAGTAACTATACTTATTTGTACACTCTTCCCATAAATTACTGTTAATTGAACCGAATCTTGCAAATTTCTTTACAGTCAAATTTGATCAAAAGTGGCTGAGAGACATTTTAGGTACACAGAAATTCTGAGACTTGCTAGCGATATATGCAACAATAGAAGGAATGCCTAGTTTCAGAATTTCGAACAAACAAATTTTCGCATTTTATAGGTTTGACCCTCCTGAACTATTGTGCTACTTAAAAAAATAATCAGCTACTCCGGAAACATTCAAAATATCAAGTTTGGTGAGACCATTTAAGGTGTTCTATTAGTGACACAGCAGCACCTTTGTGTCAAAATTGCGTAATATTCCCAGCAGGAACTTCCGAACTACAGGAATATACCACGTAGCTTCTCCACTGGAGCTATTTTAAGGTCCTGGTTCGGACTCATCCACATATAGAACCAGTTTAATTCATAATGTAATCAAACACTTGAACGATGAACAAGGCCAACGTAGCTAACAGAGCTGAAAAGACACTCCGACAAATATTGGCTATATTGTGATCCTGCGTTCAGAACTCTTCTGTATATCGAAGCCATGATCACAGTGCTAAAAGAGTACACTCAGAAAGTTTTATAGAATGTATGGAATGATCTAGCTGCTTACTCGATACAAAAAAATTTGTCTATACTCAGACAACAGCTTCAGTTTCCTACTGGACACTGCCCGCTATTTATGCAAAACAGTTATGTTGGCATGGAATCACATCTCGTTATAAAACAGTTAGACTTAGTTAGTCGGGCTTCAGCCCCTTTTCCCTCAGAACTACAGATAACGCATGGATTGCAGCCTCGCATACGTAACGAACAAGTTTTCCGGGAGATGAGTTCTGAGCAGTAAAGATATGGTTATGGCCCTTGTATATATCACATTACAGATATAATTCAGACACCAAACGGCCTGTTCTAGCTGTAAAATACGCGACCAGACTACACGAATGAAGATTTACAGGGAGATTCATCACGGGATTTAAGGCCATAAACCAACATTCGTGTTTCAGGTTATTTTCACCTTGGCAATGTTATTTTTAAAGAGTGTTAAAAATATACAAAAAGATTCCGACATTTGGGGCAAACATTATGTAGACTGAGAATATCCCATGTTTGTCTGGTCTAATCAAACCACATTTGTTTAAAATTTCTCTTTCTTGTACGACGTTACGTTGCTACCGGCGACCTTCTTCAAGTACAATTTACACTTTTTTGATCCCCGGCTTCCAGATGACACTTCGCTTTTTTCCTTTAATTTTTGACATTTCTATACAGCGTGTTAGTGTGCGTCCATACTGAATGCGCGGTGGCTGGGGTCTAAGGCGGTCGCGGCGAGCGGCGGCGTGGGGTGTCCACAGTGAGACGCGAGCTCTTGTGCTGGTTCGACGTATTATGAGAAGTTCCTAACTATGGACTACGATTTGATATTTTCACAAGACAGCCCGATCCTGAGATGGGAGGTGTTAAGCATTCGAGATGGTGTGAACAAAATATATAAAAGCGAGAAACACTAACGAATTTTTTCATCTGTAGGAAGAACTGAGATTATACCCTACCAAATTTTTTTAGTACAATCGAATGCCCGTATCAACATTTGACTACATCCTAAGTAAAATATCTGTGGAGTGGATGTTAACTTTGCCAAATAGGTGGTTTAGATTAAATTGAGTATCCGCCATTACAATAAAATAATACTCATGCATACGCCGAGCGACAAGACCGCGCTAGTTTGTTACCGCCGCCTCCGCGCGTTCTTGCTGATCAGGCCCGTAGTGTTTCCAGAAAGCGCGAAACAGTAACGTTTGAAAACTACGCGCGCTGTCTCGCTAAGTCCCGTTGCCCTAAGCTTCCGCCTCAGTCCTTACACTATGGACGCAAATTCGCGTTTCATAATGTTTGATACTTCGTGCCCGACCTCGCAACCGCGCTAGGCTCACAATACGGACCCACACTTGCTATGTCCCTCCAAAGCGACAAGCGAGCATGAGTATCTGCAGTTGTTTAATACCGTCTATCGTCCCAAGAACGTCAACAGTACTCCGAAAACCGTTCACACGACTGCAGTAACACACTGTATAGGAATGTTGAAATGACAGACGTTTAAACATATATGTGGTACTATACTATTCGTCATTATTCATCAGAGTGGTCCGGTGGACATTCGCTCTTAGTTAAAAGTCTCGTCGGTCTGTTAGTATGTCAGACCTTTAGATATGTAGTAAAAAGCAGGATATTTTTGAGGTGTTTTTGTACATTAGAATTTGACTGCAGCTACTGTAGGCCTAATTTGCTAGTTTTTTGCGAATTCAGAATTTCAGAGCCGATATTATATAGTAAGTTTATCTATGTAGTTGAATCGTCCTGTATAATCTGTCTGTAGACCTTGCTGCAAAGTCCCTTCATCCTCAGCAGTTTGCGTGTTTTGTTTTTATGAATATGCTTAGTAAGGACGCAGGACAGAGTTGGGAACGGTCTGCTGATCACGGAATGCGATAAAAGGCGGTATGAGAATGGAATCTGGTACAGCCTCACGGCTACCAAATCCAATAAGTTGACGACTATATTACAACTGCGGTTTTGGTATAATATGATGTCAAGAAAGAACAATTTATAAAAACTACAGACCACTAAACAAGTGAATGGAACTTGGATTTCCCATTACATCAGAAGCAAAGATGATAGTTAATTTGTGTCAGCATCCAATTTGGTTTTAATAAATATTTACAGTGAAATTTTTAGTAATGAAATGAGAAATAAAAATACCATACTGGAAATGAATCAGCTAACTCACAGTGATGTTTCCTAGATTTTTCGTTAGCTACTTTCTTGTTTTTTACTTCCAAGTTATTAAAATTAAGGGTACATATTTATCATAAAGCCTTGCGTATGATCCCTAATAGAACCTGTGTCTTGCGACGGAACGCCTAAGGCTTCTCCCACAGTGGAAGCGTGAACGCGCGAATACTTCCGAAATTCATCTTTCATATACGTGCGTCAATTCTTCGCATTCAAAATGAGCGAATTGCAAACAGAAGGGTCTGGGAAAACAAAATGTCGGTTGGTGATGTTTATTTATTAGAAAATGCGCAGACTACGAAAAAAAAAAGATAAAAACTTTGGTGAATGAACTACTGAGAAAAAGAAACGAGTCTGGTGAATTTCAGCATGTTTGGAATGAACTATACGAAAACGAGGACCAATTTTTTAGCTATTGCCGAATGAGGAAAGATACATTTAACTATATATTGGAAGCGGTAAAGGATAGTTTAACCAAATATTGTAATTATCGAAACCCTATCAGTCCTACGGAACGGCTAGCTTTAACTTTAAGGTAAGTAAACATACTTTATAATAACAAAAAATAAATTATTAAAACACAAAATAACAAAACTAAAATTTATTATAATATATGCATACAAAAAATTTATATATTAGCGCGGATAGTGAATTTGAAAAAATGGGGTCCAGAAGGGCTTTGCAAATCTTCCCGAACCGGAATACTTTCAATTGAACTTGAATTAGTACTGGCCGAAGACACTTAATCCTGACACTGGGCTTGTGTTGCTAATCGAATTGATGCGTTCATTACATAATCAATTAGTACCTGTTGTAATTGAGATCTCACAGTTAGTTTGCTTGATGGAGGTACGCATTTTAAATATGGCAAAAGGCTCATTGAAAAGTGATAGTCAACGTCAACCAAATTTCTTTCAAAAATGTTTAGTCTTTTTTCTTCTATTTCCAAAAATTTTTCCTCAATATTTGAAGTTTGCGCCTTTTCATATTTTTTTTACAGTTCCAAGTTGGTCCCATAGACATTTTCGGTCTCTCATCAGATCAATCAACCTTTCAATGTCCAGTTTTCCAGCAATAAATAACTGCAAAGAGACGCAAAAATCCCAACACGACTGGATCTGTTCGTACGTTGCAACCAAACGTACGGGTACGCGCGAATCAAAACGCAACTACTGTGCAAGCTTGTATTGAAAACAACGCCGTCGGATCATATGTGCGTGTATGTACGTGTTGGCCCGAACAAACATGCGCCGGTTCACGCTTCTAGTGTGACAGAAGTCTGAGACGGGAGACTCCTGAGGTCTCATTTTTCTATTACATTCAAGGCATTAAGACACTTCAATATTTTTAACGATCATGTCCGGAATCAGAAAATCAGCGTACCAATTTGCTTCAAATTTTCCTTCGCTTTTGCAAAATTACGCGTTATGAAAGAGTTTCAAAGCATGCTACAGGAGACATTCGAAAAGTCGCATTTTCTTGCTCTAGAGTTTTGCTTTGGGACTTTCACCCGACCAATCCAGAAAGAGAATTATATTTACTTGAAGAACAATTCTATTTTACGGGCTACAGTCCAAACGGCTTGATTGATTTAGATTCGCCTTGTCGGCACAATTAAAGCTTCGTTCAGCTACGGCAGTGGGGTACTTGCCCATCAAAATGACAACCTGGTCATCCCAATGAAGAAGCATCCGAAGATGGAATTGACGTAAGCCTGTTAGAAAAAGAAGCAAGAGGAAGAAGATTTTTATGTATTCCTTGTTGTTAATATTTGAAATCGCCGTCACAAATTACTTTATTTACAATTTTCTTTCTCTTGTAGGCATGGATGACAAACATGAAAACTTTGCATAATGCAACTTTGAAGTTCTAAAGCAGTGAGCAACCGGCAGCTCGGAAAGGCAATTTTGTTGGCTCACAACATATTTTAAAAAGGTATGAGAATCATAGAAGCTTCCGTAAATTTTGTAAATTCTCATAATAAACACAAGAAGCGGCAACACTGCGGTGAGCGATCGGTTTGATAACGATCTCGATTGGAATGCAATTAAAAACATTACGAGCAGTAGTAAGAAGATGAAGACATACCATTTCCATTCGGAATGGGAAGAACAATATTTATTCATAGAATTTAAATGTAAAAATGTAATGAGTGTTATGTAATACGTCTGTTTCGGTTGCTAAAAAGGTGAATATCGGGAGGCACTATAAAACTGTATATTCGAATTTTAAGTTGCGCAACAAGAACGGAAAAACCTAAACTTTTTAAGGATCAGTTAATCGGACTACAGAAAATGTTTTTAAACAATCGACAAATGTAGGGCTGCAGATGAAGCATCATACCGGTTGTCACAGACCACTACACAAAAGAAGAAACCTTATGAAGACGGGGAA
Source organism: Acanthoscelides obtectus (assembly GCA_963669975.1). Taxonomy (NCBI): domain Eukaryota; kingdom Metazoa; phylum Arthropoda; class Insecta; order Coleoptera; family Chrysomelidae; genus Acanthoscelides; species Acanthoscelides obtectus. The sequence continues at coordinate 40,643,556 of CAVLJG010000008.1, forward strand.
ATGATAAACCAGGTTTGTTCACAATTTTTACTAACCATTTCATAGCGTTGTTCAGTTTTAGAAAATGTCCACATAATGCTTGCTGATGGATAATGCAGTGATAACAGAGAAATTGCGTAAAATTTCATCTTTACGACATAACCCCACGTGACCCTTATCACGACCCACCATAGCTGGAGCGCCATCGCTTGTCAGGCCTACCGTATTCGTTATCGAAATTTTCTCACAATACGGTTAACTACTTCTTCACTCTACAGTCCGATGGTTAAGTAGGGGACGAGTGCTTAAACATTTTAATGATATCATATCTGCCATAGCTCAATTATTCAAACAACGTGATGAACCGATTGCGGAACTGAAAAATTCAGTCTGCCTTAGAGATATTAGTTTTCTTGTGGATAATACAGAAAAATTAAACGAACTTAATTTGCAGCTTCAGGGGAGAGACAAAGAACTAGCAGAAAAGATTTCTGATATAGAAGCGTTTACCAAAATGCATGAGTTTTAGGATGGCGATACCAGGCATTTTCTTGTTCTTTCAGAAAATATATAGTCCATTGGAACCATATGACAGTAAATATCATGTATAAATAGTCTCTAACTTCAAGGAATTTCAACTAAGTTGCTATAGTGGCGAAATTTGTTTTTCCACCCTCCATGGAAATTGATATCCAACAGTTTGCAACTTCTGTTACGAAGAATTTTAGTGAAGACATCGCTGTGATAGAAATAGAAGTGATTGCGTTTCAAAATGATTTAGCTTTAAAATCATTAGTCTCAAATACAAAATGTATGGCCTTCAGTAAGTAAAGATAGATATTCAGTTTTATGTCGTGTTGCCTTGAGAGTGAATGCATTATTTAGTTCAACCTATTTGTGTTAATCTTCTCTTTCAAATATGAAGTTTAGTCAAACAAATACCGTAATCGACTTACACATGAACATTTGGATAATTGTATTCGAATGGCGGTATCAAATTATACTCCAAACATTGAAAAATTTGTCAGTCAGTCTGAGTGTCACGCTTCTCCTTGAACGCGCATTTTTTTGATGGCCATATTCGGATTCCGCATTCCAAATTGCTCCAATGCAAAAAAAATATAGAGCTTAAAAAATGTAAAAAAATAAAAAATATTGCATAACACAAATTACGCTAATGTTCTTTTTCTCCGTATAATTATCAATAACAAAAACCATCGGGCAGACAGAAGCTCTCTCTAATTCCGCGAATGAATCCGGTGTCCAGTAATTACTGCTGATAACAAAAAGCGGTAAAAACAACGTGGCATACGTGGCTGTGTGTGCCACTGCGGCGCATCCTGGGGGCGAAATGAAAAATTAAAAGGCACCACTTACCCCCCATTAGACGCTATCGGTGTCCCATTATATTGTTTCTGCGACCCCCCAGCACCCTCGCCCCCCTCTTACTGCACAACGCAGCTATTTGCATTTATATTAAATCGCTCTCACAGCTTAACTATAGTCTAGGCAATCAGGAAATTATTATTGCAATGAGAGCAACAGGATATTAACGAGAGAGTATATATGTTTCAAGGAATAAAGAGGTTTGTGCTGCTTTTAATTTTGCGAGATGACATTTTTGGCCAGCAGTAGTATAGTTATTTGGTTCATAGTAGTAGCAACCGCCGGATCAAACGCATAAATGACACAAGGTCCCTGGGTTACAATTGCCCCGGCTGCGTAAAAAAAAATTTTAGCCTCATCCACAATCTCACCCAAGTTTTTAGGCGGTACACAAGCTATAAATTCTCAATAGCTGAAACCTTAGATCGCATCACTAGATTATAACATGATATGTTCACCAGATTACAGCTGCAGTAGTTGCAAAAGCACTACGTATACACATAACTCACTTTTTCCATATATATATATGTATATATAACTTGAGACGTGGTCATTGTCGTCTAAACCAGTTAGGTGAAAAATTAAAGCTTCCGCCTTTTGTTGGATACTTCGACAAAATTTAAATTTATACTTTTTTTATTCTCTCTAGCTTTCAATGGTCAGCTGTATGACAAAAACAAGTTAAAAACAGATTAAAAAATATTTAAAACGAAAGTTAAGCATTACATCGTGAAGCCACTTGATGATTGCACATTGCATTTTGTTCTTGTCATACAGCTGTGTGTAGTTTGTATAATTTTGACCTTTGTACCATTTATCCAGCTTTCACCATGTTACTGGGTGTTTCCCTCATCCTTAACGTAAACAACAATTAGCAACATCCTCACATACTACTCTCCTGATGATGATGGCAAAGACCATTGAAAGCTAGAGAGAATAAAAAAAAGTATGAAGAGTCCTCCTTGCTTAAATTTTGTCGAAGTACCCAACAAAAGGCGGAAGCTTTAATTTTTCACCTATATATATACTACAGAAATTTAAACTGTAATCTACGCATATACAAGTTATGATGCAGAAAAGTATGCACGTGTAAGAAGAAAATGCTGAGGAAAGCATCCAAGCCGAGATGATAAATAGAGGTTCTTGATGCTTTCCATAACATTACTCGTTTTGTTCGCCGTATTGTACATTTATCCATTATAAAATAATATCAAGTATATTGTATTGTCTTGTAAAAGTAAAAATAAAGTTTTTTAAAAACCCGAACGGCCATCTCGGCAACATAACTGGCGCAGTCATCCAGTAGGATTTAACGCAGTTTTCCGAAAATTCGCGGTATCGTGACCGGTTTCGTGAAAACGTGGGTATCGTCCCTTCGGCGTTCGACCTACAGCAACGAACGAGAATCCACAGCCCAAGAGCGAGAAGTTGGCCCCTTGCTTCTGCCTGCCGCCTTCCAAGAAGATAGGAGTAGAAAGTAAGAGCCAAAATTCCTTTTCGCCCCATCCAAATTGATTTCCCTGTATAGGAGATCTTATTTGAAAAGTTGTGATTTTATGTCATTATCAGACATTATCAACGAGTTAAATAACTTAAGAATTAATAATACTGATTCAGAATCAGAATCCGAAGAAATGGCATTCCCAGAAAATGGCTTACAAATGTTACGCATGTTGTAGATACAATACCAAATTTTGGTGGTAATTTCAATACACTACCAAGCTTCATTTCATCATGTGATTATCTATTCGACACATTCAACACTTCTGAAGAAACGATTAAGAGATACTTATTGAGAGTGGTACATACTAAATTAGTTGGTAGGGCTCAACTTTTAGTTGGCTGTAGAACAGAATTAAATAGCTGGTCTTTAATAAAAAATGCTTTAGAGCAGTGTTTTGGTGATAATAGAAGTTTAGAATGCTTGGAACAAGATCTATTTCTAGCCTCACCAAATAGAAATGAGTCACCCTTAGATTTTGGAAAAAGACTTCAAATTTTAAGGAGTACTCTTGCACAGAAATTGAGTATTTCAGACTCAACGCCCGAAGTAAAAGTCGCAATGATGAAGCAGTACGACGGTATCTGTTTGAGAGCTTTTGTGCGCGGATTATCAGGACCTTAACAAACGGTTATTCGTTTGAAAAATCCTTCATCTCTAGAAGAAGCAATGGCATATATTATTGAGGAAGAAAATTTCCAGTAGGTATACGCAAAACATTTTCAAATTCCCAAATCACTCAAAGACTCCATGTAGTAACACACAAAATTCATATTCCAAACCACAGACAAAGTTTGGACATTCAAATAACAATTACCGTAATCAGGCACCAAATCAGAATTTTCATTATAAAAAATGTCAAGCTCCTCATCAGTCGAATTTTCAACAAAGTTATCGACCTCCACAAACTTTTCCAGCTGACAGAAACCGGAATAATTTCCCAAGTCAGCCGATAAACATCCAAAGTCGAAATAATAATTTTCAAAAACGCTATCCAGCAAATCAAGAAGTTTTCGGACCACCCAGAAACACGAACGTCTTCAAGCCCAGGGGAACAGTACCGCATAATTCCCCACAGCCTATGTCAGTTTCAACCAGAAATACTTATAAACCGAACTATCCCCAAAGGTAAAATCATTTCCAGCCCTCGGGACCCAGACATTTCATTGCGGAAGAACTATATCAAATAGATGACACTCAAAACGACGAAAGATACGAAACCGAACAACCCGAAACAACCAGAAATCCAAAACCATTTTCAAAAACTCAAAATGTTGAAGCTCAACATGCTTCTGCCTCTTCGTCCACAAATTATGAATCAGATCCAAATTCTTATTACAAGGGCCAAGGCACCCACAAAACAATCGAAATCCATTCCGATCTTGACAACTCTTTACCCTACATCAAAATTCAAAATCCACCCTTAAAGTTACTCATTGACACAGGATGTTCACATTCGATGATACGCCCTAGAATAGTAGAAAAATACTTTCCAGAACGTATTTACCATTCAGTTTCAAGATTAAAGACAGGCGTAGGAGAAAAAGAAGTTCAATTTAAAGCCAATCTGCCATCATTCCCAGAATTTGAATCAGATGATTTTATCACTTTCATTTTATTTGATTTCCATCCATTTTTTGACGGCATATTAGGATTAAAACAATTACTACGTTTAAATCTCAACACAGACCTTACCATATTTTCCGTGAACTTGACACTGAACCATATAGCATAACGATAAATGCAGACGAGGTAGCTCTTATCAAAGTTCCTTTGAGCATTAACAATAGCCCCGTTATAATCCCTGAAGGTGAAATAAATGGCTTATATTTCCCTGAGACCTTGACTATTTCGAATGAATGGTTTGCTTATACAGAAGTTTATAACCATTCAGATGAACAAATAACGATAGATTTTTCAAATCCGTTAGACGTAATTGAATATTCTAAAGAAGTTAGTGATAACTTTTATATTTTTCATATTGAGGATATTATTGGTGAACTAAAACATAGTGACGAAAGCATACAGAAAGTATCGAAATTAATTAGGACTGATCATTTGAACGGTGAGGAAAAACAGACTTTATTAAAAGTTTGCCATGAGTTTAGGGATATATTTTACAATGAAAACGAAAAGCTAACGTTCACTAATATTATTAAACATCAAATAAAAACTACTGATGAAATTCCAGTACATACAAAAAATTATCGTTATCCCATTGTTCATAAAGAGGAAGTTCAAAGACAGATAAATAAAATGTTAGACGATGGAATTATACGTCCTAGTCAAAGTCCTTATAGCTCACCTATCTGGATCGTTAGTAAGAAGATGGATGCTAGTGGGAAACAAAAATGGAGAATAGTAACAGATTTTCGAAAGCTGAACGATATCCATTACCTAATATTAACGATATATTGGACAAGTTAGGTAGATGTCAATACTTCAGTACTTTAGATTTAGCTTCCGGATTTCATCAAATAGAGATGCATCCAAACTCTATCGAAAAAACCGCTTCTTGGAGTAAATTAAAACCAAGATTCACAAAAACTGAAGTTAAGAAAGATTTAGGTACAAAAGTACGGACTATCAATAAACGCAAAGGTTTAGTACACAAATCTCAAATTCAAAAACCTAAAGCTTATTCTTCTTTTCCGCAGGATCATGAATCTGGAAATCAAGAAGGTTCCGATAGTCATTCTATCCCTTCTACTAGTCGCGACAACCGAAGCCAACAATGACGCAGTTGTCACACCCTTAAAAGCCCCGCTTTTCCCTTATTCGCTAGGTAACGCTAGTATTATAGAATCGTATCATACTTTTATTCACTTTGTAGAAACTACTTCATTAACAAGACAGATTACGAATATCCAAAATTATTACGAAAAACTCCAAAATACTCTCAAGCCTTTAAATGCTGATCATTCAGACTTGCACTTTGGATTATCAAATCTCCTTAAGCATACGAAATTTCTGATACAAGAAGCTACGAAAAAATTAGATAACATTGTTCCACGTATGCGTCAGAAACGAGGATTGATTAATCTCGTAGGAAAAACTTCAAAGTTTCTTTTTGGTACAATGGACTCAGATGACGAAATCAAAATTAATAATGCACTTCATGAATTACAAAAGAACGCAAATTCTGTGCATAGTCGACTAAAACTTCAGACCTCACTAACTAAAGAATTGATAGATAATTACAATTCTACAATTTCATTATTAAGCTCTAATCAGGTACAGATCAAAACGAAATTGTATCATCTGCAAAATGCGATGAATGGAACTGTTGGAAGCTTTACAGCTTATCTTCACGCTGAAAATATTTTACAGCAACTTAATCTAAATTGTCAAAATTTAATTACATTTTTAGACAATTTGGAGGACGCTATAATGTTTTCAAAATTGAACACTTTACATAGTTCTATCATATCAGTTTCAGACTTAGAGAAAAACATAAAGTATTTAGTAAAATTATATGGTAAAAAGAAAGTACCAAACTTTCAAAATTTACAATCATACTATTTAGTAGCTGATCCACAAATTACATTTACTGATAATAAAATCTTGTTTTCTATAAGATTTCCTATATTATCTGATGAAAAATTCCAATTTTTCCGTCTATACCCAGTTCCAATTAGAAATTCAACCATTATTCCAACCCATCCCTTTTTGGCTCTTGGAACAAGTCATCAACCATTTGAAGAGGAAGAATGTCCAGAAATTGAAAACGTCTACTTCTGCAAGAATCGACAAGAACCCATTCAAGGTTGTCTAAACGAGTTACTGAAGAAAGCAGAATTTTCAAAATGCCAATTCACAAGGTTACAAGTATCCAGTCCTATTGTTGAAGCAATATCAGCAAAACACATTTTGGTCATACCCGCTGATCAGCCGATCACAGCAGTCAAGTTGTGTGGTACGCAACAACCACTCATTTTAGAAACGCCAAGTTTAGTCGAAATACCCGAAAATTGTGGAATACAAATCAACTCGTCCAAGTTTTGGAACAAAGAGGATCAAGTCAAAGGAAACCCTTTGGTCCTTCCAGAAATAAAGTTTTGGAATGCAAGATCGAACTTTGTATCCAAGTAAGCTTTAATCCTCAAGACTATTGACGTCAGCAAGATTAAGGAAATGCAAGAGAAAGCAAATTTTCTTCAAATACAAGAAGAAGCCGCTATTGATCCCTTAATTTGGTTTTCTAGCAGCTCAGTTTTTACTATTTTTCTGCTTGTTACAGTAGCAGTAATCTTTTGGTATATTTGGAAAAAACAAATCCAGAAGAAAAATGACGTACCCCAAGACAAGAAAGATGAAGAAAATCCCGAATCCAGTGAAGAAAGGCCCAAGAAAGATGCAACAAGAACAAAACCTACTGAAAACAGAAAACGTTCCTATTCAGTTTTCAGACTAGGTGGGGAGGAGTTATGATGCAGAAAAGGATGCACGTGGAAGAAGAAAATGCTGAGGAAAGCATCCAAGCCGAGATGATAAATAGAGGTTCTTGATGCTTTCCATAACATTACTCGTTTTGTTCGCCGTATTGTACATTTATCCATTATAAAATAATATCAAGTATATTGTGTTGTCTTGTAAAAGTAAAAATAAAGTTTTTTAAAAACCCGAACGGCCATCTCGGCAACATAACTTACATACGACTCCTTAGTGATTAAGACCAAACTATCGGCCAACAGAAAGTCAACAGTCTGCGGGGGCTCTTACAGTGGAGAAGTTGAATCTCATCCAAATGTGCTTGCTAACAAACTAATGCTGCAGACATCCGACTAAAATAAGCTAAAAAGGTATCACCTGTCTGACTGACCTTTTTTTCAACAGCCTGTCGGGAGGAGTATTCTTTATACTTTTTGTCTGACTGTTTCAGACAAAAAATGTATTTATTGTGCATATTATGCATTTTTTCTTCTTCTTGTTAACAAATAATGGTAAAGCTCTAAAATTGTATGTGAATAATCCACTTCAAAGATTTTTCGAAGAAGAAAAGTGATAAGAAGAAAAGCCACCTCAAAATCAATCGCTCAATTTTACTATAAAAATTGAATTTTGACATACAATTTCAAAGCTGTTAACAAGTTAAGACTGAAGAAAAAATACACAACAAATTGCATTTTTGACAAAAAACTGATATTGTTTTTTTGTCATCTCTGCACATACCATAAAATAATCAGATGAAAATAATTTATATAATAGGCAGTAAAAAAATGGACATGAGTTATATCAGCCGTTCCTGCTGATATGCCAGGAATACTGCCGACGATACTACTAATTTCCTAGAAGACCTAGAGTTCACTTTATTGTTCTCAACACATTTTATAGTCAGTCAGATTTAAGCCTTTGTACTGTTAACATCATAATAACATTGTAATAATTTTGTAAAAGTACATTTTTGAGTTTTGTATTTTCGAAAATAAACTTTTTTAAAAAGCGATCTCGAGGCATCGATCTTATAACTCATGTAATAAAGCGATGGATGTAGTTTAAGCCAAATAGCATGCCTATTGCCATCCAAAAGATATATTGCTGTTATAGTGGGATCTTAATAAAAAGAAAAATCGAAAAATCAACTCATCGATGGCTTCACGATTTTATGACAGTCATATTCAAATTCAGTGTCCCAAACCAGTGTAACAAATTTCATTGGTTATGCAATAATTTGAAACGGAAATATGAAATTTCCCTGTGTAGTTTTTTGATATTTTGAGGTATATTTTGAGAAGATGTTCAAAAACCCCTATGTATCTGTTACCTTCACGAAATCTCGCCCTTTGTATAAATCGGATACATAGTTTGAGCCTAACACTCAAGGAAGCTCCTAAACAACACGTTTTTTCACCTCAAATGCGACGTCACAATGTTTTCTGACTACCGATGATCCCATTCGAATTCGGCATCCCAAACTACATAAATGTACGTTTACGTGTACGTAAGGTCATCTACTTGTAGCAAAAGGTCACGAAAACATAAATTTTCTCCAAAAAAAACCTCTATTTATATGAAGAGGATTCCGATAAATGCCGGCCTATTTATAATTTGGACAAAAGAAATCTGTTATACACACAAAATCTACTGCACTATATGGTAAAATCGTTCCCATTCAATTGAAGGCCGTTGTAGATGAATACTTCAACATGAAAAATAACCAATATGTCGGACACACCGCCCCTCATTACGGTGTAATCTGTTAATTTAGGGTCCCTATTTTTATTTATCACCGTTATTCTATAAAAGCGATGTTATAAATTTCAGCATTACATTTATATCTTTCGAATTTATTGTTGAATGTTGTTGGTTTTGAATCGCAATAATATTTTTCCAACAGACTCGGTGGTGCAAATATATTTATAACATTTTGGGATTGTTCATCAGGGGCTTACAAAATATTTAATCCATAAATATATACGTGATCTTTTTATGCTATTGTGACCAGTTGAACTCATTGTAAAACGCAAATTAACACTTTGATTTTGTACCTGTGAAATTATGGCATGCGCACAAAAAAGATCCCTCGAGAATAGCAATAATTCACACGTTTAGATCTTTAGATAGTAGTATGTTTTAGAAACGGTGTTTTTGGTAAAAGGAATTATCTTTTTTGCTTAATTCAATATTTCTGCGCTATCTTGGCAAGGATATGACGTATATTATCCATTATACTTTTGGATCCATCATCATATCTGTGTCTCAAGTTGAACTGTGCAAAAAGTGTAACAAAAAAGATAAAGAGCCGGTAGTGTCTGTGTGCTCCGTGAGAGACTAATGGTGTTTCGGCCTAACTTTTTGCATTTGAATTTCAGGCGAAGAAAACACGCCAGCCTCTGTTATCAGCCATGGACGTGCCAAACAGAAGGGGCATTCAGATTGAAATTCGAGGAGATAAAGGTTTTCCAATAAGGGCAGGTGAAAGTTGAAGTTCTTCCAGTAGCCCAAAATACTCTTCGGAGTGTTTCAGCCAAAGATTTCAAATTTTTAGACACTGAAAAACCTTTAAACAAAATAGTGCTTTTTATCCGAGTTTTTGAGCATTGACAATGGCCATTTTTACGGTTTTACAGACTAGATTATTCACAACTGGCAAAGATACTAAGGAACTTTTTTATACAAAATGATCCAGAAAGCTTTAATAAACTTTGAAGAAAAAAGAAAACAGTTTTATGTTATTTGTTAAAAAAATTGTAAATTTGACTCATGTTAAGGGACACTCAATAAACGTGATGATAAAAATAGATCGAGTTGGAAATGTTTTCCGTAAGAATTCGGCTCTTGAGCCCCGTCTTGTGAAGGATAATGTTATCTCGATAAAGGTGACCCGAACAGGCCTCAAATATTTTTGCTTTTCATCCACCCAGTTAGGGACGGATATGTTCTCCGACTTTTTCCAGCTCTAATCAGGAACATCTTAATACCGGTTTCGCGTGACGTTTGTCGATTAGCTCCCAGTCTGCGAGCAACTCATAGCACATTGTCGTCATAGTCCCGAGGTACGCCACATTACTGCGATGTGTAAGCAGGTAGCTGTAGGCTCATTAATGCGTTTCCACTTAATTGCTCTACAAGTCACAGCACGTCATCTCGTTATATGTATTAAGAACAGGTAGCTTGAAGGATAACCAGAAACTTCGACCACAAGTATCTACTTTTCTTTACACCGCTACAGCCGTGCAGGTAGAAGCCTAAATGCCAGGACACCGCGGCTGCTATAAAGATACCAGATCCGAGGTTAGTAGGACTGGCAAACGCCTCCTTTTATATGTTGTTTCACAATGTCTACATCCTAGAGACAAAGGAGCGGTCGTACCGGCCAGTTCTGATGTACGAAGTTCGTCACGACTAAGATGGGAGGTCGAAGTCAGGCGGGTCTGTCTGGCAGGCACTGAGAAGTAAAGTCCGTTGGTGTAGCGGTAGAAGAGAGCTAGATCACCGACAGCCGACCAGTGCGGAAGGATCCCGGGAGTCATCGACTAGTCGTACAGCTCTCCTCTGGACAGAATCGAGCATGAATAATGTAGTCGGGGCAGCAGCACCACAAACTCGAGGCAAGGTCTTTTGAGCCTTGTATAGTGTGAAGAGGTCATGTGGAGAAAAGTACTTAGCCTAGCTTTTTCTTAGCAGCTGCCAATTTTGAGATGTGTTCGTAGGAGATCGAGTCGTAGGTGACTTCGACCAGCCAAAATGATCGATTCTATGGCAGAACTCGGTCATCCACCGAAACCGGATGAGCGCTAGGATGCTTTTTGTTCATCAAGGTACAGTACTGTGTTTTGAAAGCATTTAACTGTAAAATTCAGTTTTTGTTAATCACAATTCCAATTTGATTTGTTTTATATGAAAAACAACACCTCATTTCGCGCATTTATAATACAAAAATGGCGTCAAGTAGGTTGACTCTGCCCTTCCGATGAAACGGCGTCTAATTAGTCCATAGGTATGCTTTACGGATAGCAGAAGCAGGCGCGCATCGAAAACGTTTCTCATTTTTACTTTTTTCGTATCCACTCTTCTTTTCCGCTGCCCCTGGACCGATTTTCAAAAACTACAACGCTTTTGTGCGTTTGGCATAGTAGTAGCATTGAGTGAAAATTTAATCAGGTTCTGAGCAGTATTTCGCAAACTATAGGCGGTTATAGGATTAGCGGTCAGACAGGCAGACGGAAATGAGTTACACGGTTTTTCCTGTTGATATAACATCCAAAAATCTCAATACTTTCGGAATTTTTTGCGATTACAATACTTCATCTCCCAGTGGCGTAGGAAGTATATTCCCATTAATAAGCTACTCTTCAACTAGTAAAAAGCTACCTCTCGCAAAAAAGTCAATAGAACGCAAACGAGAATTGGAGTTTTAAGCGTAATTCATATTTTTATTAAAAAGTTAATTTAAACTTAGTCCCTAAGCTCACTCCCAAAAAATATTTTATAAAAGAAAATGTTTTAATAATAAAAACTTAGTTTCTTATTTATAGCCCTTTGCAAATGTCTATTTTGTAAGTCCTAAATGTTTAACATGGATTATTTAGAAACGACAAATCAAGAAGAAACATGTTTTTTTTATTGTTCGAACATAAAATAAACTTCTGAGATCATAATGACAACAAAGACAAGCAGTAACCTCCTCGCTATGTTCTTCCGGTTCAGCAATGGCTAGATGACGAGCTTCCAGATAAATGGCGAAGAGGGCCCGTTGAAAAACCTGCTGGATCTCCCGATTTGACGCCAATAGGCTTATTTAGATGGGGCCATTTGAAATCTATTGTATTTACTCCCCAACCTGATAGTTTGGGGGGAATTGGAACATCGCCTATACCATTGTTTGGCCAATAAAGGACAACATTTAGAACACTTATTGAAGTAAAAAGTTATATTTTCGTGTGTTTTTGTTTTCTATCTAAACAGTTAAGGTATATATATTTCTAATTTTCTTGAAACCGAATCAACCGATTTTAAAAAATCAAACGTCAAAATAAAGGACTTCGAAAGACATTTTAAACAAGCTATTACTAGATACCTCTTGTCATTTAAAAGTTTCAAGATGACACTGGGGGGCCTAGGGCAGTGGCGACGCGTGACTTTTCCTAAACTGTTACAAAAACCAGATGTAAAAAATCTCATTAAAAAAAGTTTATTTTGACCCTCCCAGATATAAGTTTTTGCTTTTATTTTAGGTGTTATATTTAAGCTTTCTTTAAATTAAGGTAAACATTGCTGGCCTGGGCGTATGGGGCACTTGATGTATCTCATCGTCTTATGCTATGACTAATACAAGCCTTCCGAAAAACACTAGACGTTTCTAGATGTTCGGAATTTTTTTTATACTTTTTGGCAATTAATGTTAACAGTTCCCAGTAATTTTCTCTATTATCAGAGTCATCTTCAAAATGATCCCGAAATGGTAATTCTTGTTTGTCATAAGAACATACAGCATCTATAAGCGTGCTGCCTAAAAACTTGGTTAAGACAACTTTCGATTCTTGTTTTGCCAAATCGTTTACTGCGCTGCTGGCCCACCCATTTTTTTTTCTGTAGAAAACAGAAGACATGCCCAACAATACAATCTGTTTTTCTTGCAACCACATAACCAAGAGTTTCAATATATCAACTACATTTAAAATATCGAACTACGTTTTCTGATTCCTTTTTAAAATCATCTAAAATAAGTGTTGGTCTTCCATTTTCAATGATCTCTTATTTTATTATTATTTATTATACAAGGAGAATGACTGTTCAAGTAGCTAATCGATTACGCAGCGCCACTCATCCATGTTTAATTGCACGCACACTACCGCCGGCAACCAAAACGATTACTAGGGAGTGATAAGTGAGTAACGAAAACAAAAAATGGTAACAAGCTCATATAATAATCGCGGCGGTCTAAGCACTTGGGCGACCGCGTTCAGACACAAGCCGGCACCGATGGTCCTCGAAGTAGTATCAAGTAGTGTATCCATAAACAAAAATAGTAACACCGACAACCAAGTCGAGGCGAGTCGGCTACATCGCGTTCGCAAGATCTAGACAGTATTATAAGGCGCATTCTCATGGGGCTAATTTGCTATTTACTGAATTACTATTAGATACATATTGCTGTTGGTAAACAAATAAATGAAATTATTTTACTGTGCTTAGTCATAAAATATTTATTTTTAAGATTAACTGTTACCAGTGATAACAATGGTTACAGGGAAGCTTCGCCACTGGCATAGGGTGAAATGGGGTGACAAATCTTTTGACGTGTCTCGGCGTTTTTTCTTTCAATCAGTGGTTTTCGATAAATCGCTGGTGGAATGTTTTCAAATGAACGCTCTGTATATGCTTCACGTCGACCATTACCTGTCACCTACTTATTCAAGTGAAAATCCTAACGTACCCATTATGATTAGAATAGCAATAGGAGTACAGCAGGAACATCATCATAGCAACCGTTGTTGGCGAAATGCAGTCGAAATGGTATGCGCATATAATTACGTGCTAGTTCAACTGTTTATCGTGTAAGCAGGAGCGCAAAGGCAACTGCGATTGCAGCGACAGCAAGTACAACTGAGATGGCAGCTGTTTAGCATGAATATGCAGGGCCTTCTTGATACACACATTGATAATTCACTCAGTCATGACAATCCCGAGGTATCACCGGCGCCGGCGTGGCGTTATCTTTAGAGATTCCTGTTTCTATTGGGAGATTCAGACTCTTGAGATGCAACTGTCATTCGCGTTATGTTGTTAGAAAATACCGGAAATCTCGAAAAGTTTATGTATGGGGTTGTCCAAGACGGACGCAGGAAAGTAAACGCATATTAAAACAAGAAAGATTGATATTCAAATCAAGTTGGGTACTTTATTTTGAAGGTTTATTTATACCATTTATGTATGAAAAATAATATCGCTCAAATGTTCACCACGACTGGATTTACAGACGTCCACGCGATGATCAAAATTTTCAATGACATTTTGCAACATGGTCGGTTCTAAGGCATTTATCTGAGCAATGATGTTGTTTTTGAGTTCTTGGAGGATGGCCGGTTTGTTGACGTAGACTTTGCTTTTCAAATATCCCCATAAAAAGAAGTCCAAGGGAGTCAAATCGCACGATCTTGGTGGCCATGGCACATTTCCTCTGCGCGAAATCACGCGATCACCGAAGAAGGACTGCAATCGATGGATATTGACGTTGGTTGTGTGGCATGTTGCACCGTCTTGTTGGAAATAAACATCGTCCATATCCATTCCTTCAAGTTGCGTCAAAAAATAGTCCTCTATCATCACGTGATATCGCTCAGAATTGACGGTAACGGCGTCCCCGGCCGCATTTTCGAAAAAGTAAGGTCCGATGATGCCTTTTGACCACAATGCACACCACACAGTCACTTTTTGAGGATGCATCGGTTGCTCTTGATACTCACGGGGATTTTCGTTCGCCCAGATGCGGCAGTTTTGCTTGTTTACCGTCCCATTCAAAGTGAAATGCGCTTCGTCGCTGAACATGATTTTTGATGAAAAATTGGCATCAATTTGCCGGTGTTCAAGGAGCCAATCTGAGAACGTTCGGCGCGAAAAATGGTCGGCCCGACGCAGCTCTTGCGTCAATTGGATCTTGTAGGCGTGTACATTCAAATCCTTGTGGAGAATGCGGAGCAAACTGGTTCTCGAAATGCCCAATTCTTGAGATCGACGCGTTGTTGATTGTTTCGGATCGTCTCTCACACTCTCCTTCACAACAGCAATATTTTCCGGTGTGCGAACGCTCCTTGGCCGGCCAGAGCCTGGCAGATTTGCCACAGAACCTGTTGCCTCGAATTTACGCACCAAACGACCGATGGTTGTTTCGTTTGGGCGGTTGTTGCGACCGAAATGTTCACGAAGCGCGCGAAACGTGTTTTTTATTTTTGCACCATTTTTGTAGTGCTCTTGAATAACTTTAATGCGGTCTTCAATCGAATACGACTCCATAGCGATCAATGGTAAACATTCAACTAACAAAATGACATGTCGGTGACAGAAAACAAAGATGGCGTCTATGTCAAATTGACGTTTACTTTCCTGCGTCCCTATTGGACAACCCTTTATATATGTAAAACGAGATTCTCAGAGAAAAAAAATATATGGAGATCTGTGAGATGTGTGAAAATACTTTCTTTAATCTACAAATTATTAGAATTATTTGCAAATACTGTATGTATATGAATTTGTATTCAGCAGCCTCTTAGACGAAATTTTTGAACTCGAACTTTAATATGTCTTGAAAAAATAGAAGTTCTATATCAATCGAAATCAAAAGATGTTTCAAATCTTTTCTGACCAAAGAGCAATATGAGAGTTACATATATGTTTTGGAAAAATTCAGAAACCAGAAAACGTTGTAGTTACTTCAACCAATACTTATTAAAAATCTTTAATTGTGAAATTATGTATCTTGTGGAAAATTTCGAAAACCTACGCATCAAGGCAACTGAGTATGAGATTTTGGCTTCTGAGGCCGGTCCATGTTCATGAGCAATATGCAATGAACAGTGCCTGCAAAATGGGGGCAGAGGAAAGGGAAGAAGCGAAGAGACCCCCTTTTAATTTCGCGTTATTGTTCCCGTAAAGTGAAATAAAGGAATGGAAGAGCTCATCCCAGCGTTTCTCTATTAACGAGAACCTCGCTTAAGGATTGCAATTATTTTAATGATTACTGTTGGGAATTTTTACACACTATAGCGTTCCATTCTCCATTCGCCTGTAGCTGTATAGCTCTCTTGTCCCTGCTGTCGATTTGTTGATTTATCGAAGCATTTTTACCGACAGACTTGCTATGCTTAATCAGAAAAAAATGCTGGATAAACTAAACGATCTGCAAATACGTTCTTTTTATATTTTATCATTATTAGTTTCTTGCCATTCTTGATGTACTTTAGTCCCTCAGGCTTAGATTTATCTTCCTTCCAATACAATGACCTAGGAAAAACTATCGGAATTAGACAACATAAAGCATCTATTACCAAAATCGACCACTGCGGCATTGAAAACAGGAGGCTACCTGTTGGTGCTGTATCTCAATTCGCAACGGGGTCACTACTGTAACCATTTTTGAGACTGGTAATATAGCCTTTGATAGTCTGACCACAGACGGCCAACCATGGACGCTGTATCGTTCTATTTGGCAACTCCTCAGCATGGTCTAGGCTTGCTGTTTTCACTCTCGCAGTGGGTGATTCTGGTAACAGACGACAATTTATGCTCTTATTTCGATAGACCGTTTACTCTGGATAGAGGATAGTTGCTCAGCTTTTGTTCGTGGTCCTAACTGGCCGTCTGTGGTCGGACAAACGAAATCTAGATTACTAGTGTCGGAAAAACTATCGTTTGCTGTATCTGCTTTAATTCCCCAATTCAATGTAAACATAATCAATTTTTAATCAAGAAAAGATCCGCAAGTAATATTTCTTGATTGAAAAGTATTATCTGAATATCCCGGTATGTGCAAGCTCATCGCTTCGGTTCTTTATCGATATTGGGAATGAAACGTCGACGCACCTGAAATATCCTGACTCAACGTATAAAAACGCAGCAAACATTTGCGTCCCCGCCAGTTCATACGATGAAACAAAGTTATGGTATTTCCCCGTTTATTAGATCACATGGGCAATATTATGTCCTGAAACCGCTCTTCAACTCAATAAACAGTTGAACATCAAACAGTTCTCAGCCCGCTATATTCGAACGCATACAATGGTAAATTGTAAATCTATACTTTGGTACAGTCACATTAAGAAAAGCACTATTCACGCTTTTTAACTCATATCGGTTTTAATGGAGATATGAAAATGGTGATTGATACTTTCTGAAATTAATTTGATATAGTTACAGTATTGAGCTGCTACATATCTGTCAAGGACTAACAACTGGGACGGTGACTAATGATGCAATATCGACGCTTAGGCAACCAGGGTTACGCCACCGTGTGTCAAGAGTGGTATAACTTACAGCATCATCGAGATCCATCGGCCGACATCGGCAGCGTTCTAAAAGCATCGATCAACATCTAGAGAACTTAAGACGCGGGAATCTTCGAGAACTAGTCGATTCATACATAAATTCCCGCACAGAGGAAGGAAGAGACAGTCGACAATGCAGAATGCGGTAGTCCAGTCAACTTAGTTATAGTCTCATTTGTCCCCAAATTAGTTGCAAGTATTGTTATAAATTGTTGTAAGAGTAATACATTAGACTTTGGACAGTAGAAACGGTATTTTCATTACAATGCTATTGTTATTTGATGGGTTTTGATAAGTTTCTCTCTATTTGGATACCTTTTATTTTGGCAGACAAAATGACCAAATTCTAAACTATGATTTATCAATTTTTTTTTCAAAACATCAGTTCATCAAGTTTAGCTAGTTTAAACTATGATTCCTTGGCTATAACAAGCAATAGAGTATAACTGTATAGCATTCGTCCACAATTTTAGCTTGTTGGTTGGCGTTTATTGAAGTGAACTTCAGTTTTATGTATAGACGGGCGTAGCTGTGATCTATAAAACCGTTTGAAATCGACTAACCACAAAACCAATAGTCATGAATTAGAGACTTAATAGATAGAAATGCAGTCACGTAGAGTGAAGTCTTTTTATTTGTATTGAATTATATTCAAAATGTAAACATAATAAATAAAATACACTTTTACAAGCACGCTTTTATGTAGCTGTTCCAAAAATGAGCCACAACTCTAAAAAGAATACCCCAATTGGAAATATTTAAACAATAACCATCGAAGAAAGTATTTTTAGATGCTTAGTTCATTTTTTGAGCAGCTAAACAAAAGCATGTTTTTAAAAATTTTTTTTTTCCATTCTATTGTTTACTTTTTAGTACTTATGATGTGCAAAACTAGTTTGGTACATTTTATACACGGTGATTCACAAGTAGTGACCGAAAATGAAACATCATACACAGGACCACATTTTAAGGGGGATCTTCTCTGTGAGATTTTCTCCTCAAGGGCTCCATTAAAAAGGTAAGGGGTGTTCAAGTTTAAAAATAACAAAACATTTTTTTTAATATCCTCAAAACCGTCAACTTGAATGAAGTGAAATTTGGTATGTGGATTTACTTAAGTATTATCGTCATTCAAAAATGTTTACGTAAAATTAACGTGCACCTGTGCGGAGATACATGGGATTAGTGGCATTATCTTTCCAAATGAACATAGCACGCCACTGTTTTTTTTTTTCGAAACGCGCAATTTTTACAATTTCTCCGTCAATTTGTTACAAACAATTACTCGTATTTTTTCCTAAAGTGCACTGTTTTCGTCAAAATAAAAATAAAGGAAGCTAGATCATTTATGAAGAGCCGAGATACATTGAAAATGAAATTGGAGGCCTTGGTACCACCTTGACGTTTCTTGGGAGATAGTTTGTCAAAGTTATGTGTTATACGGTTGTTATCGTTGCTACTATCATTTTTTTGTAAGAGTCAAGTCAAAAGTTTCTACACGTTCATTTCTAAGACTTTGGCAATATGGAATTGCCAGACTTCCCGGAGTTAGAGGATTACATTGAAAATGTGTTAGATGATGTTCCGTTAACAAAGAGAGTACGAATGTGGTATCAGTACCACGCATATTCGTCGTGACATAACCGCATGGTTAAATAATCATTTTAGACAACGATGGATTGGCAGAAACGAACTCGTACATTGGCCTGCGAGGTCTCTTGATTTGAACCCTCTGGATTTATTTTTGTGGGACGCTTTTAAACAACTAGTGTATGCCGAACAAACTAATACTGTTGATCAGTTACAAGAAAGAATAGATAATGCCGCACTTGTATCCGTCAGAATGGTGGTCTTTTTGAACATTTATTGAAATAAAGCTTTGATTATCTAATTTGTTATTTTTATTTTTACGAAAATAATACCCTCTAAGAAAAAACACAAGAGTAACTATTTTTTAAAAAACAGTGGCGTACTTTTTTTAAATGGAAAAAAAATAATGTCACTAATCCCCTGTATCTCCGCCACTGGTGCATACTAGTTTTAAGTAAAGACGTTTGAATGTGAACAATACTTAGGTAAATCCACATACCAAATTATAATTCATTCAAGTTGACGGCTCTTATTAATGAAGCCCCGTGAGGAAAAAAATGTTAAATAGTTAAAATGCGGTCCTGTGTATGAAGTTTCATTTTTGTTCAGGACTTGTGAATCACCCTGTATAACTTTCATATATTTTGTTGATAGAACTTCATAAAACTTCTTACGTTATTGGTATTACAAAATTTAGGTATATATAAATTATATGATGAACAATGGTTATTTTGTGGCGATAGTCACATGGAATTTAAAATGACGTTCCTCTGATTAATCATTTGATACCCATAATATCGAGGTTACTAAAGAAATTATAAATCGACATTTATCGGTGGCTGCCATATTGGATTCAAAATAAAGCGTTTTAGTTTGATACCTATATTATAGGGATGACTATGATAATTACAAACACCACATTTGATTTATAATAATTTCACTCTGCCCATTACGTTTCTCTCTTCATCAGCATGCTTATTGTGTTTCCCTCATCAATGGTGTCATTTCACCAATTATGTTTCCCTCATCAATCTGTTTCATTTGATACCCATTTCGTAGGGGTAACTATGAAATATGTGAATTGCCAACTTGCGACAGCTGCCATATTGCATTAAAAATGTCATCACTTTGATTATTGTTTTTCTCAACAAACCCTTTTATTTGAGAGCCATATCATAGGGGTGACTGAAAATAAAAGCTTGTAAAAGTGTAAGTCGCCATTTTCAGCGGCAGCCATATTCGATTCAAAATGACGTCAGTTTGCTTATTGTGTTTCTTTCATCATTCATTTGATGCCCATATACTAAAAGATACTATGGTAATGATGAATCCTATTTAGTAGCATGGGCCATATTGGATTCAAAATATCGACAGTTGATTCGTTTTGTATTATCACACAAACTAGACGTGTGTACAAAATTTCAGATCAATTGATTGAGGTTAACTGGTCCAAAATTCAAATCCAAGATTTATCCCACACATACATACAAACAGGTTAACTTAAATGTAAGTCTGTAAAAATATATAGAATTTGAAAATACTCTAAATTTCAAACGAATATAAATGGTCATGAATATCTCACAAGTACAGATAACGAAACTATATGTTTCTGAAAAATATGTACAAATTGTCAGATAATAACTACATCCTTTTTTCAAAGACTAAAATCTGTCACCACTATCGCAAAATCAGTTATTTGGTAACATCTCTCGCTTGAGATACGAACAATAAGTTTAGAATCTGCTTCCAGTATTATTCTGAACCTGGCATGACGTGACATTTCTATGATAAACTTCCTGCGTTGGTCAAAAAAATAGCGTCACGCTACATTTAGAGTTTCCATTGAGTTGGGGAGTGCGGTGAAGTACCCGCTATATAATAATCCATTAATCCAAGCAAGGAACTGCTGCATAGAATTGCCTCGCGGTGAAGGCACGCCCATAGAACAAAGCGCGGTAGGCCCTCCTTGTCCCTCCTTCAAGTCAAAACGACTGATTCATTCCGCATTCATAAATCATAAATAAAAGACCGCCATGCACAGGTTTTTCTTTTATTTCCATATTTTCGACTCCTTATTACAGTAAGTATGACCTTATTTACGAAATTAGGAATAAAGAGTAGTCCTGATACGCGTCAATTATATTAAAATAAAAATTGTTCTTTGTTATTTTCTCTCAATCTCTGGAAATATGAGAGATTCAGCATAATAACATTAACTTCAAATATTGATAAAATTAATACTTGTCCAGATCATAGGTATGCAGGAATTTACGAAAATCGGTCGTAGGATATCAATGTAGGGCACAAGTCCATGTCTGTCTCTTGTCGTTACAAGTGAATGAAACTTGATGAATAACCGTTAAAAGATTGAGATGTGCTGGGATGTTGGACAAAATCATTTGGTATTTATTCTCTGTGGGTTTTAAAACAAATAAAGGGATTATATAAAAGGATTATCTTACAGCTCATACTCGTAATGATACGTAACGAAATACTCCGATACACCTAAAAGGCAAGTTAGCTATCATCAGTATGTAAATTTATCTAAAATCTTAACTGAACTCCTCGCACCATCTCTTAATGAATTCACCCCTCTCGTATCTCTCCAATAATAACTCCGTCTGTTTCTAACAGCCCTGATGCAAAAACACACCCAAAAAGTCCCTCTGCCGCGCCAAGAAGACTTAGTCTGCTCTTGCATCGAATCTCTAATAATAAATCTCACCTTAATCCATTCCACTTTTTGTACCTTCGCGCAGCGCTAACATTTGCAATGGAACCGGTCCAAGACACTGTTCAGGGTTAACGAGAATGCTTTTCTATGTTCAAGACGATTGCTAAATATATCGCCAACTATTTCTTACACCTAGCTGAAGAGAGTCTCGGTAGATCGGCGGTTAGTAGTCCGGGGCTCGTAGGTTTGAATCTCCGTCTTGGATGCTTAACTCCCTGCCGAAGATGTTGTGTTGTGTGTTATCTAGTCGTATATCACACGCATGGGTGCTATACGAGGTCTGTAAATTAAGTTACAGCCGTTTGAATGTTTTGCGACTGTCCCCAAACGAGTTCTCCTGGAGATGATTTTTCAAAGAAGAGAAAAAAGTCACAAGGACTCAAGTCAGGCGGGAAAGGAGACTCATGAATCACAAGAATGTTTTTACTGGCCAAAAACTCATTTACTGACATTGCTGTGTGACAAGGAGCATTCTCGTAATGCAACACTCAGTGGTGAGAGTCAAAACTCTTCCCCGATCATTGATTTTCAACCAACGATCTGAACGCACAAGATCCTGGATTCTGTCGATATTTTCATTGGTTATTAAAGATGGCCATCCGCTTCGTGATTCATTTTCAACCGACTATCTCCGTTCTGAAAATTCCTTAAGCCACCGAAAAGCCTGGGCTGTTGGCGAAACTCTATCTGCGTAGGCCTGCTGAAGTTTATCAAGAGTTTCTGTTGCACTGTGCCCAGGACGAAGCAAAACCGGATAGCACACCGTTATTCGAAATTGATGTCACATTTTTAGAACACAATAGAAAAAGTATTTCACAAAAAAATCGGTACGGACAACCATATGACTCGAGCGAGTTCAAACTTGTACTAAAGGCGGATCGAATGCTCTCCAGCCTCCCCTACAAGCCCGGCGCCTCCAGTGTTACCAGATCGAACGCTACGTTGCCAGACTCGTCACTTAATCGATGGAGTTGGTTTATTAAATCAGTTACCAGTAGATGGCTCGTGGAGTAGTACAGTCTTGATAAAACGAGGTCGACCAAAGGGATCTAAGGCCTAGTTGCCAGGCTTATCCTCTCCACCACCATTAGTAGCTGATTGTTAGGTCGTTTTTATGATATTACGAATGTTAGGTTTTCATGAAGCGTTATTCTGTCAAATCTATGGATGACATGTCTCCAAAACAAAAAAAGGATTTGAAGAGAGGATGAAACATCAATCTATGATTCTGAAACTATATGTAGTAACGTGGATAAATAAAAGTTCTCCTAAAAAGAATATATTCAATATTTTGATGTGACTCTGGTGAACTTTTTTAACGTCAGAAGCAAAGTTGAGCATGTCTTCAAAAAGTTGTTATCCAGGCACCGACACTACTCGATGCCCAATAAACTCAACCCTAAGTCATCGATCTGGCAAAACATTGTTTGACTACATTAACTAAGCCGTAGACAACAGCGATAAAATGTCTTTAGGGACAAGCGATATCTGCCCTGGACAACTTGTAGCTGTCCGTAACGTTTTGTCACATATCACTTGAGGGCCATACGGGAGTAGAAGGGAGGAAGAAGGGTTATGTTGACGTTAAAATGGAATAGTCGGGTAGATTTCCGGACAAACGATGATAAATGGTCACAGGATTTAGAGGAATTTCTTACTCGAGATGCTGTTTCGTAACAGTTGTTAACTGCAAGCATATATGCATGTGCAAGCAAGTTTTGGGTATGTTAAGAATGCTTAAGTGGAAAGGAAGGAGAGAGAATGGATATACGTATAAAATGCTACAGTCATATCACAAACATTTTAGTTGTGTTTACTTGTTATTTTGTGAATTCAATTATAAGTATAATATTTGAGCGAGAGTACCATATAATGTTTGCGTTGATCCAAGTAAGCAAAAAAAATATGATACTGCAACAAGAATAAATAGTACCGTTGGCGTCATCTGTTGGGGACCAGCTGCTTCATGGCCGATCTCTGCTGGGGACCGTCCCAGTCTCCTTCGGTAGCGACATCTGTTGAGCACCGTGCCAGTGACTCGCCTACTAGATCGACGCGAAGCGACCTCGACGATTCTGCAAGGCGGCTATGTGGCTCACCGGATTCTTCTCGACCCAACGATGCGGACTATATAACTCGACGACCGGAAGAGATAGTAGAGTAGAGCAGAGTGGAGTATAGTTCAGTCAATCGCGCGACATAAGAATTAATCAAACATAAATAGTGGTGTACACAAATGCTCTATCTAGTCAAGATACGTAAATTATTGCATTTCTTTTTGTGGTATCCAGTGTTTTAATCCACACCCAAAGCAACCTAGAAAAACGCTACAATACAATCAATGTTGGTTGATGATCTATAAAAAGTAAAACATGTTTACTGTCTCGAGAATTGGTTTCTGACTTGTTATCCCCCCGAGATGAGCCAGTATGGTAGATAATGAGACCTGAGAGTTAGGTTCTTTGTACTTTGGTTTCTAGATGCATATGGTTGTGGTTTGAGCGCCACCTATTAGCAAGCACTAGGAAAATAAATAACAAGTAAGAAATGTTGGATTTCTGGCGCTACAGGAGATACATACTCACAAGGTACACACATATTTATTGTACAAAATAAATAAGAAACATTGAAACTAGTCCTGGATGACAAGCAAAGAAAGTTATTTTGTACTAAATGGTTTCCAGTAAAAAAACGAAAATAAAAAAGACCATTGCAGGTGCCTGGCTATCACACGAAGCCAACCGAGGGCAGGAAGTCCCAGTTATAACTCGATACCCGAAGGTAGAACCAATAGATAGAACTCGAAGGTAGAACCCTCTAACAATGAGGGTTCAAAGAAATGGAGAACTGCTCCTCAAAGGCGTGAGTCCTATTTAAATTTGAATATAGTTATCACTCCAGCTACCACGAAGGCCTAACGCCTAAACACCCATGGGGTACCGTGGGTCTATAGGCGGATACAGGGGACAGGGGGGTCGCCACACGGACTCTAGCGACGGAATACGTGAGCATGTAGCATCCACACAGTCTGGCCCCGCTTACGAGTTCCGCCTATGACAGTCAGAGACTATTTACTACCTACAGTATATTCAGATAAGAGATAGACCGGACATAAACAAGACCACGTGATCATCGAACGCTGTAACATTCGGCAGGGACGTATTAAGAGTCACGCAGTACATATTTTAGATAGTAGATGCTGCTTTGCGTAACTTTGTAGTAAATTAGCACAATTCGATGTGTATACGATTGGTGATGGATATAGGATCATGTGGGGGTGGGGTACGAAATATATAATGATGTAAATATACATAAGGGTTTCAAAATTTTCGCTTCGATTTCCAGCTTCGGGTGCCGCCTGATGTTTGGTGAAATACAGTCGAATATAATCTCAAAATGGCGTTTAAATTAGCCTAAATTAAAAATAATCGTATATCTCTTAAAATTGCTTTTAGAATATTGATTAGTATATTTTTTGATTTCTAGGTAAATATGTAACCAAATTAAAACGTTCAAAACGTAAAAAAATGTGCATGGTTGAACATTGTCAGAAAGTAGATTCTTGAATAGGTTTTGCCAAAATGGTTTCAAAAATGTCAATAATTAATTAAAAAATACAGTAGCTTTATAATTACTTATAACTTACCTGATTTGATGAACGACATATTTTATTGGAAAGATGAGCTTGATGAGCTTTCATCATCGTTACTGCCTGAAGCACCAACGTCAATAATGAATGGCTCGACTTGTTCCTCTAAAATATTGTCCAGTTCCCACATTCTCTTTTCAACTTTGTCTTTCACGTGCTTAATACAGTTTTCCCATTTTTGCGCTGTTATTAATTCTAGTGCTTCTTTGAAAAGTCCTTTGAGGTCACAAAATTTAAAAGTTGTATTGTGCTTAGCTATATAATTTTTAACCTCTGCCCATATGAGCTCAATGGGATTGAGCTCGCAATGGTATGGAGGTAAACGGAGCACAGTTTTATTTTGACTTGCTGCCATTTCGTCAATGGCGTATTTTTGATATTCCGCCTTGTGATCCTTGACAATTCTTAATAATTGTACTTTCAGCATTGCTTCTTCAAAGTTGATATTTTTCGAGCGGAGCCAATTTTGAACATCAACTTTCCTTGAAGCCGTTGTTGGGACCTTCTCCATTCTTCGAGAATGATAAGGCGCATTATCCAACACAATTACTGCGTTTTCCTCTAAGTTCGGTAAAATTTTTGAAAACCACTGTTCAAACGATTCGCCATTCATTTCCTCGTGGTAATCTCCAGTTTTCTTAGACTCAAAGCACCACAGACCGTCAACAACAAATCCATCCTCACTGCCAATATGGCAGATAATGAGCCTTTTCCCTTTACCTGGAAATCGAAGTACTAACTGGTGTAGATTTATTTCAACAAGCGAACCTTTTTCAAATGTTTTCATCACATTCAGCGAAAAAACATTGAGACATGAGTATCAGATTGCTATAATTGGGATTATTTAGTCATATTGAAAGAAAGAATATTGAACGTCGTATGATTACTCAACGCTTCACAATTTAATTTAAAGTTATAAACCTTTAAAAAATGAATAATCAGGAACCTGAAATACGCGCAAATATTAATATTAACAAATTATAACTTTATAGAAAATATGAATTAAAATGATTAGAAATATTAGGAACGGTACACAATATAAAACTTAGTAACTTTTTTTAAGTTTATAATATTCGACATATTTTAAGATTATATTAAAAAATTATTGAAATATCGAAAACACATAAAAACATGTCTTAAAAAAGTTCTAACAAATGAAAATAACAATAAAACATCCACGCATTTTATCGAAAGTTATAAAAGTTTTGTTACTTGTAATATGTTTTATCTGCCCACTGGAATTAATGTTTAGAACCTTGTTCCCAAGGTTTGAAAAACATCCGATTGTTGTCTATTACTCGTATTTACCTGCTGGATTTTTTAATCCGGTGGACAGTCCATCTAGAAAGGCCCTCCTGGATGAAGTTACAGAATTATCAACCCATACTTTACTTGTAGTGTGTCCTGCGTTTACCCACGTTTCATCAAGGTAATAAATCTTCCTGTTTTGATTTCTATATTTCCCAATTTTTGTTAAATAATCCCTCCTCCATAGCACAATTTCTTCTCTATCCAGTAGTAAACTATTACGACCCCGTTTTTTCCATTTGAAATTTAAATGCTTCAGTAACGCATGGAAAGTTGATCGTTTGAAATTTGGCAACGTTGTATCTCCATTTACCTCCTGCAGTACTTTATCTATAGTAGATAATGACCTCTTTCATTTCTGCACTCAGGTGTCTTTTTTTAGAGCGTTTCCTAGGTGGACTACAGGAGTTTACAACTTCATCGGCAGTATCTGTACTACTGGGCATTTTGCGCAGCAGTTGATAACAATAACAATCAATAACAAGGTATAACAATAACAACGACAAACTCAACAACTTAATAAGATAACAAACGAAAACGTCCAAAGAAATATCAAATTGCAATGATGCACACGACATACGTAACACGTCTGAACCTGAATGTGACTCTGCCTTGATACGACTGCTCTGCCGCTCGGCATAGGCATTTAATTGCGAATTGACCAATGAGGGCTCCTGTTTTACGTCGAGACGGCGGCGTTAGCGTGAAAATCACCCGAACCTTTTGTTTACATCCGGTCTATCTCTTATCTGAATATACTGTACGTCCTATGTCGGCTAAATCCCCAAGAGGGTGAGAAAAAGGGCTTCGACAACAAACTTACTAATGGAGGCCGTTGAATTCGTACACCAGAGCACCGCAAATAGCACCAAATTACCTTCTCGTATTTACGTTCGACAGAAACTATAAAAAATGACCTTTAACGAGATGGAGAGTAGAGTATGATTTTCTACCATAAAATTATTAAGGCCGGTCCAGACGCTCCATTTTGCACAACGTTTTATCTGCGCAGTCTCAAGACGGAATGAAAACGTTGCAATTTTCAGACCGTCCACACATCTGTATATTTCGCTCAGTTTTGTGTGATATTGTCATGGAGGAGGTACTACTCTGGTCAGTTTGGGCAATGTGTCTCGATAAAAAAAAGGAGATTGAAACGCCTCGGAAGTACCAGGCGTTCAAAGTGGTCGCGAAAGTGGCTTCTAAAAAGGCAGCAATTTTTTTCACAACGGTTTATCGGTCTGCAGTTGCATCGATTTGTTTATCTCTGTCACTGTACTCCTTGCATTTCACACGCCAAATGCATGGGAAACTTTCATATAATTGGATGAATTCTGTGAGAAACTCACTGGAACATTACCATCTACGTGCACCGACTTGTCTGCGCAGTTCACGGATATCTATGCTCTCCTAGCTCAGTTATCGCTGCAACTGTACCGTCTTCACGCCAGAGTCAAAACTGCGCAGTTTTCCCGTCTACACGCAACGTTTTATCTGCAACGTGTCGGACTGTGCAGACAAAACGTTGTGCAAAATGGAGCGTCTGGACCGGCCTTTAGACCAAGAGACGTGTTATAAGAGAGAAATTGATATGAAAATAAAATTCGATTTTTCTAAGAGCTGCTATAAAATTATTATTCTAAATAAGAAAAACGTTGTAATAATTCACTTTATCAAGGTATAGTTAATTTTTAGTCGAGCATAAAAAGAAACTGTAATTGTAACTGCTGTTTTAGCATCATCAAAATGTAGACAGAAGCTGAAATGAGTAGCATGTAGAATTTTGAACTAGAAAAACTGTGCTACCCATATATCATAACTTTTTAAATTTTGGAGGAAATTATACTATGCTCTAAAAATCTGCAATTCAGCTTGTTCTTGCCATACATTCAAAATTGTATGAGTCTGGTGCATAATAATGTAAAACATCGAATATCTCGGATCTCAAAATAGAATAGAATCTAATAAAATGTTTCTTCTATAAAGAAGGGCTTTGAGAAATGTGTTGGTTCTGCCTTATTTATGTATTAAACGAACTGTGTCTTTCTGAAGAAGGTTAGATGTAATTCGCTGCGTTAACGGAGTGTGAAGCGTTGTAGTAAGGAATCCGTAGGGCTCCCCGAGGCCCAATTTCGCGAAAGAAGACAAGGAAGCAACAGAGATACAATATAAAAGCCAACCGCTTCACAAGTCACAACAGAGGGATTCGACGAGTTGAGCCGTCACTCACGACAAATTTAATTTGCACAGACAATAAGGTCGAAGACGTTACGCGACTGGGAATCATTCCCGCTCTACACTTTCCACCAGCAGTACGGCGTGCAATTTGATTCCGCCATTTCTAATATTCCTCAACATTCTATAGCGCGTTCACGGTTACCATCTATTAGTGTTTTCCCAGTTATCATCTGCAATTAATCTCTTGGCAACTTGTTTATTACAGGGTATGAATTACGTTCTGGAAACCGCAGACATACCAAGTGCTTTTTCAAACAAAACCAAAAGGAATAACATGCCTCATTCTAATCACATCCGAAAAATTTGAAATTGAAACGACAAAAAATAAGCATGGATAGATCGTCAAAGTTCAAACATGATATATTTTGAAGAAACATACTTGTAAAATGAATCATTTTGTTTCCTGAAACTAAGGTCAAACCAAAGATTTGTATAAGATAGTAGAAGTAATAATAGTAATTATAAACGCCAAATTCTGTCAACTGGAGCAAAAAAACCAAAACTAAAACAAAAAATACACCTATAATCAGCATGAAAACTTGATGTCAAAGCTGTTACATCCTGACAGAATGGTACATCTGACCAATCTATTTTATACATCACTGTTCCATCAAACCACGCAGACGCGCGTCAATGGTTCTTCTTGCATGCCTCAACCTGAGGCATGCTACGGTAGGTTTATTCAAGCGTCCCGAACGACACATGCTCAAGCTGAGCACGCAAACAACCTCGCACGGTGTTCGTCCCTAAGAAAAATGACTCCGGCAAGGCGAGACGTGCAGATTGCAGCTGCGGCCTATATAGTG
Organism: Acanthoscelides obtectus; assembly: GCA_963669975.1. Taxonomy (NCBI): domain Eukaryota; kingdom Metazoa; phylum Arthropoda; class Insecta; order Coleoptera; family Chrysomelidae; genus Acanthoscelides; species Acanthoscelides obtectus. The sequence continues at coordinate 40,673,230 of CAVLJG010000008.1, forward strand.
ATTCATTCGATATTAAAAAAAAGAGAACAGAAGAAAAGACGATGGTGGACAAAACGATTGTCTAAGGACCGATTACGCTATGAGATTAAACTATACGATGATATCACCTTTGAAGAAGATGATAAAAATTTGTTACGAATTTTGAAGGAAGATTTGAAGCATCTTACAAATTTTATAAGGCTTGCCGTGGAAAAGAGAAAAACTTACATGCGTGATGTTATTTCTGTTAATGAACGAGATATGATCACAGTGGGGTTTTCTAAGCGAGCTTACAATAACTATTTCGTGTATTTAGACAAAGTATTTTATCGATTATACCGGAAGTATGTGACGCACTAATGGAAGCATTGAAGAATTATATAAAGGTAGAAGTAATAATAGTAATTATAAACGCCAAATTCTGTCAACTGGAGCAAAAAAACCAAAACTAAAACAAGAAATACACCTATAACCAGGATGAAAACTTGATGTCAAAGCTGTTACATCCTGACAGAATGGTACATCTGACCAATCTATTTTATACATCACTGTTCCATCAAACCACGCAGACGCGCGTCAATGGTTCGTCTTGCATGCCTCAACCTGAGGTGTGCTACGGTACGTTTATTCAAGCGTCCCGAACGACACATGCTCAAGCTGAGCACGCAAACAACCTCGCACGGTGTTCGTCCCTAAGAAAAATGACTCCGGCAAGGCGAGACGTGCAGATTGCAGCTGCGGCCTATATAGTGATTCATTCGATATTAAAAAAAAGAGAACAGAAGAAAAGACGTTGGTGGACAAAACGATTGTCTAAGGACCGATTACGCTATGAGATTAAACTATACGATGATATCACCTTTGAAGAAGATGATAAAAATTTGTTACGAATTTTGAAGGAAGATTTGAAGCATCTTACAAATTTTATAAGGCTTGCCGTGGAAAAGAAAAAAACTTACATGCGTGATGCTATTTCTGTTAATGAACGAGTTATGATCACAGTGGGGTTTTCTAAGCGAGCTTACAATAACTATTTCGTGTATTTTGACAAAGTATTTTATCGATTATACCGGAAGAATGTGACGCACTAATGGAAGCATTGAATAATTATATAAAGGTAAGATATAAATAAGCTCAATTATTTAATCATCAGTCTTTATTATTTTTCAAAGTAAAAGCACAGTAATTTCTTTATTAGTCATCATTTATGACGTAGTGTCTGCGTTAATATTAGAAACCGCATTCATGGCCAAACGGTCCGCAGACATTTACTGTAATAATCAGAATGTTTAGAGTCCCATAACACTCTGTTATTTTCATAAAGTTGAACAAGTTCACGCAGTGATTCGGTATCGGCATTTACGATGCATGAGCGCGCACCCACGCGAAGCGTAAGGCTCGCACTGAGACGGCATTTGCTACGATCGTATGACGCAAATGCTCACTGTGAGTATGCACGTCCACACAGCCCGAGGCATGCGAGACGAACCATTCGCGACGCAGGCCTCGCGATGTCTGTATGCGCCTTAATTAAGTCAATGACTTTATAGCAAGATCAAATAAGTATAGAACGCTGTGGCAAATGTCTCTTCAACGAAATGAGCTTTAAGAATCCAAATCAGAAGATTCAGCGACTTTATATCCTGTTCAATTGCCGCAACATTCTATACTTATTTATAATAATAATATAATATAATAAATTATTTTCCTTCAAACATGCATGAGCATGTATAGGTTTCATAAAAAAAATGCAATAAGTAAATATATGCAAAGTGAATACATAAAAAACAAACAAATAACATCCAACAATAAACAAGTTAAAATTAGTAATATAAATCGATATTTAAAAACTGACAAAGTGGCTAATTACATAAAAACAGTTACTGATACAGTAGCTTTTCAACTCAGATTTGAGTTCGCCTATTGAGCTGATCCTTTTTATTGAGTCAGGCAGGTTATTAAAAACTTTAGATCCTAAAATATATGGTGCCTAACTTATAACGCACACTAGGTATATGGATCGTTTTGTCTGCGAGTGCCCATTTGATGTATATGACTATTCAGGGTGAAATCATCTTTGTAGAGAAAAAAAAAGGCAGTGTCATTATTTTCTCTTGAATAATTCTCTGCAACTATAAGTGCTGCTTACTCCCACTATACACCTCTCCAGCCGTTTTTGACTTAAGAACACCTTAGAAGCGTTCACCGATAAACCCCAGAAGCACAAAGCATACAGCATGCGAGGCTCAACCTGACCATATTACAACATCGATAGCTGATCCTCTGTAAAAACAGATCTCAGGTTCTTAAATGATGTTTTGATGACAGATAATCGCAAAGTTGAGACACTGGTCTAAGTGGAGCCCTAACAACTTACTGCTTTTATCACTCTGCAGTGCTGAAACGTTTAGAACAAGCTGAATCGCTGGTATCGACTTCTGAACGTTACGGAACCTTATAGCTGTGGTCTGCTCTCTGTTAAGAAGTAACTGATTTTCTTCAAACCAGCTATTGATGTTGTACACTAAGGAGTTACATTTATTAATTAAATCAGCCTCGTCTTTGTTTGATATAATGATGGAGGCATCGTCTCCATACAACGTGAAATGTGCTTCTGGGAAACATTGCACCAGGTTATTTATATAAAGGGAAAACATCACTGTCCGCAATATAGATCCTTTTGGTACGCCTACATTTATGTTAATCATACCCGATTTCATCTGCTTCAGTTGACTAGCATTGTTGTGTTTTATTGCCACGTATTGTGACCTATTCTGTAAGTATTTTATCCACAAATAGGCTGAACCACCAATTCCATAGTCTGTTAATTTGGCTAACAGTATGTCATGACTGACACAGTCGAACGCCCTACTGAGGTCACAAAATATCTCAACAGGGCATTCTCCTGCCTCAATTCAGTTGACTAACCTATTGATAAATGAACGACATGTGGTCATGGTTGATTTTCCAATACGGAAACCACGTTGATTGGATGATAGAGTGTCACTGCCTTCCAAGAACAGCAGAAGTCGATCTAAAAAGCAATACTCAAGAATCTTGGAAAAACAGCATGGAACAGTCACCGGTCTGTCATTGCTGACCAAAGAAGTACCTCCTTTCTTATGAATTGGAGTTACTTTTCCTGTTTTTAGGTTGTTTGGAAATACACCGGTGCAGAATGATAAATTAACTAGAAAAACAAAAGGTTTGGTTATGTACAATAAAATTCTCTTGACTAAGAAATTCAAAACTTCATCGGTGCCTCAGTGCGACCTTGCCCTCCGTGTGGACAGACGGGTGTTGCACGCTCATGCGTCATGGAGACCGATATTGAATCACTGCGTGAACTTGTCCAACTTTATGAAAGTAACAGAGTGTTATGGGACTCTAAACATTCTGATTATTACAATAAATGTAAAAGGGAAAACGCGTGGCGTCAAATATCGCAGCAATCTGTACATCTCGCCTTGCCGGAGTCATTTTTCTTACTGACGAATACCGTGCGTGGTTGTTTGCGTGCTCACCTTGAGCATCTATCGTTCGGGACGTACCGTCATATGCCTCAGGTTGAGGCATGCGAGGCAAACCGTTTGTGACGCACGCTCCACGATGTGTGTATGCGCCTTTACAAATATCACTCCTAACCCTGCTTTCGTCCGTTCTTTGTGTCCGCAGCAGGAAGACTATAGAGGGTTAAACTGCGTAAGGGATACACGCATTCGTATAAAGCCAGTCCTGTCGCCAAGGAGGGCGTGACTCTAGGAAATCTAGTGTGCGTAGAACATTGCGTAGAGCGTCTGCGGCATGACTCAGAGACGCCATATGCGCAGAAACTGCAATTAATTTCATGCGCAATGTACTTATGAGATTGCCCCACCCACGACATTGACTATGACTTTAACCTCCTATCTTTAGTCTTCGTGGTACGCAGTTAACCACGATAGTCTCAGTATAAGGAGATGTTTATTTAACCTGCGTCTCACATCAATATCTTTCCGCAAGAAAATTTATGTCCTTGAGTGATCCTATTATTTCTAAATATACTAAACTTTGTTGAGCACCGGATTGTTCTAATAATCCAGATTCTAACTTTTAGATAGGTACCTAAGAAAGTTCTCAATGAAAGCAAATTGATTATGACTATGTAACTAGTATGCTTCCTTGATCACATGAATAACCTCGTTGCATCTTTACGTTCAGTATTATCGATAAAATTGGCCATACTCGAAAATAGTGGAAGTTTGCACCGAGATGGAGCGAGTTTGAAAGTGGATCTGAAGTGGAGCAAGTTATGGTATTAGTTTGAAGAGACAGACGAGGCATTTGCATTGTGATCAGGCAGCGTTGACCGATAGAGACTTTCCAACAGGGCGAAGGAAGTTTTACGACGAACCACCCGACTTTAAGATAGATAGCAAGTTTCGACCGTTCGCCCGCGTCTATTACAATAAAAGCTGATGTCTCCTGAATGCTCGCATGCGATAACCTGCTGCTCAAGTTTATGGTCAGGAATATGTTCGTCCAGACATCATGTCTGAGATGTACGTGGTCTATAAGGTTATTTCAAGAAATATAGGAATAACTATCTGCCAATGATACACATTTTGCGTAACTGATGGGACCCACATACACTTTTTATCACAAAAATATCTTGGTGAAATGTTTTGGAGGTTTAGATCTGTGTCCGAATTTGGGACCTGATCAAAAATGTCCTTGATCCTAGAGCCTTATTTTACGGCTTGCTCTCATGTACCAACTTGTTTCACAGATGTGCTGGAATAATATTCTTGCCTGTACTGATGTTAATGATGCTGTTCAGCAACTTCAAAAAAAAAAACGTGAGTACCCTCCATGGTGTTCTAGAGAAACAATAAAAGAGGTTAGACAAAAAGAGGCAGCACATAAGTTGTACAAAAAACATAGGATAGGTTTTTATTATGACCGATTTGCTAATCTGAGATCTTCTGTAAAGATGAAAATAAATAGAGACTATCTTAATTTTATCAAAAGTGTTGAAAATGATATAAATAACGATCCTTCTCAATTTCATTTCATTAGAAATAAAAAAGGGAATAGCAGGATTCCTGGCGGTATGAAAATGGATGACAGTGTTTTTACAAATGCTCAAGATATTGTTGACGCCTTTGGTCAATACTTCTCCGATGTATATAATATGACTGTTGCTAATCTAACTGATAATTTGCCTCATAAATATTTGAACTAACCTGTTATCGCTATTAGGTCAATTTCAGAGGCTGATGTTATCGCATCGTCTAAGAAATTGAAGAATAAACTGATCATAGGATCTGATCAGATACCTAGTTTTCTAGTTAAAGATTGTATTATGCCGTTGTTACAACCCTTAGTTTACATTTATAACCTAATTCTGAAGTCCAACTCGTTTCCAGAGGCTTGGAAACTAGCTAGAGTTACTCCGATATTGAAAAAAGGTAACCCAGCGCAAATTGATAACTATAGGCCTATTTCAGAATCTTGTAGTTTTGCATAATTATTTGAAATAATACTTTACACGTTTATTTTTGCCGCAAGGACAGAGTCATTGTCTATCGATCAGCATGGCTTTGTCGCTAAGAAATCATGTATCACTAATCTGGCTTGCTTGTCACAAACCATTTGCGAAACCTTGGATGACAGAAGCCAGGTTGATGTCATTTATATGGACATGGAAAAGGCATTTGATAGACCAGATTCAGGTATCCTATAAAACTGAGTTTTTTTAAGTTCTCTGAAGATCTTTTGTCGTTCTTTAACTCGTATCTTTTTAACAGGAGTCAATATGTTGATTATAAAGGATATCGTTCACCACTTATAAAGCCTACTCCAGGAAATCCCCAAGGCTCGAATCTAGGACCCTTACTATTTATCTTACTTATAAACGATCTAACTCTTGACTTGCACTGTTCAAAGTTATTATATGCAGATGACCAACTATGTCAAGACTATCGATGACTGCCTTGTTTTGCAGCAAGATATTATCACAGTGTCTTCATGGTGCCATGCCAATTATCTTAACTTAAATGCGGACAAGTGCTTTGTTGTGTCTTTCACAAGGAAATTAAACATCTTAAATTTTAACTACTACCTTGGACACGTTAGCCTTAAGCGTCAAGAGCAAATCGATGACTTAGGAATCATATTTGATAAAAAAATGTCTTTTTCAACTCATATCGACACGACTGTTTCGTCGGGTATTAGGATGTTGGGATTTATCATGAGGAACGCTAGAAGAATTGCTATTTCAGTACTAAATATTCTATATATTAGTTATGTACGTAGCAAGTTGGAGTATGTACACACATTAGTAAGATAGAACGTGTTCAGAGAAAATTTTTGAAATACACGAATTTTAAGAAAACTGGTTTATTTCCGGAAAGAGGATTTGATTACTCTTTGCTGCTTAATGGAGCAAACTTTATTTCTCCTAACACACGACGTATCTTTCTAACAACGAGTTTCTTGTACAAACTCATTCATGGGGACATAATATATGAATTTTTGTTAGGTAAAATTCCATTTACCGTGCCCAGACGTAACACCAGAAATTCTAGAGTATTTTATTGTGAATGCCCTAGAACCAACATTTTAGCTAAGTCGCCTATTTCGATAATTTGTAACAATTTTAGTTTGATATGTAACAGCAGTGACATCAATTTTTCCCCTATCTCGCTAGTTTATTTGCAGATATTGCATTTATTGCAGATCACATTTAATATGTAGCTTTTTCGAAATATCTTTTTTTTATTATTCAAGTGTTTATTTTTATAAATATAACATCAGTTATATTTCTTTTACATAAAACGAAATGTTCATTTGATTCTACGCATACCCTGTTATTGGGTGCCCATGTACCTGTTAGAAACAAATGTCTATCTATCTAACAAATCATTTAAAAACGGGTGAGCACGTATCTAAACACAGGTATGCAATAATTGTTAGAGGGAAGTTTTCAGAATCGCACCCCATTTTGTTGTTGATTTAGAGAAATATGAAAAGTAACTAAAGTATGTTCTAAAAATGTACTACTTTGTAATGTAAAGCATCATTTACTTAACACTTTTACGATACCTTAAAATTATTATTATTAAGTTAATTATTTGCTAGAACCTCACATACTCCTGATTTGAAAATAGGATGTCAAAGCCGGACCCCTAGTGAAAATCAAAAATTAAGATTTTATGCTCAAACAATGATACGTAGTATATTTAAAACAGATACATAGAGTTTGGTTTTTATCGACAAAAATTGCATACGTGTAATTCCTATTCTACTAGAACTTATTTCCTCTTATTAGTTTACTCATTGCCCTTTTCCACCTTGAAAAGCTAAACTAAAGCTGATAGGGATCTGATTTGCAGGACCCAAACCATGATCTTATGTATCATCTAAATGAATATTTCTCAATGTGGGCGATAACGCCCTCTTGTGAGCGCCGGGGAACTGTGGTGGTCGGTAAAAAGCCTACAAGAACTTGAAAGTGGTAATGCAATGGTTTATTTGTGTTTTTGTAAATACTTAAAAGTAATTTGGAGAGGCGCTTGAAAACATTTTCTTCTCAGAATGAGTATAAGACGAAATAAGTTTTAGAGTCTCTGATCTATTTTTTTTGTTTACTCGAACCACCACGAAAGCCTATGGACTAGAGACCCGATGGGTACCGGGGGGCTATAGGGTGATACAGGGGAAAGGGGGGACGCCACACAGACTCTAGCGTGGAACACGTGTGGATGCAACATGCACACACATTCTGGCCCCGTTTTAGAGATCCGCCGGGTGGTACCTGCGCGTTCGACAGTCAAAGACCGTTTACCACCTACGGACAATCACAACATCCACAACAAAGAGAAAAATTTGCTTGGGACGGGATTCGAACCTATGTTAGGAGACCAATTACGTCTACCACTACTCCACCGCTGCTGCCTGAATGAAATGAATAAATTCCATGAAAAACACGAACCTAGCAAATTTCCATTCAAAAAACTATATGGAAATGAAAGCTATATTACAATCTAAAACAGTATTAACAGAGCTTGCGCTCCATTCCGACATAAAAAATATCTAACCTACTATTTACACTTGGTGACAGTCGAATTTAATGCACGCTCAATAGGACCAGGGGTTTGCTATAGGGGAGATTTTCAGTTTAGGACAGTTTTCCTTTATAAAAACAACACTTCACATACTAAAAAAGATTTTGAAGGAAATTACACTTTTTGTTGTTAATGGGATAACCTCAAAACTTAGATATGCTTTTTCAAATATAAACACGCAGATAGGTGAACCATTTGTCAGAAGAAAAGGGGATGCAGTAAATGACATGATTACAGTTTTATAGACTGGTCGTATTACAAAGTAACAATGATATCATTATTCAAACTGGCTAATAAAGAGTGTTGAAGTCTGGGCGATTGATGCGGAAAGAAGGATCTCTGTGCTGATTATATGAACAGCCGCAACGGCCGCAGTGGCTCAGCAGATTATTAAAGAAGTTGGTTTCCGGCTGAAAAGGAAACTGCGGTGGCGTCGGGTGGCGCCAATCAATTTAAAATGTAGTTACTTTGTAGGAGGAGCAAACCCGATAAGGCGCCTCAGGCGTCGCGGATGTCGCGTAGCATCGCTGTCAGACGTGAAATTATATCTAGCGGATACCAAACACGGCGATAGACGAACAGTTGTTTCTCGTTTTATGGTTCATAGTTCAAGATCCACGCGAGACATTGGCGTAGAAAAAAATGGCGTCAAATAGGTTAACTTCATGTTCAGCACAAGTTAGGGACCCTAGGAGAAAAAAGCTATAGTTACGAACAAGTATAACAGAAATTAAACGGATCAAGTTAGCTAAACATATCGATACAAGCGCAAGCAGATGCGTATTAAAAATATGTTTGTCATTCCAAGTTTTAAGGGCAAATGTATGGGGAAATAATAGGTGCGTAGAGTTAGATTGAGAGCGTATAAATAACTACACCTCCAAATCTTTCACCCCTGAAAATTTTTTCAAAAATTATCAGGATTCTGTGAAACGTCAAAAAACGAAGTTTGGGCGATTCTATTCTTTCGTTTTTGGCCTTTTTTTGCCGCCCCTTTACCGATTTACAAAAACGTTTACTCCTTGGCATACGAGTAACTCTGTTTTAAAAAATTTCATTGAAATCCGAGTAGTTAAGGATTAGCGGACAAACTGTCAGACAGACAGACCGACATGATTCTTTGTGTTGTAGAGGGTGGGCCATCAATTGTTTTTTCCTAACTTGGTATTATTTTGACAGTTGGTAACACTTCCATGCTCAACATATTGGCAGATATATTGTTTCAAACTTCCGCTGTAAGCAATGGATCGTTTTAATCTTGAACAAAGATGGGAAATATTGAAAAACCATTTTCAAAGTGAGTGCTGTGTTGCAGAAACTTTGCAAAAAATGAGAAGACTATTTGGTTAGAGTGAAACACCTGCTTGTGGATAACAGAAGAAATGGACGTGTTGGACCTGTACGTATAGCCGAAAACGTTGCTACTGTTGCCCAGTGTGTGCGTGAAAATGCAAGAATGTCAACTCGTCACAGAGCACAACAAGTGGGCATCAGTCGCAATACTGTGCGAAGAATATTGCATAACGACCTAAAATTATTTCCTTACAAGGTGCAATTTGTGCAAGAGTTGAAACAAAATGACCATTCTCTTCGATATCGTTTCTCTGTGTGGGCTCCAAATCAAGTGGAAACGGAGGTCAATTTTGGTCGCCAGATCATCTTTTCCCATCAGGGAGGTTACGTTAACAAGCAGAACTGTAGGATTTGGGGTTCTAAGAATCCACATGTCATCATAGAAAAACCAATGTATCCAAAACAAGTTACTATTAGGTGTGACTTTTAGAGTGGTGGAATTATTGATCCCTACTTTTTTCAAGATGGAGATACTAACAGCGTGACGTTAAACGGGAAAAGCTATAGAGACGCGTTGACGAGTTTTTTGTAGCCACTATTAGACGACATGCACATGCACAGTCTCTGGTTCCAGCAGGATGGCGCAATATGCCTCACCAGCCGTGAAACAATCGATCTTTTACACACTAAGTTTGGTCATCGCGTTATCAGCAGTATTAGAGACGTTCATTGTGATTTGACGCCCATGGATTACTTCCTATGGGGTACTGTTAAGGAACGCTGTTACACTAACGATCCTGAAAGAATTGATGTTCTTAAGGAAAATATCCGTCAAGTTATTGATGAAGTAAACCCACAAGCTATCGAAAATCTGCTTCAAAATTGGGTTAAGAGGATGAACTACTGCCAGGCCAGCCGCGGCAGCCATTTAACTGAAATTGTTTTTCATAAATAATCGCTAGGTGTGTTCTTTTGAATAAAGTATCTAGTCTTACAATTATTGCAGAATGTAGTTTTATTACCAATTTCAAAAAGAAACGAACGGATGTCCCACCCTTTATATGTCCCGTAACATACAAATAACATAATATCTAATTTTCGAAGTTTTTCGCAGTTACAATACTTACGCCCATTTGTCTACAAGGCAGTCTCGACGTCGTAGAATAAATGTTATGAGTCTATTTTTCTTGTATAATTAATCTAGCACATTCTTATGTATATTCTGTATCATGCATCATGTAAAAACTGGAACAATAGTATGAGAAGGAATTCAAATTATCGGTAGTAAACTCTGAAAGGTACAATAAAAAACTACATTAGGGTATCGAAACTTAGAAATCTGCGACAATGAAATAATATTTTTCCATCTTGTTCTTAGATATTAAAAAATACTATATTTTGATATTTATATCAGGGAATCTTGTTAACTACAACTTTTAGAACAATAAATCCTTTTCCATTTCCGTAAATAACAGAGGCTCATCAAATAAAAAAAATTCTGCATGCTTGGGGTCCCACTTTATTTTTCCCATGTAGTTTTTCCGGCTGAACACGAATCTGAAGTTGAAATTGGGGATCGTTGTGATGTATAAGTTCTTATTCTTCCATCTTATATATATAGTATGTCCAATAAGTAGCACGACAAACTTAGTAGTAAGATCCCCAGCACAGGCCACTTTTTTTGTAGATCATTTTTATGTGGTTTCTCTTAAATTTGTCCACCGATCCCCAATTTTGACAAATACATGGGAACGACATAGTTGCCCTAATCACACACCAGTTTTTTAATTTTGTAAGCCATAACAAGGCATTGTACTATAAAGGTTTAAAACCTAAGTTTTGCCGTTGGTAGTAAAAATTTCATTGAACTTCCTCAAATTAAGATTCTTCAAAGATTTTCCCTCCTCCACCACTGTTGGAAAAGTTGTGAAAGGAAATTAAGCGCAAGGAATGAGGCCGTTCATCAATAGCTAGGAGTATAATAGAGATATTCGATTTATTAAAATCGGGAGATCGTTGGAGCCTGACGCAGTGCAATTGAGTATTGATAGCATTGTAGCAAGCGTCAGGTAATGAGAGACAGAGAGAGCCAATGAGATACTTTCACGATTTCTAAGGAGTAAACGAGATACGACAATAACAGACAAGAATATTGTATACTCGTAGATGTTCAGAAAGTTTAATTTGAAGTCAGATAGTCCAAATGGATATTTTTGTAGATATGAATATTTACTGAAAGGCATCACGATTTTAAACTGAAGCTTTTCATTCTTGTACGTCAAGAAATTTGGTTTTCAGACATGCCTACCAAGAAAAGAGTAAAAAGGGGATGCAAAATGGTGTAATAGCAAACAAGCTTTTCTTCGAAATCCATTTAGTGAAAAAGCGAGAAAGGACGATGCAAGGGCCCCTCGTTGTACAAAGAAGTGCGTGTTATTCGTTCCTTTTCGTCGGTTATATCTGGAATTTCATCTGTGCAAGAGTGGCTGCTTCGACCAGGCTTCCTTCAATTCAGGGAAATTGATCTGTCAACGAGTATACGGGAGTCTGCTTCGGCGGTTTCCCGCTGCCTGTCAATCTGCCGGAATCGCCCATGTTTTTGCTGTGTCCTCTGTGTTACACTGCCACGCGTAGAAATGATGACGACTCTAGCGACTTCATTCTAACGCATATATTTATGTAGATGTAAGATATATGTAGCCTATCACCTATATTTGTAACTATAGTTGTATTCACCGTTCTTGGCGGGTCAAAGTAAGACTACCAGTATTTCTTTAGATAACTCCATCTCTCATAAGTACACATGCAACCTACCCTTGTGTGTGAACATATTTTCGGCAAGCTCAAAGAAGTACGTTTTTTAGTTGTGTGTCCCCGTCTCGAAAACTTTGCGTCTACGTATGAGTGTCCACCAATCATATTTGTCAGAGTGACAACTTACTTGACATCGGCGTCCGGAAATACGATCAATGGAGAAGGCCGACAGCTCATGCTAAATTTATTAAAGTATTTCCTGGAAGAGAATGAAAACAGCGGTCCCTGTTACCACATTATGCATACTGGAGAGAGTAGCAAATTCGCTGAATATTATTCTACGCAGTGTTTCGCCCATGGTACGGAGACGATCTGTTTACTTATTTCATATGGCATGGATGACGAAACCGCCAAGAACGGTGACTACGACTTTGTATAGGTACGTATCGACCACCGTCTTTAGGCGCCAGTGTTGCCATTTTTTTACTGTAGCTGCACGCAATGAAATTTCTCTTTGACCTTTATTATATATATATATATATATATAAACTGTGCATTTTTGGCTACACGTGAGAGAGGCTCTAAACGATGAGGTAATTTGGGGCACTGAATATGGATGTCATAGTGAAAAAATTCGCGAAATGGGACCGGATTTGGGGTGAAAAATTGGCAGAAAAGTATTTAGCCAGGGCTACCAGTAAATCCTAGCATTGAATTGACATCGAATTCCGAATTTACGTACCCGATTTACCGAGGAAACGATAGATCACAGATGCGCAACAGTTTTTAGATATTTTTTGTTAGTCGTTTTTTTGACAAAGTTGAATTCTTGTCAGTATCTCGGAAACGAGGCATTTTCGTACTGAATATTATTATACGAGCATATTATTCGATTTCAGAGACCCAAAAAACGTATGATAAGGCATATTGGATTCACGTTCCCGACTGTCCCATTTTGAGCCTATATGGTAACAATACATGGTAATTATACAACAAAATGCTTTAAATGCGTTTCAAATGACGTTTATTCCACGTACTTTGGGTTGCTAAGATCGAATACAAAGTCGCTTAACATGTATTTAATTCCGTTTAATATGTAATAAATAACGTCAACTTGCTCATTACTATCACCAAGTTAATTTGGCAAAAAACTATTTGGCCGGGGCTACCCGTAAATTCGAGCACTGAAAATTTTTAGGATTATGGGCAGCTTGAGGGGTGATTTTCCCTTGATAGATCTGACGTCATGTTTAAGCATAAAGTAATTTCTTGTTGTTGACAATATAGCTGAAACAATGGAAATTTTATCTGAAAGTCCACATCGAACATCGCTTCCGCCAAAATTGAAAATTATGAATAGGATAAAAGCACCAACTGTTAGTTAAAGCCATATGCGATGCACTCAGTTAGGTTCTGGACAGATAACTGACGTGAAAATTGAGAGAGTTAACAATATAGTTTTATAAAAATTCTCCGCTGTTATTTTCCCAAGTATTTGCATTCCGGTAATCCAGTATAAAGCCAAAAAGGCGTGGTGCAGGGGCCATCTGTCTTCTAAGTGGTAAAAAGCCCGGAAATTCTCACTCGGCACGTAACGAGAGACGTTCTTCCGCCACGCTTTGACTCGCTGATGCTACTGTTACCCCAACTGTATTATTCATAGGGCAATAAAGTCATATTTCTAGTTACTTTCTTCTCGTGTCGGTAGTTTTCTTATTACAGCGTGATGCAGCGGTTTTCTCATGTAAATTTTGACGCTATACGACATCGTCCTTCTCCATTCCATCGTATCTACGTGATACAGCACGATAATAGAGATGGGTGTGACCTAAAACAAAGTAGCTCACGCTAAAAATCAAACATTTTGAAAAAGATACACTTATGGAGCTGAATTTGAGGTAAACAAATAATGACTCGGATCCACCCGACGGTTCTAGCATTATTATGCATCAGATTGGAAATCAACGCACTTGATAAACTCAGGAAACAAGCCTTCGATTACATCACATATGCCCAGGGGTCTGTCAATAAAATCTGATCGGATGTCCAAAAAAGCTTTTAGAATTTGTTGGGCTAGATATTATGGTTTTTCCTTCATTATTATAATCAAATGAAACTTGCACACATCAGTAATTTTGGGAGCCGAATGCGAATATAACCATCAAAAAGTATCGTGGTACAGAGATGTAGATAGTAATTAAAAAAAAATATGCTACTACTAGTAGTAGTTTATTGGTGTTAGACAAGAATTGTTACATATAGTCAACGCCAAACAAAGTGGCGTGCACGTCATCACGATAAAAATTCCCCGACCAAATGCCTAGGTTTCTATCACAAACAATTGCTCTATTGCAGTTTCATATTAATGTGATATATAAATTGTAAAATGGTCATTACTCTCTTATTATGGTTAATAGTCATATAAACATTGTTATTAAAATATCACATAAGTTGCTTTCTGATAAATTTAGACGCATTATGCGAAATAAAATGTTTTGCAAACGCTCCAATCACTTATCGACATGTAAACGCACTAAACCGATTTCGCAGCGTTGACACATTGTCACCTTGAAACTTATTTAAACTGGGAACTGACATTTGTATTAATTTTGACACTGAATCAATTTGTGGCATTTCAAATCTTTATAAATCCTTTGGCCCCGCATACTGTAAATCAACAACTGTTTGTTTCAAAACAAAATTATTCATTTTACGAGTAGATAAAGGCAATTTTGGTATATAAAGATGCCCAAGCAGTTAAATAGTCGGTGTAAGGAACTCGTGGCCTCGTTAATGCACTACTTTGAGCAAGAAAGGGACAAGAAAGGGACAACAACGGGCCTTTGTTGCCTTTAAATGCTGTTCAAGAGGTAGGTTACTAATAATTATATGTAATGTATATTAATAATAGTGAAATTTTATTTCATTTTTTGTAGCGTGTTGCTGCTGCTTTAAAAATTAGTTTAAGGACAGTTAGTCGTATTTCCGAGGGTGTGAAAAGTGATGCAAATTTAGAATCGCCCAAGAAAAAGCGGAGTTATATTAAACGTGTAACCAACACAGCGACATTGGATACAAGTGCCATTCGAGAAGTGATCTATAATATGTATCACAAAAGTAAGATCTTATTATAATAACTTATCAGAAATTTGCATTAATTTGTTAACTAAATTATAATGTCATATTACACATGGTTTCAGAAGAACAAGTTACGATACAAACTTTATGGTCTCGATTAAGAGATAGGGCATTATTTGATGGTAGTGCCACGTCTTTAAGGCGGTTGCTTAGAGATCTTGGATTTAAGTGGCTTAAGGACAATCCGCGACGAGGGCTCATGGAACTACCAAGTATAGCTTTGAAAAGGGTGGAATTTCTAAGGCAATACAATCAAGCCAAGGTTGAGGCCTTATACCAGTTTGTCTTCCTCGATGAAACTTGGATATTTCAAAATGGGACCATAGGTCGCTCTTGGCAAAATGGAAACCAAAAAAGCGTGAAAGCTATTAAAACAGATGGTAAAAGGTATGTACTTTTACACAATTTGCACTATAAAATTTAAAACTAATATATTTTAGATACATTATATTACATGCTGGAAATGAAAATGGGTTTATTGAGGGTAGTGAAGCGATATTTTCTTCGAAAACAAAATTGAGCGATTACCATGGAGAGATGAACCAGGACAATTTTTTGAAATGGTTTCAACATCAGTTATTAGAAAAATTGGAGAGTCCATCTATGATTATACTGGATAACGCCCCTTATCACAGCATGATATTGAACAAAGTGCCCAACAATGCATGGACAAAAAA
The DNA here is from genome assembly GCA_963669975.1 of Acanthoscelides obtectus. NCBI lineage: Eukaryota > Metazoa > Arthropoda > Insecta > Coleoptera > Chrysomelidae > Acanthoscelides > Acanthoscelides obtectus. The sequence continues at coordinate 40,689,179 of CAVLJG010000008.1, forward strand.
AAATATCCAAGACTGGCTGACAAATCAAAACATACCATTTTTGAACACAATGTTTAAAACAGGGCTATTGAGTATTGTTGCTCGGTACATAATGCTTCTTAATTATATATATTTTGGTCGACAGTTTATATTTCTTTTGTTTATTCCTATTCTTAAAATAACTGCTTTTTTAGAAACAAACCACCTAAAATATACGTGATTGATGAATTGGCGGAACAACATGGGCACAAAGTTCTTCGTCTGCCTCCTTACCATTGTATATTTAACCCTATTGAGTTAATTTGGGGCATAGCAAAAGGTTACTATAACAGACATATTGGTAGAGATGGTAACAGTGAAAAAGACTGTTTGGATATGTGGAACGAGGCTCTACAAACGGTTACCCCAGACATGTGGAAAAATAGTGTTCGACATACTGAGCAAGAAATTTTTAAATGGTATGAAAGAGAACGAATTTTTGATCGACCAGACATCGAACCTTTAATAATCAACTTTGAGAGTGATGAAGATGCAGATTCAGACAGCGCTGAAGAAAGAAACTCCGACTAACTTTATTGTACAGAAAAAGCTTACACCAGTAGCTTACCTAATTTTAGAATGCATTTTTCTGTATGAATTCTGTAAAATAAATACCATGCATAAAATTTGGAGGACCCCATTTGGATTTTTATTCAGTACCTTTAAGCTATCAATTAAATATGGTAGTTTCATAGTGTCATCTGATCAATAATTGTCATACTTAATGATTATGCAAGTACAGATCTATAATTTTATTATACTATTATTTTTGTTCTCATTTGAGGTTAATATTGCTTATAAACCTAGATATGTAAATAATAAATTTTATTATTTTACAAAAAGTTTGGCAACAATGTAAATTTTTCAACACACCCACCTTGATGACGTGCACGCCACTTTGTTTGGCGTTGACTATACATGAAAATTTGAATAGCTACCGAATAAAAAAATACATTTACATACAATGTACATTATGTTTGAATGTCTTTAATCTCACTTTTGGTGTTATAATCAAATGAAAATTATAGTACAACATCTGCCCTACTCAATTTGCAAGACAATATTTTAAGTGCCTTAGATAAGAAAATGGCACTAGCCTTAATCTCTATAGACTATTCGAAAGCATTTGACAGCATCAATAATAAATTATTACTTGCTAAATTAAATTACATAGGTCTTGACAGTATATTCCTTTCATTTTTCCACAGTTACCTTCATTAGATCACAATCTACTTATTAATCCACAAAAATCTAAAATCTTATTATTTTGCGCACAAAAAAAAACATACAATTTAAAACAGCTCCTGAACATTCGGATAAATAACCAAATCTTGCAATTTTCTGATTCTGCAAAAATTCTTGGTGTTGTTTTTGATACAAAATTGAGGTTTATTGAACATGTTAAAAGTCTATCCCAGAAAACCTACCTACGGCTGCGTACTCTTATAGCAAACAGGTATTTACTAAATTTTGAGTTGCGTAAAAAACTATGTGAAGCATTGGTCATATCTATACTAAATTATTGTAATATCGTATACTATACTTGTTTAGACAATTTCACTAAAAACGTTATGCAAGCGATTCAAAACAATTGTATACGTTTCATCTCTGGCTTACGTAAATTTGATCATGTATCAGCGAAATATCCCGTTCTAAACTGGTTACAAATTAATGACATGGTCAAGTATCACTATTCAGTTTTTGTTCACAAGTTGCTACTCACGTCTAAACCTTATTATTTGAGGGAAAAAATTTCATTTAATAATGATGTTCACTGTAGAACTCTCAGAGAAAATAATATTGGAATGCCCCTGCATACGACTACACTTTTTAAACGCAGTTTATCTTACAATGTTGCTATTATTTATAATGACTATCCTAGAGTATATAAAGAATTTTCATTACCTATCTTTCGACAAAAAGTTAAAACATTATTACTCAATCCAAACACATAATTTACGTAATCATTCATTTCTTTTTTATTCCATCTTTAATTCAGATTAATAATTTTTTGGCGTACTTGGGTTTGGAAAGTATGCCTTTTTCTCTTTTTTTGAATGTTACTTTCGATGTAATGAACCAAATCTGTTTGTGGATAGTGTATTCTTTTAAACATCTGCTAGAGACTATATGGTTAAGTGTAAGAGTAGCAGCATGCTAATCTTCGCCATGTAAGTCTGACACTTGGCTATACTACAATGTAATTGTGGATAAATAAAGACGTCTATTATTATTATTATTATTATTATTATTAATTAAAACCACATTAGAAGACTATAAAAAATATAGTGAACCACTAACACAGTTCAGGTAACAAGTTAACATTTAGCATTTTAAAGACTAATTTGAGGCGGATATAGGTCAAATGAAATTAAACGCACTAAAATTAAAATGCAAGATCATAAAAATCATTTTAGAGGAACTCCTCATGATGGTAAAATGCCAAAATCCAGTAATTTTATTGTATCATGTAAGACATTGAAAAACTGTAAACCATAATAGTTTACCCGTGCTCTTGGTTTGTTCACTCTGAAAAATGGATGCTTGTGATGCTTTATCTATCTCTGTCGTATCTTTAGCGTATTAATTTCGAATTGGGATCGCAGCATGTAAAATCATTTATATAAATTTGAAATAGCGGTGGGCCTAAAATCGAACCTTGTGGAACGCCGTAAAAAATAGTTCAGCTTTAGTATCGCTTAGCGATACATATTGTTGTCTACCCTCCAGGTAAGATTTCATTAAGCTTACACTGTTTTCCCAAAAAGTGTCAAAAGCTTTGGATTGATAGTAAAAAGTACATCGTGTAGGTGTTAAATTTCCAATCACATCTCAATCAGGTCAGTTAAGGCAGCAGTTGTAGATTTATATATACCCATGCTGACTGGGGTTGAATAGGCTATTTTCGTCAAAGTTTGTTGAGTAGATATTCTAATATCTTAGACAAAAAGATATGGGGAGGTTATTTGATCGTGCTCTGACCCTCCTTTAACTACTGATAGAACTCCACCTACTTACTAGAACAACTGATTTGCATTGCTGCATTGCATTGCATTTTTATTCCATTCCTTCTTTTTTCAAAAAATAAACCTCTTCAGGAATTTGGAAAACATTTTCGCAGGTTGATCTCCTGGAGATGCTAAAGTATCAAGATTCCACTATTGCGTTTAGTCGTGTAAACTTCGATATTATCGAAAGTAGACATATTTTCATTCAAGAATATAAAAATAGTCTGCTATCTCCTATCTACATCCAAAATATCCTTGTATCAAGTAGCAAGAAAGCTGTTTAGTTAAGAATCATGAGACTCAGGTGTCTAAACGATTCTATGAGGTTTTCGCCATCCCAATTCCCTAGGCCTTGATGGTTTGCCCCTTATTTTTTCGTTTTCCGCAATTTCAAAGCAGTGAGACGAATCCTTAATATTAGAAAAACACCGGCTAGACGGTCGGAATAACACTGAGTTTTTTTAAGGCCGAAAAGGAGGAAATTGTATATTTTTGTCCTAGGCTTTCGAATTTAGAAAAATATAGGATTTTTGTTGTATTGAAATAAATCTGCAACTAATAGAAGTATCTGCCCTAGCAAAATTCAACTCAACAGAGGCGATACATAACAGTTGCACATTAAAGACTACAAGACCGAATGTTTCTATAGAAGTTTTGAAAAATAAATGACGTTTGCTTTGCCGATAAATTGAAAAATCTGATACGACCCCATACTCCTCAAAAGCAATATACTGTCATGTTCCAACATCATTTTCCTCTTATCTCTCTGGTTGTATAGAAAGTTCGGTGACACTTCGTCACATAATTTTGTGCAACGTTGCTCGCCACGATGGGGAGCGTGTTGCCGTTTAGCAGCAGCGATATGGCATCTGTCCATTGTCTCATGAAACTGGACGCCAGGGGATTAAATGCGCTTAATTGGGATGATAGAAACTTGGGGGAGGATCCACTGCAGATAGCCCGGCGATGCCATACTTGCTTGTTGACAACTTTATTAAAACTACATCGTGAGACTATGTGAACTATGTTAATAGCTCTACTTGGTTAAAGCGAGATGCTCGATCGATTTTAAAAGAACTTGTATATTCGTAATGATCTAAATAGAGAATTTCATTACTTATAGCATTGGTCTTGGTAACAATATCAAAAGAAAGCACCAAGTAGACTAACTTCCTAGCTTTCAAAACAAATTCTGCTACTATTTTCCATGAAGTGCATCAGAAGGACATAGGTTTTGTCAGAATCGTTAGAATAATGTTTGGGCTTTTCATTAAAAAAAAAACATTTTCTTAGGTTGAAGCAATATGCGTGTTCGTACACGATAGCTGCATTTCTTTGGTGTTCTGCTGTGAAACTTTCCACAATACATTCCCGAACCCATGTTTATGGAAACTTCTTTTAATGTTCTTTACAAGGAATCGCCCTCTAGGATATCTATTATATATATGACGAAATCATGCAAAACTTCATTAAATTACACTCCTTGCATGATGGTCGTGTATACAGGGTGTTCCTTAATGATATGCGAATGTTTAAGGGTGTGAATCTACATGAAAAAATAATGTTAGTTTTCTTTCTAAACTATGGGCCAAAATGTTTCCTTACAAAAACTCGGGGTGTTTTAGTTTTAGGAAAAAAAATGCTAATTAATTATATATTAACGTATATATAATATATTAATGAATTAGTATTTTCAGAACCGCTTCAGATATTTCACTGATATTTAGTACGTAGTGAAAGTTAATGAAGTTGCATTTTTCTCAATGCAAAAATAATTTTTTGCTTTAACAGTGGCATGCGTACGGGTATTGACTTCTATATTTTTTAAGAAAAAACATTGTACGTCAATTGTTTTTTCCAAATAAAAAATATTTTTGAATTACCCGTTCAATTTAAAACAAATGATCTCTCTTGAATTGTTTTCTTTGGATGTGCCTTTTTTGAGTAAACAAATAAAAACCGTTCTATTGTCTAACTTGCAAAATTATTATTGACTTAATTGGAAAAATTAAGCACATTAGGGGTAATGAACAACAACAACTGACAACATAAATATAACACTGAAACCAATGAAATGATTACAAAAATTGTTCAAAATGGCCCCCTTCACTTAGTATGCATGCTTCCGCCATCCTTCTCATGGAATTGCCTACTCGTTGAAATAGCCTTTGAGTTTTTTTTAATCTGTCACAAACTGGAACTATTCTTTCTCTTAGTTCCTCTACACTGTTAATGGGACTTGTATACACTAGTGTTTTAAGATAGCCCCACAAAAACAAATCTAAACTGTTGAGGTCTGGGGACCTTGGTGGCCATTCATGGGGCCCTCCGCGGCCATTCCAACGATTTGGATAAACAGTTTGTAAATAATTACGAACCGCTATACTGAAATGCGCTGGTGCACCGTCATGCATGTACCTCATATTGTTTCTTATAACTAATGGAACATCATCAAGCAGTAAATGCAACTATTGTTGAAGAAAATTGAGGTAAGTCTATCCGTCAAGCCGTCCCGACAAGAAGAATAGACCAATAAAGTGGTTGCCAATAATTCCTGCTCATACATTAACTGAAAATTGGTGTTGGAAATGGGTTTCGGTTACGGCATATGGATTTTCTTCTGCCCACAAATCATTGTTGTGGAAATTCTGAATAGCATTTCAAGAAAAATTAGCTTCGTCCGTGAACAGAATCATTGATTTAAATTGCGGATTTTGTGTAATTTTTTTAAGATACCACTGACAAAAGGTCACACGCCTTGGAAAATCAATGGGAAGTAATGACTGTACTCTTAAAATATAGTGAGGATATAACAAAAAATCCACTAAAATTCTCCAAACAATTTGATGGCAAATATTTAAGTGTCTAGTGATCTTCCTCGTACTCATTTCAGGATGTTCTTCGACTTCGTGCAGCACTGCTTCCTCAATTTCAGGTGTGCTCACACCTAGAGGTCTAGCTTCAGATGTTCCCTTTCGGACAGAACCAGTTTCAACAAGACGGCGATGAATATTAGAAAAGGTTCGTCTATCTGGCAAAGCACGATCCAGTTATCTCTGGTGATAAATCCGTCTGGCTTGCTCACCATTACTGTCGGCAAGGCCATATACTAATGCATTTCCGCCATTTCTGCATTTGAATAATTCACCGTTACTAACAAGATTGTAAAAACTAAATAATGAAAAAGATGTCACAGCGAACACATTTGAATAACCGAGACTTGTCAGATGTCAAAAGCCAGTGAAATATTCCAGAGCAACTAGATATTTATTGCTAGGTTGCATTCTTCAATTATTACATTAATTTTCTTGGACAATAGAACGGTATTTATTTTTTTACTCAAAATGACGCATCGAAGGAAAGCAACTGAAGATAGATCATTTATTTTAAATTGAACGGGGAATTCAAAAATGATTTTTATTTGACAAAATACCACTGGCGTACCATTTTTTTTCTTAAAAAATATCGAAGTCAATACTCGCACGCACGCCACTGTTAAAGCTAAAAATTATTTTTGCATTGAAAAATATGCAACTTTATTAACCTTCACTACTTACAAAATATCAGCGAAATATCTGAACCGGTTCTGAAAATATTAATTAATTTCCATTTTTTTCCTAAAACTTCAACACCCCGAGTTTTTGTAAGGAAACACTTTTGGACCATAGTTTATAAAGCAAACTTATATTAATTTTTCATGTAGGTGCACACCCTTGAATATTCGCATATCATTGTATAGATGATATCGCGGCCACGATGCAAACTCGTATACGAGACGTCACCGCGCCACGCCATCATTTTTCTACTTGCTACTGTCCCTCGGATCCGCTATCTAAGATGAATTATTCACAACCAAGGCGCTACCGATCAATCTGCTGAAAATAGTTTTCTAAATTCCAACATCGAAAAATTGTGGTACACCCTCCCCGTCCCTCTACGATCTCCCCCACCCCCAATCCATCACCTCTATTTTTTTTTCAAAAATGATATCAGTATACCCTGAAATGCCAAAAAACAAAGAGCGTTTTTTATTTTTCTGTTTTTGACATTTTTCGCAGCCACTGGACCGATTTGCAAAACTACAAAGCTTTCTAGTCGTTGGCCTAGTAGTAAGTCCAAGCACTTCTCAAGTTATAGGCGGTCCAAAGATTAGCGAACAGACAGACAAACAAACAGGCAGGTATACCGACGGAAACGAGTGACATGGTTTTCCGTAATGTCATGTAACATCCAAAAAATGTTTTCGAAAATTTTCATGATTACAATAATGCTCCACTATCTAGACTTGAGTTATAAAGAAGAAAATTTGGATGCGTTAGGTTCTGAGATTTCAGGTTCAAAAGACGACGATCTGTGCTACAGATCTTGATCCTCTTTGATATCAGCAGGCGGCCTCTTACCAATATATCGACCTACTTTGTTCCTGTCTGTTCTCCTTCATGATGACTACGAGTACGTTCTCGTTTCAACTTATTCTAACTAGGCCTCGTGATAATATACATCAAGAACATCAGTTGTGCCGCTGCTTCGTTCCATGCTGGTAATATGAACCAGAGAAGTTTTCCTCCGTTCTTCCAAGCTTAACTGGTAGAATATCAACAACAGCAAGAAGCAACTATTTCAGTATAAAAAATATTTAATCCTTTTAAGGCCGAATCAGAAAAATGGATAGAAAAAGGCACCTCTCTTCTCGGTAAAGGCTTCGCGTCCAGAGAAAAATCAGCAGTCAAAATCAGGCAACGGCAGAACGCAAAACGGAGATGAATCGCTTTCTAACAAAAGGGTTTGTCTCTCATCAATTGATTCTGGGTGTGTGTGTGTGTGATACAGAATGGATGATGATACATAAAAGACAAAGAGAGATCATTAAGCGTAACGGGAGAGCCGCAGCCACCCAGTTCAGCATTAACGAGGTTGCGGTTTGTAACAGGCGAGGGGGGATTCCAACGATATATGGGAAAGTAGGGATATCACTCGATGAACTGAAGATGAATGCTAAATAGCATTCTAAAAGAACATCAGTTCAAATATAGCCCGACAGTATGCAAGAAAAATACAATACCTGACCAAAAGCAAACAGTCATTCATTATTGTCTTGATAACTAACTCATCATATTTGCATCCTTAGTCTATACATAATGAACATAACTGCAGCGGTTTGAAACAAAAGAAGGCCATAGGAGCTCGAAGACTGAGTAGAAATGAATTATGAAAGGAGGCTGATTTTTTGACAGATAGGCACAGGGTTTTCATGACAAGTAGTGTAAAGTCCACCGTACAGGAAGAGCGGAAGTATAAAAGATTGCCAAGTACATTTATAGCTTAGATTTAGGCTGTCTGCAACTATATTCCTTCATGTCCGACATTTGATTAATATTTGCTAAATACAAGTACTTTGTAGTTTCGTAAGAAGATTTAGCTTGAGATTTTCTGTATCAGTCCAGTACTCGTTTCCTTATGCTACTCAACATAAAAGTATCTCCAGATTGTCTAAGTATATCACATATAGAATGTACCGTTTTCATATCTGGAAGATGCCATAAACGTTGAGGAAAGACATAATTAATACCGTACTTTCCACGAAAATTTCCTCTAACTTTTTAATTATGGCAATAAACTTCCAAATTCAAGATTATCCACTTTAAAGTGCATCGTAACAAGTTTTAGTGTTCACTTTTTCTGCGGTAAAAACTTCAAACTTAATCCGGTGATGCTAGGAAGCTAGAGCTAACCGCTAATGTCACACGGCTGAGATGATTTAAGTAATTAGATCCTCAATTAAGTCTATGCCGTTCCTCACATATTATCTAGATCCGAAGTTCTAACGTCGTATCTCACCAAGAAACTTTTACATATCATGTTCAGCATCTCAGCGGAGTAATTATATTGATGAATCCGCATACATAGCTCGGAATATTAAGCACACATAGCAGAAAATGTACCAGATTTCTCGGATGTGTCAATAATCGAGTTGTGAGAAAGCTGCTTTTGAAGCTAGCAGAAAAAGAACAGAACTAACCAACGTTTTACGTACGCCACTGGGCAAAGACGTATTGTCATAGCGAAGAAAATCGTAAATGAGATATTACGTTTTTTTGATGTTATATGACATGTACACCACGAAAACCATTTTACTCATTTCCGTCGATTTGTCGGTATGACTAGCTGTCGGTATTGCCTTTTTGTCGGTCTGTCTATCCGCTAATATTTCTAAAAGTACTGCGGGGATTTGGATCAAATTTTAACACAAGATTATTACTACAAAAAGCTACGTAATTTTTGAATATTTTCAAGGGTTAACGATAAGAGGGGCTTTAGGCAGCTGCGGAAGGGTAAATCTTTTTTGTTTTAGTATCCAAATAGAGGGAAATCGCCTAATATTGGACAGTTGCCTAATTTTGGATACTGCATTATCTCAAAACCTATTGACAGCTTGTTGTAATTGAATTCAAAAAACTAAAGTTGTTTAACATAAAATAATCCTGTGTAAACCATATAGGTCAGTTGTGCACTACTAGATGGCACCATACAATTACATGCTTATCTGTGACGCACAGTTTTTCGTTTCTCTATCTAAAAACTATTATAAAAAGGTAAGTATTGAAAATAGTTAATTTGAATTTGGATTGAATGTACTAAAATATTTTAAGAATGAACACAGGTATCTGAATCACACATTTCTGTCAAAGTTTTTTTTGTTTTAATCACATAACCCTGAACATGAATGTTGCCTAATTTTGGATAGGCAAAATGTCTTAAAAATGGATATCCAAAATTAGGAATCCAATTATATGTGTTTCAAAATATATTTTCCTATACATTTCTTTCATTAAAATGCCTATGACAGGACTCCCACGGAAAAAATGGTATCCAGAAAGCATAAAAAAGTCCTAGAGGCAGTTAACAGTAATGAAATGGGATATTTAAAGGCATCAAACTGCTTCAGCGTTTCAAAGTCAACTATAGAACTAGAAGGTTAAACGTGGTAAATCCTTGGAAGAACAATGCACCCTACGGATGGGTCGAAAACCAGCTTATCAACTGAAATGGAAGAAGACTTGATACAGTACAGTTTGGAAATGGACAGAATATGTTATGGTCTAAGACTTGCAGTCATTCACAGACTGGCATACCAGCTTGCTATAAAAATAACATTTCCCATCCCTTCTCAAAAAGAGACGGTAATGTCGGTAAAAAATGGCTCCGGAATTTTTTGAGGCGTCATCTCAATCTATCTTTGAAAAAACCGCAGGGGATTTCAAAAAATAGAATAATAATAAAAGGTTTTACTCCTGGAAATGTTCAACAGTTTCTTTGATTTGATATCTTGGAGCTAGCTATGGAGAAGATTTTAACCCACTGAGAGTTTATAATGTTGACGAAACTGACATCACCACAGTTTACTCCAAGATTGCTAGAGTCATCACCCATACATGGATACCGATCAAGAGAGTGACGCAGAGTGTATTTTCTGCACTGCACGTTATTCAGACCAACATGGAGAAAACTGGGGTACAGAGCTCAATTTGTTTCAAGAGGTCACATGAAGACTGTAGCAAAAAAAGGTGTGCGAGTTTTGTTTGGAAAAATAGATTCCTAATATATAATAGAGTATCCAATTTTGGGAACCTTTTTGTTTTATTTGAAAGAGTGCCATTTCTTACTCTTACCTATTTTTTATGCCGTTTATGGGTAAAATGAAGGTTTTAGTATGCATCACGTGCTTTTATTTAAGTAATAGCATATTTTGACCGCAAACAAATAATTACAAAAGTTGTTTTTCGTCTCAGAAAATTGAATTAAGAAAAAATATTCAAAATGAGGCCACTTTCCTGTACGCTAGCAAGTCTGGTAATTCTACGGACCTATTAGTCATATTTCATAGATGCTCGTACATTTATGTTTAAAACTTAGAGACATATATTCGATAAGCGTCTCTTCAACCTCTCTCTCATAATAACGACCGGTAGGGCAGGGAAAGGATGTCTAAGGACTAAGTGCATGAGCCTGTTTGACTGACTTGATTCCTTTAGTTTCTCTATTGTGCATGTTAGTTCTCTATCTCAAAGGGCTTAACTTGTGCCGAACTTAATCGTTTATGAACTGATGACGGCGTTTCGTAGAAAGTGCAGAGTCAACCTACTTGAAGCCTTTTTGTATCTTATTTTCTTGAAAATGAATTATCAAACCTTGAAGGTATCTGTAGAATAAGTGGAAAATGCGATAGACAGGCAGTAACTCATTAACAAATATCCGATCCTGACATCAGAAACTAGTGCATCTCCCTTGTATAGTAACTCAGCTCGTGTTCCCATGTTCCATAACCGTAAGAAATATGAGTAATTGTTTATCCCAATATTTGCGCTTACGACGTTTCCCTTGCATAAAGTGTCGGTAATTTTTCTAGCTCTCTGTTTCGTTGTGTATTCAGAGCAAGCACAGAGCCGTTGACGAGTCTGTTTTATTCCTTTTTGTATTACAAAACAAATGCTGCTAGCTCAACGAAAGGTGAGCAAAATGCGAAACTCGTGTCAGGAAGAGGTAATTTTGGGTGTTGAATTTCCCACCTCCAGTTTGTCTTAGAGTATTTTGAATAAAAAATATATGAAAATAGTGACTATAAGTATTATTTGAAAAAAGAGTAAAAAGGTATTCTTTCGACTTTTTATGCCGAAGTAGCCGCATAGGCAGGAGCCTGAATACCAGGACACCGGAGGTTAGATAACGTTTGTTATTCCAACTTTTGAACTGTCCAAGGTTAGTAGAAGGAAAAGGAGCGGTCGTATCGGCCAGTTCGACACGGTTCGGATGGGAGGCCGGAGTCAGGCAGGTCTGTCTAGCAAGCACATCGCGCGGCAGCATCATGAAGGAGAGCTTTGAGAAGTATAGCTCGTTCACATAGCAGTAGAAAAGAGCTAGATCAGTGCGAAAGGGTCGTGAGACTGTCCTTTAGAAAAGAGTCATCGATCAGGCGGACAACATTTTCTCTAAACAGCATCGGGGATGGATCATGTAGTCGAACAGCAGCGCCCCAAACATGTGAATGGTACTCGAGAGTAGGTCTTATCTGGGTCTTATTCAGTGAGGAAATTATATGGAAAAAAATGTCTTAGTCGTTAACAAATAGATAGTCTATCTTTTTCCCAGCAGATGCAACGATTGACGAGGTGTGCCAGATCAAGTACTCGGTTCACTGGATACCGACCAGCCGAAATGAACGGTGATTTATAGAAACCAAATCAGCGCTAGGACGCTTCATTTTCATCAAGGCACAGTGCGGTGTTTTGGAAGCATTAAACTGTAGCCGTGATAGCCTCCAGATCTCTCGTCAAAGAGGAAGTCCTGCATGCAGAGTACTGTCATCAGCAAGGCTGGGGAACACCCACGTTGACATTGTGGGATAAAGAGGAGACCATTACGACAAATATCTTGCAGCCAGAGGGGAAGTCAGCTACTCATCTACAAAGCGTCTCTCCCATACCAATATGCCACAGCTAATCGAAAGCTTCCATGATATCAACAGTGAGTCTGATGATTTTCAAGATATATTCTTGAACCCATACTTTTTGAACACCCTGTATATCCTGAAACGGCAAAAATGTATAATTCAAGCCATTTTGTAATCTTTTTCCCAACTATTGGTGTGGAAAATAAAAATGTACGTCAAATTTATCATATTTTTATTGAATATTGTCTCGATCATAACGCTTCTATAAAACAACATATCTCGAATTCCAAATATGTTAAGATCACAAAACTTGCCAATTATCATTTATAAATTTCATCCCTGGGTGGTCCCCCGCAGGTATTGTTTCAAACGCCGCGGCACAAAAAAGTTTTTCGATTGAGTGCCTCTTCTTCCGTTAACTCTGTATTCTTTGTACTATCTAGCTCAAGTAAATGAGTCCACCTTTCTATTACTCTATAGCCCCATTTCTGGCCAAATTATAGAATTTAACCAACAGAAAAATGCAATGATGCAGTCCTTCAAAATGACCTACATAAAGAAGGTCAACGAACCAATTTGTCTGCCTATCAAATACCTTCGGATATTTTTTATATAAACGTGTACCATGGCGCAGTAGAGGTTTCGAATCATTTTATTGACGTCTCGATAGACACCTCTCGCGCATAGAACATCGAATTGTTGCAACAAAAGGTGTGGTGCGATGCGCGAAACATATCCAAATCCAATGCATGGACGGATGGACAGATATCCCATAATTTATTGCTAATGCCTTCGTTAAATAATCATATCGATTTCCCGACAAAAAACATTTCCATCGCTATGTATTTTCACTATTCTATCTGTGAAGTAGTTCACGTATTCTGCATTTTTGCAATTACCTAGTGAACTAAGAAACATTCATGAAATTTTGAATGAAATATCAGTTTCTCATTCACATAACTAGAAAACATGAAATATGAAAATAAAATTTTTGCATTGTCAAATATTCAAAGGGATTAATAAATGTAACATCCAAAATGTATCTAATGTTTTTCACACTGACATAACTCCATTTTTGTTTGTCGTTAAGCGAAACTACATAATTATCTAGGAATGATTATTAACTTGGGTTTAGATCACTTTCGAACAAATTATTCGTATTTATATTCTCGACCAGAATACGTCTCTTGCATAAATTATGAATCTGATACCATTACAAGACCCTAAATTCTGTTTTCGACTCGAAATTAGTCTATAGGATTGTTTGTGACTATATCCGAAATTAGCATCTGAAATTGTAGTGTAGTGAAATTCTTCCATTTGTGGAAATGGAGGACAAATACTGGAATTGTGCACTGTGAAAGTTTCAGAACTTAAAGGTACACTGTTTTCAAAAATCTTTACGCATCTGCAACATCAATCAAAATACGCTCTTTGGTTAAATATCATGCATAGATCTCGGATCTTATGTTTTCCGCTAAAATTGACGAGAGCCTCCAGAAAGCATTTTTTCTACTACAAATACGAGATTTTAAAATTGTTTATAGCCATATTCAGAATCAATCTCCCAAACTACCTGGGTATTCAAAGATTTATTTTTTGTAAGCACGAGCGAAAGAGGAATATTACATAGAGAAAGTTTAACAATCATGGAAATTTCAAAAAATGCTATTCATTATAATAATAAATAGCCACTTCTACCTTTACTTGTTATGTAACTCGTCAGGTACGCCGCTGTATAAGAATGGAGGAACACCAAATCGTCCCCGTGTGGAGGCTAATCCTTGATATGGATGATAAATCATAAGGCCACACTCAACTTATGTCTCATATCCGATCATTTCAGCCTGTGAGGGTGGAAGCCGAACCGAAATGTTGCGGTATGGGGGTGAAAAGCCGCGACACACTGTCATTGAGGTTAAGAGGGGGTGCTGGGGGGGATGAAAATGCTAAGTGGACTCCTATTGTCACTTTCCATTACCATCCAGGATGGCGCTTGACATCACACTACTGGAAACTACGTAGGCAGATTTACATAAGGCAACAATAGAAGTATATTTGGGATTTAGGCTACTCAGAGTAACAAGGCTGTCTGCTAGTGAAAGGGTTGAAAATCACGGATCTGCAAAATATACATTTTTTAAAATCATTGATTAGCATTTATACTCTAACCCATACGTAAGTTGTCCTGGACTGTTGCATTTTCAAGGAAAGTAAGGTGCAGAGATTGATTGACTCAATTTTTCTTTTGCTTTAAGATCCCATCATGCTTATCGAGGTATTCGTTAAGGAGAGCTACATAGCAAGGTATACTGACAATTTATCAGTAATTTTGCGATTATTCGATACTTATTTATAAGAATGAGGATACAATAATTATTCACCTAAGCGTCTTTTGTAATCGTTCGTTACGAAGGAAAGAACGGACACATATCATTGGTCAGCTAAGTATAACTTGTTAATTTCAAAATCTTCGGATGGTAATAAAATATTGACATTTTGTTCAGAAGGTACCAACAATATACCCAATACATATTTTCCTGCCTGAGACTACACCAGATGCGTATAAGTTTTAAAATTGTGACCGCAACAGAACAAAGAATACATTTTTTGTATTCCAACCCAACTAGCAAAGTAGTGCTATAAGCTTTTGGTAAAAGAACCGTTCAGCCATAAAAGCTCTCTATTGTTGTTGCCTGAACACTAAAATGCTGGCTCAATGTTGCGTGGAATGCAAATTTGCTTTCTGCAACATATTTGCTCTAAAATGAGGTGTTTAAAATATTCTTATAGTATAGTTACACAACACCTTATAGGACAAATTTTTAACTGTTGAATAAACGTTTATACAACTATTTTATATGGCATATTTGCAGGTTAGTCACAATGGTTGCGTTGTGGCATCCATGATAACGTTTATAAAACAAACCCGAGCCTTGTTGTTTTGCTGTGTAAATTTACTACATTAGCCAACAAATTGCTCTCAACGGAAGCACTTATACAACTGTTGTTTAGTAACTGTTAAAGGCTGTACATATGCTAAATATGTTAGTATACAACTTCACCATAACCTAACTTTCTGATGTCATATTTTAGTTAAAATGCGATAACCAATGTTCTAAGACAAACAACGCATGCATATTGGTTAAAAAGGTTTTATCAACTGTTCAAACAGAAGATATAGATCTGGTACAAATTCTAGGTAAATCATTCGACTTTTTCGGTATTTCATTTCTGACATTTGTCAAATTGTTGTATAACACCTGCAGGCATCACCAAAATATTCTAATAAACTAAAGACAACATGTACGATGCCATGATTATACACAACCACCCACCATATTGGGCAAACATTTATTCCTCTATTTGATACTAAATAATTATGTTTCAGTTCGAAATTACAGATATAAAGTGATAAATTGTGTCTAAATATAGGATTTGTGGAAGATTTAACGCATATAAGTTCAGTTTTCCATCTTAAAAATCTAGACATACTTTTGATCATTATCAAAATATGAATCAAATACGAAGCCCATAGAAATTGCGTAACTAATTTGCACGATAATCACAATAAAAGTTGCTGCGCAAGTAATTCAGTAACCCTATATCATAGTGTAGAAGTTTATCATATACCTGTGTATGAAATTCACAATGGCCGATATGTAAGTAAACATGATGACTGTATTGTGTTAGTTATATATTCTTCACTTCGTCTATACAATACAGAAGAAATAGTTTGGTTGCAAAAAAGTAGAATCACGTAACAGAATAGTTGTATAGTTGACAAAAACTGAATCTTGCACTGACGCAAATGTCCTATTGCGGCTGCAAGAGGCTTACACTTTTGTTGTATAACTGTTACCTGCAGCCGTTATACAACCTCTTAAATGACTGAAGTGTCCTATTAGGTGTGCCCATTCCGCTTGTATAGCTGTTCTAAGAGGGTATTGCTAATGTTCTTACAGTATACAATGCTGTGTAAGGAATACTGTATAATCATTCTTGCAACTCTAATAGGAGTGATAATTGTTAGTTGGGAATGGTATCTCTGAATAAATGATAAATCGCCTGTCATAAGAAAATTTTGCTAGACTACTCCATTTGAAAAATCGTTTTGAAAAAGTCAGTAATGGTGGAGAATATTTAAGCAGAGATTTACAAATAAAAAATAAGATGACTTTTTCTTGATTGTATTTGCTAGAATCTACAACGGAATTGTCTTTCAGGTACAAGCTCACGGGGCGCGAATATGACTCCACATGGCGCTGCAGAGTGGCTAAGAGAAACTTTGGCATCCATCCTCTGAGAAAAGCAGCCACTGTAACGAAAACCTTGCGGAATATGCATTCGCGTACTTTCCTTTTCTCCTTCCAAATACACCGACTTTAATTTTCCTCTAGCGAGGAGTATCTGTTTTCCGCTTTGGAAGCTGATATAGAGAAGATCTTTACACGATGCGAGATGGTAATTGTATTCACCGACGTTCTTATTCTGGCATAGCTACGAAAGCTGGAACGAGATGCGAGGTAAGATCTGGATGAGTTTGCAGTAGAATAGCGGCAATTCAAAGCCAAGGCACATAGGTCATACAATGGAAATTATGTTCTAGGATACTATGCTTGTATGTTAAGTATCCATAAAGGATACTTCGACTTTCCACTCCAGTATACTAAATCAATATTATACTGACAAAAAAACCGGCGGTAACTGAAAATAGAAACGTCGTACAGGCTTCAATGCCATTCTCAGTTTTTTCCATACATATACCGGGTGTTCAAATTCGACGCTCACCATTGGGTTCTCGAAAACGGAAAGAGACACATAGTGGCTTAATTAATTAATTTGCGATAAATCTGATATACAAAACAAAGGATTATATGATAATTTCATGGCATACTTAGGAAATTATTATTTTTTTGGAACAACTAAGGTTTGGAAATGCCATATTTAGAATCAAAACTTAAAACTCGATTCATCTGTGCACAAAACCAATTTGGCGTACATAAGACAAAATAAAGTTGATGCTGGAGGACAAGAGACGAAATGTCATATTGAAATTCTGATAATGCGGTTATGTAGAGGCACAATAGTGGCGATGCTGATGTGCAATTCATTTTTAAATCCAACTACAAATATAGTCAGGAACGAGTTTTACTCAAATACTCAACTTTGCCCTCATTCAAGTGACTTCGTGTCTCTTACCGTTTCCGCGATCCCAATGATGAAGGTCGAATTTGATACACACTGTATTTAGTAGTAGTATGGTAGTAGAGGAAAATGATCACAGTCTTAACACCCATGACCCTAGTGAAATTAAGTATAGCTTTGATCTCCTGAAGAGCGCCCTGAAGATTCAAAGTTTTGTAATGCTTCCTGTGTCATCACAGAATTGAATTATCAAGAAGTGTCCAGAGATGCCATTCCATCCCTGGGAGCACTGACTCTAATGTCTAATAATTATTTTGTTTGTCTTATGTTCAATATTTGTCTGTAGCACTGAAACAGATTTTTTTAAGGTCGTGGCTTCCCTAGGATATCTCGTGTATTATCTACTGTTTGTTGCACTGATCCAAAACAAAAGCGTTAGTTCATTACCTCCCCTAGCATGGCCTACGTGTTGATTATAGCTGACTAGACACAAAGTGCCTGCCTCCATACACAACGCACCACTATAAAACAGCGAAATGCAATGTTGTCCCCCGCTCCCCCTACATACCTTCATACCCCATGTGCATCCCTAATCATAACTCGCAATATCAACAAAACAACATAAACTAATGTATCTGGTGTTTATCAGTTTTACGCTATTTTCGCCGCACAGTGTACGCTATCAAAAGCTCATTAGTTCAGTCAAAGTAGCTATATAATTTTTGAAGAACTGGAAAAGCTAGAAGATTAATGCATCTAAGAACATTGTGACTGACATTTGGTCGATTTTTTGTGTTTAGTTGTTTCAGGCAGAGCTTACTTAATACTTTCAGCTGGTAAAAGGATTTAAACATTTTTTGTATCAAAGACGACAAATATTTTGAATATGATTGTAACTGTGTACTGCCACGGTACAGCAATAAGATCATAGTAACGTTCGATACAATTCCACTACAGCTTACGCAGGATATTTTAAAGTACCTTACGCATCTACTACAACCCAGTTGTTATCATTAAAACATTGTATTTGCCTTTACAGTGTTTATCAATGCGCGCAAACTTATTTCGGCACATTGTAAGTGACTTTACCATAATGCTGCACGGTATATATCAAGCAAATACACATTTTCTAGAGCGTCACTCTAATGTATTTTTATCATTGTATATGGGCTTACAATTGATAAATAATGACTATGTTTTATGGAAGAACATTGTAACATACGTTACAATGATTATACAGCCATGTGCACGTTTTCGTCACATTGTAATTACCCGTTTTTTGCTTTTTGCATGAATTTTTCCAATTTTATTTTTAGAAAATTGCATTAACCAACGACCAATCTTTACAAATCCACAAAAAAGTGTACCAAGTTACCATGCATAGTGCTAAAAAGCTTGCTAACTAAATTTTTGAACTTCCTGTGATTAGTAGGAATGGAAATAGCACCTTTTTCCACAATATCGATACCCTAGGCTCAACGGCCAGTCCCGGAAGTCCGACACGGTTAGGATGGGACGCGAGCACGGATGCTGTAGTCGTGACAGTAGCATCCCAAACATGTGAGTAGTACTCGAAGCTTAGCCTTCTTTGGACCTTATACACAGTGAGGTGGTCATATGAATAAAAGTTCTTCTTAGCCCTAAACCAAAAGCCTAGTAGTTTTTTCCCTGCACCTATCGGTAATATCGAGATGTCAGATCAAGTTTTCGGTGATTTGTGCTCTGACTAGCTGAAATGAACGATTATTTTATATCGATTAAAACCGGATGAGCGCTGGGGCGCTCCTTGTTAGTCAAGGTACAGTACTGTTTTGGAAGAATTAGACTGATCGGCTTGTTACTCTGAATTCCTGCATGTAGAGTGCTGTCATCAGCAAAGCGGTAGATTGGATTGACCGAACAGAAAAGGAGGTCGTTGATATGTGAGAGAAACAATGTCGGAGCCAAGACCGATCCCTGGGGTACACCCGCGTTGACATTGTGGGATGTCAATATCGATGGATATCTTGCGGCCTGAAAGGAAGTCAGACACAAATCTACAAAGCTTCTCTGGGAGATCATAGGATGGAATTTTGCACAAAAGGGCAGCACGCCACAACTTGCCGAACGCTTTCATGATATCAGGATCAAGGATATGAACCTCTCCATGAGTTTAGTTAGGTATTAATAACGAAAGTATTCTTTTTTAGAAGAGGTATTTTTGTAACTGCTTGCTTTTGTTGAATGTTATCGTTGAAGACTGATATCGATCCAGGCAAACATTGAGAAAATCTGGATTGCATTATTATTGCCTTGCCGCGATGCAAAGTGATGTTTCACTTCTTACTATACCAGTCGAATGGCCGTCAGGACAAACCTGTTCATGTTATAGGTCTATCTTCATAGCTAGTTGGTTATTCTCAAGTGGTCATAATCGTATCTAATATAACCATGCTAAAGGTATAGAGTGTTCCTAGGCGCTTCTCAGTCGGTTAAGTAATCCATAACACACAATTAAGTGCAGACAATGGTTTTGGAACCACGTCGCCGTCGGTCGGTGCTTCTCTTCGTCCCCCCACTTCACTGAGTGTCATGCGCTGTTGTGTGATTGGCCATCTCCAGCGATCGCACGCTTCCGCAATGCAACTGTACCGTTCGGAGGTCGTGATTTATCCCTGCGTCCAGCAATTAGGACAGGCCAGCAATGGCAGCAATACTGAATTACTGGTGAGCGTGATGAGTGTGCCTCTGCCAGCAGTGTCACCATCAGCAAACTGGATTCGATGGCGAGGATACACGATTACGCTCTCCCAGAGAGGGCATTTAGAGGTTGCGTTTCGAAGCAGACTTCGGATTATGCAGCTATGCTGTTGTGTATACCTGTCAATACAATGTTTCATCGTCTTCAAATTGTATCGAAAAGATACAACAAATGTTTGTACTAAAAAGATTCTTAATTGTCCCAATCTGCGCCAGAAATTATTATACTTAACATGTACTTATAATATTAACGGCGGGTTCTTAGTCCTGCGATTATCTGATAGATGGCCTGAATCTCCATTATTCTGAAAAAACAAATGAAATCAACTAGACTCTGGACTTCCCACGAAACGCCGTCACCATAAATGGTTGTGTTCAGCACAAGTAACATCCTCTGAGAAAAATACAATTAGCCCATTTTTTTTTTATACTCCAACTACCACGAAGGCCTAAGGCCTAAGCACCCATTGGGTACCGTGGGGCTATGGGGGATACATGGGAAAGGGGGGACGCCACACGGACTCTGGCGAGGAAACACGTGTGCATGCAACATGCACACATTCTGGCTCCGCCTACGAGAACCGCCGGGTGGTACCTCCGCGTTCGACAGTCAGAGACCATCTACCACCTACGGACAATCACAACATCCATGGCCAAGAGAAACATTTCTCCTGGGACGGGACCCGAACCCGCACAGCGCACGGCGGCTGATCAGGAGACCGAAGAGTCTACTACTGCGGCCACCGCTGCTGCCTAAAACAAACACACAACATCCATGGCGAAGGCGAGATTCGAACTCGCGGCCCGGCCGGCCGGCTGATCAGTAGCACGACACTCTGACCCACGCGGCCAACCGAGCCCATAGACATACTTTCCCTGTCCCGCCGGTAATCCAGCTGGCAACGTCGCCTTTCCCCAGTACCTGACAGCACAGACGCCGAAGCGCGGCAGCAAGGCCAGAACACTTACCAATACCGGCTCGCTCGCCAGTGATCTCAGGCAGTAGAAACAGTGCCGCGAGATAACTACTACTAACATCAAAAAATTACGATACACCATCCCCACCCCCTACAACACCCAACCTCCCAATTTTTTGCCCCTGAGAATTTTTCAAAAATGATCAAGATCCTCTTAAACGTCAAGAATATTAAGTAATTTTTATATTTTTAGTTTTGGCCTTGTTCTCCGCCACCGCTGGACCGATTTCTTAAATCTTTTTCGTCCTTGGCTCACAGCCTTATGTGAAAATTGTATGTAAGTCCGACCGGTACTTTCCAAGACCGACAAAGAGACCGACAGACTGACGGCAATGAGTGACATACTTTTTCGTGATGTAGATGCCATATAAAATCGAAAATTCCAATTTTCGAAATTTTTCGTGATTACAAAATTTTCCTCGTCAGTATACGTGGGAAGTAAAACACAGAAAAAAGAAGAAGAAAAAAAAAGGTCATCGAGATTCCCATTTCAAAATTTAGCATTGCATCTAAGAAAACTGTCATAGTTTGTCATGTGAAATTCAATTTACGGTCATGTTGATCTTCTTGCCTGGTGATATCTCACAAATGCCGCACCTTCCATGGCCTACTGGTATCGGCATCTTGATGCCTGACAATCGACAGCACAGCTTTGAACGAATGACGATCAACTTTTAAAAAGAATTTCAACACAGCTTCCTAAGTTTTTTCGTATAATATTTTCCTATTCAAATACTATGATGACTCTGTCGCCGATACGAGGTGAGTTTACTTACCTGTATGTGCAATTAGAAAGATTATGTATTTCAATTTGTTGGAAAAACGACAAAATTTGTAACTGCATCCTTTAATCGATTTTTTAAATTAATTCTTTTGCAATATTTTTTTATTCCTAAAATCAATTTTAAAGTTTACTGGCAATACGTCTTGTAGATGTAGATGTTATTTCCGATTCTTCGATTTACAGAGTCGGTAGTGATTCTTAACAGGATTTTTACTGGTTCAGGTATACGAAACGTCCCAAATTTCTAAAAATATCACCTTAAAGAAGTAATGAAATATTCTTGAGTTAATATCAGTTTTTTATACCATAAATTATGGATTTTGTTATAAATTACAGCTTTACTAACAATTAGCATGGATTTTAAAAGAAATTGGAAAGTGTCACGGTACATTCACATTCACGAGCGGTACATTATCTCCCTAGGTAGGCGAACACAACACTTCTGGCAACGTACACGTCCTACTGGTGGTGGTATGTTTTCAGTATATTAGGATTATATCTCCGATTATACCCTCGCTTTACTGTCGGCTTTCTGACGGCGAGGAATATTATTTTCCCACCAAACACAATCATATTATCCTGCTTATAGGGAGACCATCAGAAAAAGGAATACTCGATGTAGATAAACAGGATTGAATGAAAAATATGCCAAAATCTACCATTATAATGATAAATATTCATTATTAGCAGACAGATTGCCTCTGAAACTATCCAGCTTTGCAGTTCATAAAAACATTTTCGGATAAGTATACAGAATAGGTTTTAGAGTAGTAAGTATATATATTGAAATGATGTTAATAAGTTACAGTTTTAGAAAGTTTGTTGCGGATTTGAGCGCATTTGGGTTATTACATCCATGCATGTATAGATAATCATCTAGCTTTTAATACTACCACAAAATATTGCAGACTGTCAACGAAATATCTCGTAGTTGATGTAAATTATTTTCGTTGTCCACCCTCTAAATTAACTCCATGAAATATAACCAGCTCGGGAGAAGCAGAAGCTTTTATTAGTCTTTTCTGCGGGATGAGACTGGAACAGGGAACAATGATGTAGCGGATAACGTCTAACTCGTAATGGAGTTTCATTCCCTTTTGGAACGATCCTAATATCTCCGCTGTCACTTCTGATGACGCCTCACGCTCACCCTTACAACTAACGACTAATATCAATTTGGTGACAGTTTAGCCTTCTTGATAACGGCATCATGTCCCCATTGCTCATGTGTTATGTCACACTAATTTGATTATGGTTGCGATCTGAATTTTGTTTTTGCCTTATAATTCTTATTGTACGCCAGTAGGCAAGTTAGAACGCAAATTCCATTTCATAATTATTATTTAGTTTCAAATTGGCTATACTAGCCTCCTAAGATTGATTGGTGTAAACTAAGTAATTAAAGTTCCGATTATCTCATGGATATCTGGTTTCTACAGGCTGTACAACTGAAAACAAAAACCAAATGCAAAACGTGAGAAGAATAATGTATTGATAAGATGTTGTGGTGGTTTTTGAATAAATTCCCCGTATTTCGGGACGTACCACTTACTGGAGGTAATTTACTCAAAAATATTGGAAACTCGAAAAGGCGAAGATTCGAGGACGTTGACGCCTTTGAGTAGGTACTCCTAGTTTGCGGGAAAAAGTTGTAAAACTATACCGTCTAAGGAAAAAGAATGAGCAAAATTTGGAGAAAGTACTGCAAGCACTTTTGCCAGTGCCTTATAGATCGCCAGTAATAAGTAATCCAGCAAAAGTAAGTAACAATAATAAACCACTTGTAGTTACAAAACTGACAATAAAATGCGTATAATAGTAATGAGACACTAAAATTATAAAATAATCCGGTCTCTACTTATTTATTAAGTCAATAAATAAAGCAAACCTGAAGTTAATGTAGTATACATATGCTTTTATGAATGTGACATTATTTTTCCAGATTCTATTTGCATTGCGTTTGTTTGCTAGTGGAACATTCCAACTTGATGTAGACAGAAATATTACTGTAACTCTCAGCCGCCTCTAAAGTTCTCAGATGGATCAAACAGAATTCCCCCAGAATAAGCACAAAAATCTCCAAACTAGCAACTTTTTAAAAAAATCCACCAAATTATATTTCAGTAGTTAGATAAAGGGGAGCTGTAGAGGTTTCACTGATTGACTAATTGGAAGACCACGAGGGAGGGGGTACATAATTTAAAATAATAGATATATTTTTCCAATGCAGTTGAGACTATTTTGGAAAATCGCAGATTCTTGAATATATAAGACCTGCAAATCCGTACAAGACGAGTAATTATTATTATACATAATAGAGGAGTTGGGAAAATGCTATAAACGCCAAACAAAGATAATAAATTGAACATAAAAAATAATAAAGATAAAGTCATAAAGAAGTTGAGTATATCGTGCACCCATCTTTCGAAACTATTCTTGAACCTGTTAACAGTGGACGCATTAACAACGTCGTAGGGCAGCCTGCTCCAGGTATCAAATACTCGGTTAGATCGAAAAAGCTGGCGAGGTGTAGTTCGGAACTTCTCCTTCATCGGTTTATAGTTCCGGCCTCGCAGGTGGCTAATGTTGAGACTGAAAAGTAAGAACATCTCAGTGCCGAAGATACCATGCAAAGCTCTGTAAGTGATTATCAAGTCCCCACGTAAGCGTCTATCGGAGAAGTCAGTTAAATTGAATAAGTTCAGCCTGACCTCGTTACAAGGTCATCGGATACCGTACGGAAAGCGTGTAGCTCTCCTTTGTAAATTTGCTAACAGGTCTCGGTCACGTTGTTGGACACCAAATAGGTCCAGTGAATTTTATAATTGGCCTAAGATGACGTGTACACGAGGCCAGCAGTAGAACTGTCACAGCCCTTGAAGGATCTTTTGATAAGATACTGACTTCTCTTGGCATTAGTCGTTGAGTATTGGATATGCTCGGACCATGACCAGTACTTGATACAACTTCTCGTAAATCTTTGTGACTGGAGACAAATGGGATTTCCTGGTTCCCGATGATGTAATTGATCTTAGGATTGTTTTTTCCAGCATGTAGAACACAGAACTTCTCCAAGTTCAGGGGCTGCAGCCATGTTCTGGACCATTCATAAACGTATCGTCAGCCTATGAAGAGCTGGTGGAAAATTCAAATAAAAAATATTTATTTCGTCATGAATAAACATCATAAACAAAGGAAATTCTACATTATAGAGCAATGACGAAAGAGGACAGTCTCTCGATTATAACACCGACACATTGGACCCTTTCATACAAAGAGTCCATGCGAGAAAGCCCTGAATACCCTAAAAATCCTTAAACAAAATAAAAAAAACAATAAAGTGGCAAATGAAAAGGCGGTGAAACACAAGAAAGGTAAAAAGGAAGAGCCCCCGGGAGCTGGCAACGGACGCGAAGAACAAATCTATACTACTTGTCAGCGAGTAGGAATGTAAAAACGATATTTTTGCTCACACCATCGCTGCTAAAGTCGCTGGTGATCCTGTAACAACACTTTTGTCAGTTTTGAGAATGTTTTTGACGATGAGTTTAACTGAAGTTCGTAAATGATGACATTGAGATTATTTCTGCTCCTCTGGGCACGAGGCAAAGGCAGAAACCTTTCTCTTAAATAGTGCGGTTGACCTGTTTTTATAACCCTATAGATAAAAGAATACATGTGATATTTTCTGCGATTCGTCATGTTTAATATGTTGTAGTTATTCAGATAAGGAGTGATATGGTTTCGATATGGAATTCCAAACGCAAATCTCATGCAACTATTTTAAACCTTTTGTATGCATTTTTTGGTTCGCGACAATAGCGAATCACCATAGACGACATCTCCATAGTCAAAAAGTGATAAAATTAAGGTATTACACAAATAATATTTTTGTTTGGCTGATGTTTTTTTAATTTGTTTATATTTCTTAGTCGCATGTAAGCTAAATTTGTTCTGTTTTACATATGACTTCAGAAGCCAAGCGAGCTATCAAATATACTAAGTGACATATAAATCCGAACACCCAGTTTAAATGGTTTTATTTTAATAAAAGTTGGTGAATGTATTTATCTTACTGTAAATAACAAGTGAAAAAATTTTCAGCCTTATCAGTTGGCCATTCCGGTTTTTATACTGCTTTTTTTTAATTCACTAACGCTCTGAAAATGAATATTTCAGCCGCAGTAAAGAATCAACGTTGGCGGATTTTGGTTCTTGACATCCCTTACGATCGGTTACGATGCCTAGAGTACGGAGACCTGTACGATTTCGTCAACTTAGTGAGTTTGATAGGGGCCGTATAGTGGGACTTCGGGAAGCTGGACTTTCTTTTCGGGCAATTGCAGTTAGAGTGCAAAGAAGTGTAGACACTGTGGTTAGGTGTTGTCAGGCCTGGCTTCGAGAAGGCCGTACGCAAAGAGCAAGGGGCATTGGACGCCGCCGTAGAACAACAGACCGTGAAGATCGCCGCCTAGGATTATTGGCCTTAAGGGACCGTTTCTCCACCACCAGGTCCACTGCAAATGAATGGTTTGCAGAACACGGAAGACCTATTGGCATGCGAAGTGTTTACCGACGAATGAGAAGTTTTGGCTTGTTTTCATACCGGCCACACTGGGTCCTCCCTTTAACTCGAGAACACCGACGTAATCGCCTTGAGTGATGCAGACAACGGTCACTCTGGGATCAGGAATGGAACAGTATTGTCTTTAGTGACGAGTCTCGATTTTGTTTAGGCATGCACGATGGTCGTGCCAGGGTTAGAAGGCGACGTGGTGAAAGGAGGAATCCACAGTTTTTTGTTGAAAGACATGTTCATCACACTGTTGGAGTTATGGTTTGGGGTGCTATAGCTTATGGTTCCAGGTCACCTTTAATCTTCATCAGAGGTAACATGAACGCGCAGCGTTATATCCACGAAGTTCTAGAACCCCATCTTTTACCCTATCTTGACAGCCTGGCAGATCCAACTTTCCAACAAGATAATGCCCGACCACATGTTGCAAGAGTCACAATAGACTTCTTTCAACATAATGATGTCACATTGTTACCATGGCAACCAAGATCTCCCGACTTATCCCCAATTGAGCACGTGTGGGATATGATGGGTAGGAGATTGCTCAATTTGCAACGTCCTCCTCAGACTCTAGAAGCACTTCGAGAGGAGTTGGTGGTTGCCTGGAATGAGATATCACACGAGGACATTGACCACCTGATCAGAAGCATGCCTAGGCGCGTTGGAGAATGCGTAGCACATCAGGGTGCATCCACACATTATTAAAGGTGAAAGGGCTTTAAAGCAGTGCAATCATTTTGAAATTTTTATCATTCACTTATTATGCTTCATTAAGTACTTATACAAAATTTTATTAAAATAAAACCATTTAAACTGGGTGTTCGGATTTATATGTCACTTAGTATATAATGCCTAGATTTTTTGTCACCTGAACCATTTGGATTCTGTCATTGTTAATAGAAATTACTAAATTTTGTTCAAAATGTTCTCTTTCATAACCATTACTTGCGATTGTGAGGGGTTTAGTTTAAGATTGTGATACTTTGCAAATCTGTCAATACTTTGGAGATCTGAATTTAGTTGTTGTTGTGCAATAGGGATTGTGTGAAATATGATACAAGGCAGGTCCAATGTATAGAGGAGAAATAGCAGAGGTCCCAGGACGGAACCCAGGGGAACGCCGCCAGTTACCATCCTACTGGTTGATAGTGAACTGTCTGTTACTAAGGAAAACTCTTATCAACTTCAACAGATCTCCAGTTATTCCAAGGTGTCCCAGCTTGTACAAAATATGTGCGTGTGGTACTCGATCGAACGCTCTCGAAAAATCTAGGTATATTACATCTACAGGCATGTTGATATCTATTATATTAGTCCAAACATATTTGAGCAGGTTTGTGATAATACAGCGACCTGTTAAAAATCCATGTTGACTGGAAAGCTATTATTTTCTGTAGCAGACTTGAACATTTCACCAAGTATGATTTTTTCGGCTACTCTAGCAATAATGGGAGTGAGACTGATGGAACGATAGTTTTTTGAATTGTACTTATCACCTTTCTTAAAAATTGGTGTAAGTGTTGCTTTAAGCCAGCAATGAGGTAGTGAATGAGAAGTTACCGAAGAGTTATATACCATCCTTAAAGGTAAGGCAAGAGTAGCAGCACACCTGTTTAGGGTCATTGCTGAAATATGGTCACTACCTGGAGCAGTACAGCAATGCAGATTGATGAGATGATCTTGAATCATGCCAGGAGAGAATTAAATTTGACACAGGCTGGTATGTGGTGCAGGATAGGTATTAGAAGGTGTACATCATTCTCCGGAGAAAAGTCTTCAGCGAATGCGCTGGCCAATACTTCTGCTGATGACGCAGAGTCCCTGCAGATGTGTCCCTCTAGATCGCGCACCTTGGGTGTAGAAACTTTCCAGATCAGCAAAGATCGAATATATCCGAATAGCTTTTTTCTGTCATTCGATGATACCAGCTTATTTTCAAATTGACGTTTTGCAACTTTCAATTGTAATTGTCTAGTTCTTTCTCAAAAAACGCGCATGTAAGGCAAATATATAAATCAGCCGGCCAGTCCACAGCTTATTATTCTCTTTTTCTGTGTTCTATGACTATGGATGCATGTCTGCCAACATGGTAAAAGAAAAAGCTACATAAAGATAATATTGTTATTTAGCAGTTGACAGCTTTTCATAGTTAAAGAAGGAATAAAATAGCCCAAATATACCCAACAATTTTATGTTTCTCCAAAAAGTCCCCTAGAACATTTTATCTCTCAAAAAGAATCCCCCAATGGCAACCCGGGCCGGGTCTCTCTCAGCCAAGAGAATGTTGGTAATACTGAAAAATAACACCGTTGCCAAGTCGTGCCAGCTGGATCAGACTTAAAACATTCGCACACCAACGTGAATACCTAAACAAACGCTTAAAGTTTTTGCCATATGACATGAAGTCTTTTGAAAACGTATCGCTTTCAAGCTAAACACCAAGAATTCTATGGAGTTCTTACGTAAAAAGTATGTGAAAAAAATCGGTAGAATGTCAACTTGTGCACTAGGTAGCCGGTAGTGTGCCGCTAGTTCTTTCCGCGTCTACTACAAGCGAGCATGAAATGAGTGTCAGCTAGTTCAGGTGACATTTTATGGAAAAACCTACATAATTTTAAATAACATAATCTCACAAAAAATCGATATAATGTTACTTTTTAAGTTGCGTAATACGGCTGCCGGTCCTATTTAGAACTCCATAAATGTGGTGAGAAAGCCGGTACAAACCTTGAACAAGTTCTCTCACGATTTGCGGCTACTTTTCCGTGTTGTCTAGGCAATGGTTGGATCGAAGAAGATTTAAAACATCGGAAGCCGGCGGCAGTAAGGTATGGGCTTGATATTATACTACCAGCACCTCCTCGTAGCTCGGTGGTGCTGTGGTGGCTTCCCGACCACTTAATTGCTTCGTGCCAGGACTGTATATTCCCGGTTTTCTCTGGGAAGGCTCCGCTCCGTTCTACCAGGACGCTATTTCACCGCAAATTGCCTCCTCAGACCCACCTCTAATGAACAGATCCAACGGTTATTATACACTTCGACTGGTTAATCGACTACGACGCCATCTGAATTTGCGTTCCTTCTGAACTGGGTGCATCGCGGCCCGTGTGTGCTTCCCTGCTATGCTTTGCTAAACGTACACAGTCATTCAGTAATAATACCTCTGCTGTTATTGCCTCATTTCATTGCATACGGTAATCGGGGAAATTGCAAAGGACATCAGCTCAAAATTCATACAGCTTAACTTAAACTCGAATGTGATTATAGGTGTAAGTCATAATAACTAACTAATGAATGATCTGAGTTTGCAATTTTAATACAAATTATGATATAATTATATGCACTGGTACTAACAGACAACGAAGTTTGAAAGAAAAATCAATACAAGGTGACCTGAAAGCTGAGGCTTTCCTTTTCAGAAACAACTACGTTTGTGATAGCAAAGCTAATATACGGTGAAACAACAGCGAAAAGAAAAAAAAAAGAAATTTTATGTCAGCTTCACACACGTACTTCTTGTCCATCTTAGTTTTATTCACAAAGCATTTCGCCTCAACCAGAAAAAGGAATCACGAAGTATCTTTAAAAACGATCTGCATCTACTCGCGAAGCCTCGGTATTTCTAACACACTCACCGTTAATTAAAATAATATGTATCACTCCGATATTGCTGTAAGGGTTACAAAAGCGACCAATGCCTGGATCTGATGTGGTCGAAATGCAAGGTCAAATTAGGCACTCTAAAGGTTCAACTTTGAGGACGATAAGAATCTTCTAGAATTTCTACGAAGTGGTGGAACCAAAATCTATAAAAACTTGAAGAACTTATATGAATACAGAGCTGACAAAGGTTTTACAGCCGATCTGTTTAATTAGCTATACAGGTCTCGATGAAGAACTAACAAGGAAAAAATCATACGGTTCTTCCCAACAATGAATTGCTCTTGAAAGATCATTCACAGTCAGTTAAGAGCGTGACTATGCAACATTGTATCATTAATTTATAAGCATGGCAGTATTTGACAGTCTCAGACAGAAATTCCTGTTTGCAAGGAAAAAAACACAATGACATCTCTTCACAGCCAGGCTAATGAGAAAAACTTTTGAATTTAGCTAAAGATAATTATACTCGAATAAGATGAAAACACTGAGTGGGGTTATTGTGCCGCTGTAAAGAGATCAAGCAAAATTTTCAGATATTTGATATAACAAACCCAAAAGTACGAAGCATGTGTCAAATCATTGATTAACGTATTCTACTTGAAAATATCAAACCATATACCATATTCTGATGTCTAAAAAATAGCGTCAAGTAGGTTGACTCTGCACTTGCTGTGCAACACTGTCATCAGTTTATAAACGATTATGTTCGGCCCAAGTTAGTCCTTTTCCGCTAGCTACAAGTAGGTATAACAGAAAATGAATTCATCATGTCAGCCAAACAGGCCCATAAACAATGAATTCATACCCCATTTTCTGATGTTTTCGCGATTACAATACTCTTATCACATAGATTTCTAAATCCATCTTTATGTTCTGCTGCTGTCTTGTAGAAGGCGCTTGTGGCTTTCAGATCCCTTTTTTTACGCCTCGTATATGTTGGGCTATATTCAGGTAGAAACCGTTAATGGTTTTAGTAAATAGTCAAAAACTAGCTGCAATACGGGGGTCCAAGATGAGGATCCTATGCATGGGGTTCTCAATACCTGTAGGAGATACAGCTTAGGTTCAACTAGGAGCAAGTTTCGTTCTTATATATTAAAAAATAATGTTGATCATAATTTCTTAAAAGCGAACCGTCGGGCACAGAATTTAAGAACGCCATGTATTGCCTTAAGGTGCCAATGAAAAAGTTTCATCAGTTTTTTTGATATCTCTTTAAATAAAGTCAGAGAGAACAATTTTAGTTTCTCCCAAGTATCTCAGTAAGCCAAGAAATGCCTACAAGTTTCTCAAAGGCATGTAAATTCGCGTCAAAGAACCTAATTTAACCTAAACCGTATCTCCCACAGATATCGATAGCCCCTTGCATACCTGTATGATCTTTATCTTGGATAGCCGTTTTAAAAATCTCAGCAGGGATATTCAAAAATAGCATGTCTGCAAAAAATTTATTTAGTCTAATCATCAAACGGCAGTGAAACAGTAAGTGTCAGTTAAGCAAACCGTCTAAAATAATCTACGAGCAGCCATTTGTGTCGTGTATGTCTGTCGTTTGAGCTTTCGGACCACTCGGCAGCTTCCGGTGATGTCTCATCCTCCCTTTTTGTACTCGCTTGCTGAGAATTAGAGGGACATGCACTGCATCCCGCACCCCAAGCTAGTCAAATTATACGTTGCGGAGGTACAGAAATGATAATTCACCCCTGATTAGGGACTTGTGTTGACCAACGACGTGTCGCAGTTGAAAAAGAACCCTAATTGAATATTATCGTATGGTAGGAAATGGTCTTTTTGATGAGTCAGAAGCTATGAATGTCTGAAGTCATTCGACTGCTATGAATAAGACAGGCAGCCGTATGGTTTCGACGTACTAATCTAATAGATTCATAGAAGAATATGAAGATACAAAATTTCGCTCATTTAGAGCCTTTTGTAACTCAAAACATGACAAGAAAGAGGATTTAATGTAATCGAACTTCTAGATTCTCTCAGAAAAATTAGGTACTTACACCGATCAAATATTTGAATAACGTACTGGAACAAATTGTTAGATGTTTTAAAGACGATTATTAAAAAACAACTGTACACTACGCTGTGACATGATCAAGCCAATACTTAGTCTCCGACTTATCGATGTTCTTGAACGTAATATAAATAAAAATCAATAAAGGGATCATTTCATACTGAAGTAGCCGCGCAAGCAGAAACCCAAATAGCAGGGCACGGTGACTGTTATGAGGTCGTATGGAGAAACGTACCCCTTAGCAATAAACAAATAGCCGCTATTGGCAAGATGTGTTCGTGCCAAACCGACCTCTCGGTGATCTGAAATCCAACCAGCCGAAATGGCGATACATAATATCAATATTGAAGTACATAGACTTTGGGTCTACTTTACTTGTAAACTATGTTACAGTTAATATAATTAGTCTAGCTGGATCCACTACAAGATTTTACGATTCTACGTAACAATAAGCTTAAATTCCTATAAATTTAGAAAGCTTTCCGTCACTCTTAGGACATGAGCAATCTCGCGTTTGACAATTATCGACCCTCTTGCCACGCATGTTACACGTAACGAGACAAGTGAATGCTTGCGGTGGCCATAACGGAGCCCGTTAACTGTAAATTTATGGTGTTTAGCAGGTGTCCTGACAAACCCTGGAGAAACGTAGCTATGCTGCGGTGTACATAAAGTCCAGCAAAAAAACTGATGCCCGAAAAAGTCCCACCCTCGCAGGATCGCAGTAAATTTTTCCAGGGCGATTTCGATGGTCGCCCGTCGGACATTCTCGAAAGTTCGGAACTGTAATTCTCGAATAGGGAAGGTTTTTCCGGCAGGTCGAGGCCTACCGTATTTTTTGCACAGGTCATGGGTTAAGGGTAGATGGGTTTTGTATGGAAAATTGTTATAAAACATTCAAAAGGAGCACTCAGTAGTGTCAGAAATATGATCTTTTTTCCTATCCGCCAATCTCATTCATCTTGCAACTTTTATTGTATTCAACTTTTTAGATTATACCACCTATTCCGACAGTATCAAATGAAGCGTTAATATATTACTGTGTTTGTTAGCATTTAAATTTAATAATCAATATTAGAACTCGAAAATTTGGCAAGTCAAACAAGATAAGTAGACGACGAGCTTTAAGAAATTCCTAGTCATCTGCGTCTTGAGAATTCCTTCATGAAAACTAGAAATGCTACGCTAGATAACAAAAACTATAATCCGATATTTAAGTCCTACAAAATACAAAGTATTAAGATAAATATTTAATAATTTAAAGCAAAAAGCATGTTCCATATATATTGCTCACAACTAGTCCGTATAAAGCTAAATTCTCGATCCTTAGACATCAAGGAATGGATACTAGTAGGCCATGGAAAGTTTATTTCGATCGACATCAACATTTGATCAGACAGAAGACGCAAATTCCATTTCGATTGACAAATTGTTGAGTTATTTGTCAAAATAATCATGTTTTAAGCAAATGTTTACTTTGATTTCACATAGACAAAACCTCAATGGGTCTCCTGGTAGAATCAAGGCTGCAGTCAATTTATGCGACTTCGAAAAATTATTCTTTAGACGGTTTATATCTAGGAATTTCAGTTAAAAATATTTTACTTAAGGGTTAACCTTTACATCTGTGCTGTTGAGAGAACAAGACAAGATTGAATAGTTACACTATTAGCAATACTGATGTTATGGTAGCAGTTATGTGCTTTAATCTGAGAAAGTCGTAGCAATAAAACGCAGACGTCAAGCCATAAAGTGAACAAATCGCCATTTTTACAGCTTAAATAGAAAAACGAGTATTCGCCGAGATTAAACGGATAAGACGGATATACATATTGGAACTAAAGAACGAGAACTATTCTCGCATAGTTCTCATTGATAAGTTGTACAAATAAAGACAAAACACGTATCGCTCAGAGCTCAGAGCTGAATGCAACGACGTTCCTCTACAGAGAGGTAACTTGTCAAACCTATGGTCTACTTACCACATTAGATCCTATACTTTTTCCGAGGAATGCATAGACTTGCGAATTTTGAATACATGCATATTTTGCGTGAAACATCAAATTAGTGATTTATAACATATTTTTACAGACTTCAATTCCATGATAATGATAGACCTTTTTTAAAAAAATTATAGTTATTATCTCAGGATGCAAACAATGTCTTCTAAAAATGAGACTTCAGCGTAAGCATTGAGTTATGTTCCATCTTAAAGCATAAATGTGCTTCAGTCGGTACATGATGGCCAGTGTAAGAATTAATGTCAGCTATAAAACGTCTCGTAGTCTCCCCAGTTGACTGGCGATGGCTGGGCCATAAGCGTAAGAAGAGCGGGCCCCTTCGCAATTTATTTCGTATTAAGGGTTATGGGCATACGGTCATTGTCTTGGAGCTGCTATCGTTAAAGTAACTGATGCCCTCACAAGGGATCTGACCTTAGGCTAGCTATGCACAGACGCATTCCGGAGAAAGCGAGTTCTTTTTTACGGTTGTCTCAGACTGCTAGTGCTGTAAAACGTTTTTATAGCTGCTAGGAACGGTTTTGCTTGAAATAAGTAAAAGATTATAAAACTACCAAAAACACAATATTTTATCATAGTATGAGGTAACTAACATAGCAGTAGTAGTTTATCGAGCGGTCAAGTCATTAATCATATCTTTTTTTCTTATTTTACGTTGTATTTGTTTTTAGACCAGCACTTTGATTATTTCCATATTACATATCTCAGGCTAGCTCAGCATTTCTTCCAAATATATCTGTAGATACGCGAAGCTACAGATTAAATGAAATCAACAAAAATATTCTAACAGACGCTTTAGAATATCAAGAGAAGCATTTGTTGATGATCTCGAATTGACCTAGATTAGTGGTCGCCAACCCGTCGATCGCGAGCTACCGGTAGCTAGCAAAGGCAATTATGGCGGCTCAGAACATATTTCAAAAAGGTGTAAAAATCATAGAAGCTTCCGTAAATTTTGTAAATTCTCATAATAAACACAAGCAGCGACAACACTGTGGTGAGCGATCCCGATTACTTTGAATGGAATAAATACGCAAGGCGGGAGCGTTCAGTTTTAAAACTGAACGGCATAAAGTCCAGCGGTTGGGGAGCCTGCAATTAAAAACATTCTGAGCAGTAGTAAGAAGATGAAGACATACCATTTCCATTCGAAACGGAAGAACAATATTTCTTTACAGAAGTTAAAGGTAAAAATGTATGTTTGTTACGTAATACAAATGTTTCCATTGGTAAAATAGGGAAAATCAAGAGACACTATAAGAATGTACATTCGAATTTTGAATAATACAGTGATGAGACGAGTAAAAGTAATGAGCAATGATATAGTTTTACAGTTAAGAAATGACTTTCATAATTGTGCTTATTTTTCAGGGCAGCTGGATGAATCCACAGATGTTGTTGACACCTCTCAGATCGCCGTGTTCGTCAGGATGGTTTTTAGTGATTTTACGATAAAAGAAGATCTTTTGAAGTTTATTCCACTGAAAGGACAGACTACTGGACAGAACTTGTTTTCTTCTTTTATTCTTGTAAAAATATTATTTCTTCTGAGAAGATTCCAATATCGAAAATGGTCGGCTTGACAACCGATGGCTTTGGTGGCTCGTGAGGTCATGTCGTAAAAATGAAAGTTTTCCATCAGCAAGCATTATATGGATATTTTCTAAAACTAAACAACGTAATGAAATTGGTAGTAAAAATTGTGAACAAGATTAGAGCTGAAGCGTTACAAAGAAGATTATTCAAAACTTTGGCGGATGAAATTGTCTGTCAATACGGACAACTACTACTTCACTCTGAAGTCCGATGCTTAAGTAGGGGACGAGTGCTGAAACGTTTTAATCATATCATATCTGCCCTAATTCAATTTTTCAAACAACGTGATGAACCGATTTCGGAAATGGAAAATTCAATTTGGCTAAGAGATTTTGGTTTACTTGTGGATACTACAAGAAAATAGAACTTAATTTGCAGCTTCGGGGAGAGACAAAGAACTAGCAGAAATGATTTCTGATATAAAAGCGTTTATAAAAAAGCTTGAGTTTTGGGAACAAAACTTAATCGATGGCGATACCAGACACTACCCTGTTCTTTCAGAAAAGATATCTCAAAGTCTATTAGAACCATATGACAGTAAAAATCATGTAGAAATAGTCTCTAACTTGAAGGATAACTTCAAAAATCGTTTCAAGGATTTCAACGAAATTGCTATAGTGGCGCAATTTGTTCATGGAAATTGATATGTAACAGTTTGCAAGTTCTGTTACGCAGAATTTTAGCGAACACATCACTGAGACAGAAATGGAAGTGACTGCGTTTTAAAATCATTAGTCTCAAATACAAAATGTATCTGGCCTTCAGTAAGTAAAGATAAATATTCAATTTTATGTCGTGTTGCCTTGAAAGTGAAAACGTTGGTTCAACCTATTTGTGTGAATCTTCTTTTTCAAGTATGAAGTTTATTCAAAACAAATACCGTAACCGACTGATGCCAAATTTTGCAAGAATCTAATCTTAAGAAAGATGGTTGCTATTTGAATTTAGAAGCTTGACCTCCAAATGACCTCTGAGATCATATTTCACGTCATCGACAGATTTCCTTTTCGATACTACCAAACTTATATGGAACCTTTTTTTAAAGCTTAAATAATTAGGATTCAGAGTATTCAGTGATCCTGGAATATTTCCTAACTATCAACGTTTTCAAGGCTTGATGACTAGATAGCTATGTATCTTCCAAAACAAAACTACTCCAAATTCCATTAAAATGTCTTTAGCTTCACACGATCACAGCTCGTTCACACCTAGTGTATATTCCTATGAAATATTACGTCTATTTTCACGGTTCATTTCATTCAATCTTTATCGCTTTTTCTATTTCAGAATCAGTCATAGGGAAGTAAAATATGGCTGGGTACGTTCTGGTAATTTTTCTTCTTAAACTCCCGCTATCTGTGCCGAGTCACCCACGCTACGCCACGGCTTTCACACATACCAGATTCGGCGCATGAAGTTTTTCGCTAATGTTGAAATACTGCGATTTCCGGCACACTTATTTCTGCATATTCTCTGGGAATTACGTGAAGATAATTTTATGAAAATACAGGATGTCCTGAAAGGTGGGAGTATCCTTTTCAGAAACAACTACGTTTGGAATAACAAAGTTAATTTGCAGTAAAACAGCACCGAAAACGACAAAATTAAAAAAAAATATCCACTATTTATTTTTAAAGGTTTGCCCTGTCACATGTTTTGCTTGTAATTGCCGTCTGAAATTATCGCTGTTCGATGTAGAAGGGGTGGAAGGAAGAAATGACTTATTTAAAGTTTTTCGGAACTTAGTATCTGGGATATCTTAAGGCAGTGGTCCCCAACCCATCGATCGCGAGCTGGTGGCTCACATCATATTTTAAAAACGTATAAAAATCATAGAAGCTTCCGTAAATTTTGTAAATTCTCATAATAAACACAAGTAGCGGCAACACTGCGGTGAGCGATCTGTTCGAGAACTGTCTCGATTACTTTGAACAGAATAAATACGCAAAGCTCGGCGAGAGTGCGCTCAGTTTAAAACTCAACAGCACAAAGTCCAGCGGTTGGGTTCGACTTGGCTTGCAATTGAAAACATTATGAACAGTAGTAAGAAGATGAAGAACAATATTTCTTCACAGAAGTTAAAGGAAAAAATGTATGTTTGCTTTGTAGTACATCTGTTTCCGTTGCTAAAAAGGGAATATCGAGTGGCGCTATAAAACTGTACATTCGAATTTTGAAAACTCATTTCAATTACTTTCGGCAACCAGAACGGAAAAACTGAAAGATTAAAAAAGTCAGTTAATTGAACAACAGACAATGTTTTTAGAAACAATCGACAAAAGTAAGGCCGCAACTGAAGCATCATACCGAGTATCCCAGTTAATTACGCAGAAAAAGAAACCTCATGAAGACGGGGAAATGATAAAACAGGCGTTCTTAGAAGCTGCAGATTCATTGTTTGCCAACTTTAGAAATAAAGACGGGATAACGTCTGCTATAAAATCTATGCAACTTTCTTCTAATACAGTGATGGGACCAGTAGAAGTAACGACTTCGATAAGTGTGCTTATTTATCACTGCAGCTGGGTTAATCCACAGATGTTGTTCACACCTCTCAGATGGCCGTGTTCGTCAAGATGGTTTTTAGTGATTTTCCGATTAAAGAAGATCTTTTGAAGATTATTCTACTAAAAGGAGAGACAACTGGACAGGACTTCTTCTCTTTTTTTGAAATATGATTTCTTCTGAGAAAATTCCTATACCAAAAATGGTAGGCCTGACAACCGATGGCGCTCTAGCTATGGTGGGTCATGGGGTTATGTCGTAAAGATGAAAGTTCTCCGCAATTTCTCTGTTACCACTGCATTATCCATCAACAAGCATTATGTGGACATTTTCTAAAACTAAACAACGTTATGAAATTGATAGTAAAAATTGTGAACAAGATTATAGCTCATGCGTTACAAAGAAGATTATTCAAAACCTTGGCCGATGAAATTGACTGTCAAGACGGGGAACTACTTCTTCACTCTGAAGACCGATGGTTAAGTAGGGGACGAGTGCTGAAACGTTTTAATGATATCATATCTACCGTAGTTCAATT
Source organism: Acanthoscelides obtectus (assembly GCA_963669975.1). Classification (NCBI taxonomy): domain Eukaryota; kingdom Metazoa; phylum Arthropoda; class Insecta; order Coleoptera; family Chrysomelidae; genus Acanthoscelides; species Acanthoscelides obtectus. The sequence goes on from CAVLJG010000008.1 coordinate 40,728,223, forward strand.
TTTCAAATAATGTGATGAACCGATTCCGGAACTGGAAAATTCAATCTGGCTTGTTTTCTTGTGAATATTATAGAAAAATTAAATGAACTTAATTTGCAGCTTCAGGGGAGAGACAAAGAACTAGCAGAAATGATTTCTGATATAAACGTGTTTATCAAAAATCTTGTATTCAAGAATACCTTACTCACGCATAACAAAACTCCGAAGTATCTTGGTGTCACTCTTGACAGAACGCTGTCTTTCAATGCGCAACTGACAAAAGCCGCAGAAAAACTAAAAACTAGAAATAACATAATACAGAAGCTGTGTGACACCACGTGGGGCTCTTCGGCGTCAACTCTTCGCACTTCTGCTCTCGGACTTGTGTACTCTGCTGCTGAATATTACGCTCCTGTCTGGCTAAACAGTCCAGTGAAAAAGATAGATGTGCAGCTCAACAACACAATGAGAACAATTACGGGAACTGTCATATCAACACCCACCTATTGGCTGCCTGTGCTGAGCCACATCTCACCACCACATCTGCGTATAAAACACAGCCTTGTCAATGAGTACAGAAAGATAAACGAGAGAACGATTCTACCAATCCATCAAGATATCGAGGTCGCAATTGGCCACCGACTTCGCTCCAGAAATCCACCCTTAGGATTGGCACATAGTGCAAGAGAAACAAATTTTAATATTAAGAACGCATGGAGAGATGAATGGTCTCAACATGCACGGCACCCGGGTTTAGAGCTGCCCTGCATTTCTGCACAGCTTGAACTTTGGGAGCAAAAAGCGATACCAGGCATTTTCCTGTTCTTTCAGAAAAGTCCATTAAAACCATATGACAGTAAATATCCTGTAGCTTGTAGGATAACATAAAAAATCGTTTCAACGGTTTCAACGAAATTGCAATTTGTTGTTTGACCCTTCATGGAAATCGATATCCAATAGTTTGCAACTTCTGTTACGCAGCATTTTAGCGAAGAGATCGCTGCGACAGGCATAAAATTGATTGCGTTTTAAAATGATTTAGCTTCAAAGTCAACAGTCTCAAATAAAAAATGTATTTGGCCTTCAGTAAATAAAGATAAATATTCGGTTTTATGTGGTGTTGCCTTGAAAGTGAAAGCGTTATTTAGTTCAACTTATTTGTGTGAATCCTCTTTTTCAAATATGAAGTTTATTAAAATTCAATACCGTAATTAGCTTACAGATGAACATTTGGATAATTCTATTCGAATAGCGGTATGAAATTATACTCCAAACATTAGAAAAATTGTTCGTGTGTCTGAGTGTCAGGCTTCTCATTGAAAACGCATTTTTTATTTGGACATGTTCTTGTTTAAAATAGTGCGCCGCTTTTTTATTTTTAGTTACCTTTAATAAATCAACAAAACTTTTTGTTTATTTTTCAACACCTACTATTGGTAGGAATGGATGAAGTTGAGTAGTACGTATTAGTTATTAGTTTATTTGAGTTTATTAGTATGTATTAGTATTAGTAAAATAAAAGTAGGTCAACACATTGAAAAGGTTGGCGGCCACTGTCTTAAGGTATTTGTGATAGTAGGAATAGTCTCTTCTTATTGCTTGACCCACCCTGCAGTACATTAGTACCCCAAAAGATAACAGAACTAAATATCAAACGAACATTAACACTTTGTAAAATTTAATTTCTGTTGAACAGAAAAACAGATTCTGTACGTTTAAATGCAGCTCTACCTGTGATATTGCTTTTTTCCGTTAAACTCCAAAACTCTTGAATTGCCATTTGTTAATTTAAAATACGATAATCACTGTACGAACAACGTTAATTGAGCCCTAATTCTGAATTGAATCGATATGGCTGAAAAAAATTTAAACATGCAGTGCTACTGAATATTTAATTGTCTACATTATGTAAGAGGAAAACAATTTAAACGGACAGGCATGAATTTACGACCCGGGTCGTTATTTATATCTGGAAGCGAGTCATGAATTATTAAGCCGTTCTGAAGAAGCTTTATCTCTCTTTGCCCCAGTTTTGGTTTTTCTGTGTACCGCTGTTAAGTTTTCAGCAACAAAAGATATACAGATCCTTTGACTTAGGAGCACTAACAAGTGTATTTCTTCTATTTCAGCTGCTGTAGCTACGTTTCAGTAATCTTTCAATATGTAATAAATAGGATAACGTCTTAATGTGTCCAATAATCCGCAAGATAAAAAATAATAAATATGGAATCTGGATCAGTGCTTGCAACTAACATCCAACTATACCCTATTCGTAGTCCATTTAAAGGTTATTGGTCATTCGGTCATAAAACTACGAACAAGTGCAGGATTCGACATGATAGAACTTAGGCTCGGGATATCGCAGGCTCGCCGGCGCCGGGAGTTGCTATTAATATTGGATGCATATGTAGCGTGTGTTTATTCGTTAGCATGTGGTCTACGGATACAGCAGATGAAGCTGAGAATATTTTTCCCAATGCTTCCTTCAGCCATGCTTCCTCTTCAGTGATGTCTCCTCCCCGAAGACGCGACAAGAAGGGACATTTAAATATTCAGACAAAAGAAATTGTCCTTATCGTTTACAAGAGCGAAATTTTAGAGCATCTTGAAATGAAAATTCATGATGTTGACAGATGTGTGGCGAACAAAACAGGCGTATGTCCTAAGACAATTTTCAATATTGTTAAATACGTATAAAGCAAAACAAAAAATTGTCTCCACCACACAAGAGGATGCACTACACGAAGCTGTAGGATACAGTTGATAACTTTGATCGGAATGAAATCAGACGAAAAGTCCATCAATTTTTTGGAAGGCAGGAACTTACCACCATAGGCAAAGTATTACAGGAGGTTGTTAGTGATAAAGACTTACCTACTTTCACAAGTTTCTGTAGTTTACTCAAAAAAACTTCATTTTGGGTATAGAAAACGGGGCAGAAATAGTATTTTGATGGACAGCCAAGAGATTATTTTATGGAGAGGAAATTATTTAAAATCAAAAAGAAACACCGCGACCAGGGCAGAAAGATTTACTCGTATTACTTGGATGAAACCTAGATAAATGCAGAACGTACTAAACCTAAAGAATGGACTGACTCTACAATTAAATCAGCAAGACAAGCCTTCTTAGATGGACTCACCACTGGCCTAAACAATCCGTCAGGTACGTGTATCTAACCAATTCGTCTTTTGAGGTGTCAAGTAGACTGAATCTATGAGCTCACGCTGAAAACTTAGCTACACTGAACTTTGCTATATCTGGTACCAACACATGTTAAATACTCTGCTTGTATTATTATTTGTTTTCTTGAATACTATATGAAATAATTATTTCCAGAAAAAGGAAAACGATTTGATTCAAATGGACCTGTAATAATTAATATTAACCATTAGGACGATGATTCCAGTACTTCCAGCGAATAAAGAATTGTGAAAAGTATGTGCACTTCTTTCTATGAAAAGTTTTTTTTATTAGATTATTCTGAGGTCCTTGAGGGAAATACGCACCTGACAATCTCGCCTTTGGGCCGTTGTGTTTTGTCTGAGCGTAAATGGACTACAAATGTGGCATAGAGTGTCTTCATTATAGTTTTACCTGTAACAAGAATATTGAAATTATTTCTTAGTACAAATTTCTTTTCTTTATACAATACTTTTCCGAGAAATGCCATTAACTTGGCCAATTTCACTTCCTCAACACGGACTGCTGGTACTTAACAATGTGAGGCTACATGTAATAACAGTCAGATTTGTCTCATCTCCGACCATGTATAGTTAAAAAACTATTGGGATTGTGCGCACAATAATAATTAAGGTGACGATTTTCCGGTATTTCCCGGCCTTAGCGAAAAACACAAAGAAATACCTTTTGAGCTAATATTCTTCTGGCAAAACAACTCGTCGGTGGCAGATAAAACAACGGCTCTCGAGAAAATGTGTACCAGCAACAGCAGAGACTCAAACAAGCAAAAAGATAAAAGCTTTAGACAAGAGAAGAAGAGAGCAAGATAGATTTTCCACCAAGAACGAGGAGAGGATTGTGGTAGCCACTGGCAGAGATGATGGAGGAATGAAATAATGCTCAGACTATTGTTCGCAGAGTGTTTTTAGTAGACAGAGATAAAATTAAGGGCAGGGGATTTACAGGATGAGTGTCTATTGATTTCGACTCTGCGATGACGAAGCATTTCAGATCCAAGTGGGCTGTGAAAGGGGGAAGGGAGGAAGCGATGTTCCCGAACCATTTATTTCTCTCCAATTAGAGAGCCGATTTGACAATCTCTTTTGTTGGAGAGACTTTGCTATTCAGAATTAAAAGTTCTTGCTTGTTGTTAGCTGCGCAATTATAGTATTCACACAAGTCAAAAAGAAAAAAATACCAACAAATAATCAAAGGGTTTGATATGACATTTAGGATAGATTATTTCACATGTCAAGAGGCTGGGCGAAAAAGGTTTAGCAATTTTCTGGTAACTATATTTGTTTGCAAAGCTGTATAAATATAAATGCACAAGGGATAATTTATTATTCATTGTTATGGGTTCTCCTGACTAATAATAATCGTGACAGCTTTTTCGGTAGACTTTCTCGACTGTCAACGACAGCAGAAAAGCACAGAAAGTAATCATGACGCGTAATCACGTCGGGAAATCACGACTTGTCACCAAAATTATAGTAAAACACTTTAATTCGTTTACGGCTAATTTTGTTCTGTTTTATATTTGTTGCTATGCATTGCAAGGTAGCTGCTTACCGCAACATTTCCGGTGACCCGTATGTATTACTCGCAATGCTAACAGTTCCTAATAACAATATTTATACAGTGTGATTGCACCATACCACAGCAGTTTATACATCAAGCTCCAACGCATCCAAAACTTTTTCCATTGAATTTTGCACTCGGTTCAATATTCCGTTTGAGCAAAACATTGTGAGTCCGTGTAACAATTTATCGTGTAACAGCAAGCCGAGAGTCGAGTCTAGTACTCGAAAATGCATGCACCCGCTTACGTTAGTAGCTGCTAAAACTACATACATAACCAAGTTTCTAGCTTAACGCATTAAATCGAGAAACTTTTCCTGCCGGAGCCTGAAGCCCAGAGTTTCGCGAAGCACCAGATGCAGTTTTCTCAGATTACCTCTTCCGCCCTATCATAAAACACTGGTGTACACAACGTTTCGAATACGTCTCGATACAAGGGTAGTTTCGTTGTAAAGATTATGTCACATTTTATTGCCTTCCTTTCCATCGATTGTTATTTTTACCGAACGAGTCTCTAATGGAGTTATGTATAAGATACTTTGTTTGTTATCTTGTTTTGTTGCAATTAGGCTTATGTATATTATAGCGGTAGCCAGACGAGAATTCGAGTTTGAGAGTATTCTTTTCATTACTAACCTGCGAAATCCCGATTATTTACGGCATTCCTCTGAGGAAGAGCTAGATTTCTCCCCTACTATACAGAGTGTTCGGGAAATAATATTCGCAACTTTAAGAGGTGATTCCTTGCATTATTCTAAGTAAAAAAGTTATAACTTATGTCCGAAAATCAATCGTTTTCCAGGAAAATGAGTCGTAAATAATTAATTTTTCTCAAACATTTCTCAGCGCAGCAACGCAACCGCGATACGAGCGCACGATGACCGCAACTGATTCATAGGATATGCCTTAAATTATTAAATACGTTTACGCATTTCTTTGTGGCTGATATTTTTTATTTAATAACAGTACATATACTTTTAAAAAATGACAGAACTTACCGATACGTGGCGATACACACACCAATTCCCACGATTATCAGTCACTTATTTGACACGATGCGATGCACGAAAAAAGAAAAAAAGCAACATATGTGTATCACATAAAGTTACAGTTAAATGTATTAGTAAACACAATAGATGTTCAAAATGGGAACCATAGCCATCTACGCAAGCTTGACACCGTCGAACCCAATTTTCTATAACTCGTTAAAAAATTCCAGGCATATTACGTATTTCATTAGCGGCGGCCAAAATACCTGTACGTTCCCTTAAATCATTTCCATCCCTTATTTCAGAGGCGTAAACTAAATGTTTCATGAGTCCCCAGAAAAAAAATCTAATGGATTAACATCGGGGGATCTAGCCGGCGAGGCATTTGGACCATTTCTTCCTATCCACCTATTCCCATAGGTATTATTGAGATATTCCACAACTACTCGACTAGCGTGTGCTGAAGCACCTTCGTGCAAGTACCACATATTCAGTCTTGTTTGCCATGGCACTTCTTCCGACAAAACGGGCAAATTGTCTCTTAGAAAAACTCGATAGCTCTCACCGTTCAAGCGATGTAGCAAAAAATGGTCCTATTCCAGCCCACACATCAACAGAAAATTGATACTGCGAATTTTTCTGTGCAATTGCATGGGGATTTTCGTCCGCCCAATTATGAAAATTGTGAAACTTCCAAATTCCATTTCTTGTAAAACAAGACTCATCTGTTGACAACACGTTCGCTACAAGATTGTGATTTATTTGGTCTTTACCCTAGAACCAATTAGAAAAATTTGCTCTAATTGGAAAATCTTCAGGCGAAAGAGCTTGAACCCTCTGGACATGATATGGGTACAATAACTGTGCTTTAAGGGTCCGATGTACAATCCAGTGTTAAAGTTATGAACATTATTTCCCTAACACCCTGAATAATAGTAATGAAAAAACTTCCTATTAAATAATGAACAGAACTACTTTGGTTTGTTGGACACAGAATTTTCACTGCTATTAAAATCTTTGTCTATTTTTTGAATATTACTAATAAAAATTGTTCCGTTTACGTCAATGCAGAGCCTATTTTGTAACTGAAGTTATTGTTGTTGATTCATAGGAATACAAAGAGACCGTATCCATATGTAGAATATGAGTTTGTTTATATTTTAATTTTGATTACACATAAACTCATGGTGTCATTATTATTTCCTATTCGCTTACCTGCATTTGCAACCTTAATTTATTAGGATCGACTTTAATGTTTCATCTATACTCCAAAAAGTTAAACAAATTGAAAATATTGGCTACGTATAGCTGTACCTAGCAACTACGAGCTAGAGCTACGTGAACTATGGTATAACTGGATGTTATCTGAATGGACAAATTTTGGAAGCCATCAATTAAGAAAATACTCGTATGTGAAACAGGCCGAGTTCTACCAAAGGACCGATCATTTCGACTAGCCGGAGTCCAGATCACCGAGGACTTGATCTGACCCGAACACATCTAGGCAATAACGTCAGCTGCTGGGAAAAAGCTAGGCTATTTGTTTAAGGCCAAGAAGTGCTTTTCTCAACATGACCTCCTGACTGAGATCTAGCCTTGGATACTGCTCACATGTTTGGAGTGCTGCCATGCTCGATACTGTTCAGATGAGGCCTTTCCGACTGATCGATGGCTTTTCTCTCACGGACAATCGCGGGAACCTTTCGCAACGACGAGCCGTCGGTGATCCAGCTCTCTTCTACCGCCTTCACGTGTTAACCGTGTCAAAATTGTTACATCTACAACTGGCCGATACGACCACTCTTTTGTATCGAGATTCTGGCACCATCTACATGAGGCTTTTCCCAGTTTTACTAACGTTCAAAAATCGGATAAACAAAGTTTCCTTAAGCACCTCATAGCTACCGCGATGCTCTGATATTTAGGATCTGCCTGCGCGGCTGCTTCGGTATAAAAAAGCGGTGCTAGTTTTCATCAGCTATGTGCAACTGAAAGTAACCATTGATAAGCCTTTGTTGTTTTTTATAAAGCTATTATCGCATATACCTCGTAGAATCTCCATCTGTGAAACAAAAACAAATCAACATCCACTTTCCATCGCTTCCCTTGACAGTTACATCAGAAGATTGTATCTACACACGCCCGAGAGACTGGCAGCAGTCCGTTCACGATATTTTTATAGGATACATCAACACAGACTCCATTTTCGCTACCCTGAAGTGTATATTAACGCAAGATATATCTATCTCTACCAGTAATCGAATAAAAATGGAACGGTATAGCTAAATTTTTGAACGATAAATATAGAAAAAGAATTTAATATTCCTTCTGGAATCTAAAGCGACGTTATGACTTTGTTGTGTGTTTGCAAGCTAATAGAATTTTATCCTTTGGATAAGTCCACTATATTAAAAAAATATTTAATTGTGTATCTACAACAGCTGACGCATTCACCATTTCATGAATAGATTCATCCTCCATATTTCAAAATTATGCTGAATGTCTTTGGCTATTGTAAAGTGGGCAAATGAATAAGAGTTACGATTCCCTTACCCATTATAAATTCAATATTTAAGAGTATAAGCATTTGATTTCGAGCATTTACTTTGCGGATGTAGGCGAAAGATTTAACGACAAGTTTGAGCACTTATTAATTGTTAGCAGATGGTATTTTAAAATAATATTAAATGTTAGACTGATTGCCTAATTTACTTGACTCAGTACCTGTACTTTTACCAAATGATGCTAGTAATAAATTGTAACGTGCCAAAATTCCGTAACCTTTTTTTTCTATTTATCACTTATCAGTAATTTGAATTTCTCTTCATTGATAATAGAGTACCCATTCCCAGGCCAAACCCTTTTTACAGATTTTTTTTTTTTTTTGGCGATTTCATTAGTTTATTGATTGTATAAGTTCACTCGTATTATATCTTTATTTCTCAGCGATTCAGTATGGTGTTGACGATCGGCAAAAACTCTGTAGTTTTTCTCCGTTAGCTGGTCTCCTATAAAACATATCTTCTTCAAGGCAACTCAAGATACCTTCTTCTGGAACATTACGTGTTCGCTTTTCTGTTTGCGTTGAGGTCGTGGCGCAGGGGTTGTTTTGCCATTTTCCGGACTCTGGGATATTAGGCCCCAAGCGCCAATTCATGGACTAGCACCCTTTTTTGTGTAACTTAAGTTTAGTGATTTTGGTTTGTGTGCTACATCTTCCATTTCTTTTATGGGATTTTGACCCTCATCATGCATGTCCTGATGACGTTCGTTCAATATCTGCTTTCTTTTAGTCAATAGAAACAGCAGAGAATCATCATCCTTTCTCCTCCAGTTGGTTGCATCTTGTTGCAGTTTTGCAAATTGGTGGAAGCCGTCCCCTTGAAAAAAAACCTGATATAAACAGGTAAAATATCATTCTAATTAACAATTTCATAGATCTTTATACATTTATTATTGCTTATTGAAATTCTTAGAGACTTCTTGATTTTATTGGACATTCTACGTATTCAAATATGGGGGCAGTGCTTACATGGCACCTTCTACTACATTGATCACGATTTTGATCTTTGAGCTGCCATAACTTTTTAGAACAAGCGATATATTAGTTCAGTACATTTTTATCTTTTTTTTGCCTTTGCTTTACTTTTCTTGTACAAAAAAATATACATGGTTTCGCTTCAAGTGCGATTGTTTCCAATAAGTAGTTTTATCTCAGACAGAGTGTAGAGAAGATTGTTAAACCGTCTTTTTCTCTCTAGGGTTTTTTTTACTACCATAATTTTTGGCAAACAGCCCATGCCCAGTGACGTGCCCACTACTGACCACTTTTTGACTAGAGTTGAGGACATCTCGGCCGCGCCTAACAAAGAAGACCTACAGATAAGTTTAATATTTAGGCGCAAAATGCCTCGGGCGTATACCATGGTAGATGTCTCGCGAGGTTATCTCGAAAAATAATTTTGTCAGGTTGTATTTAAGATTTATAACATCCTTTCTTTTTTTATTACTCGCACTCCAGTAGTGGAGCACATCTGCGTTTTTTTTATTAATCAATATATTGTGATTCATTTAATATCTTGTTTCATTTGGATCTCTCTGTGTGTACTGTTACTTAAATTTCGTCATCTCTGTTAGATTCTCCTTTTGTGTGGTGGTCAAGCACATCTCGGGGAGCTGTGGCTTAATCCGTGACTGGCACTCTTAACCCCCCTACTCTCCACTTTATTGAGCTAGTGCCTAAATTTGCACGTCACTAGACAACTGTTTTGCTTGGACCAACCGTTAGGTAGTATTTATCATTGTTTTATTAATTAACTAAAAAAATTCGTGGCAAAATAATGACCTTGATCTATGCCAATGATATTTATCCAAATATAAGAATACAAATATTGAATGCTTACCCTTTTCAAAAAAAAAAAACGAAACGAATAAACCGGTTGTCCCGTTTCTAATCTGGGCGAACGACATCAATCTGCCACCACCAGCAGCAGGCGAACAGCGAACAGTGTCGTTTGGTAACATTTTCCCCTCGCTTTGTTTCTTTCCACATTCGGCAATTATTGTTGACACATTATCTATCCGGGGAAATTGATGTCCTTTCTAGAGATGGCGTGCCCGTAGCTCGACCGCCCGCATGCCACCATAAAAAACAACGATCAGACAAAACGGCCATGATTCGAATCAAGAGATAAGAGAAGCTGGTGCTCCTAGAAAGACGGTGAAGCTTTTCGCATCACGTTGATAATGCTAAATATGATTCAAACATTGGATACTGACTTTACAGACCTAAATAGTCAAAAGAGGTTTAATTAACTAGTGCCATTTAACTATCACAATTTGGGGACCATAAAATAATATTTGTTCTGGAATGTTAAATATGTGTATATATTTATCGCGTTCAATCCATTATGTTACATTCTAGATTGCTTGTAAATGCCCAATTGAGACACCCCAAAAAGAGTCTGAATATGCAGCGAAAAAAAATGTTATAGTTTCAATTATTGAAATACTGGTGGATTAGAACTGATACTACTACGAAACTGGGCCGGTATTCTCGTATTTCAAAACGCAAAGCGTTTCAAGTCGCTCAGGAAATATGAAATGCACTTGCTTTCGATGTGCTAGTAGAAATAATATACAGGGTGGCGCATCGAAAACGAAACAGACGCATTTACTGGCAGCTCAGTTTTTTTTTTGTAACAACGCTCAGATCCGTCGATTTTGTTTTAGAGGGGGGCACAAGTTTGGCAAAAAATCACGTTAGCACGTGCAGCCCCCTGAACGGGGGTGACACCACCCCCAAAATCTTAAATGGAAAGGGCGGTCGAGTGATACCTTATTTTAAAGCTCTTTCAATTCCCTTTATAATGGTATAAAATGAATGTACTTCAGTTTAGTAGTTTTACAGATTTATTGATTTAAAGCTTAAATAAAACTAATACATCATTATTAGTAGAGATCAATACATTTGGCAGCAAAGTAATTTAAAAATGAAGAATTTGAGGAGTAATTTGAAGGCACTGATTCACAATTCTTTGTCGCAGGTCTTCTAATGATGTTGGCTGAGTAGCATAGATTTTGCTTTTTAAATGACCCCACATAAAGAAATCCAAAGGTTATAAATCTGGCGATCTTGGGGGCCATTCAATGGCACCTCTTTTACCAATCCATCGATCTGGAAAAGTCTGATCTAAATATTGTCGAACACGTAATGCGTAATGTGGTGCGGCACCATCCTGTTGGAACATCAACCTATTCGCAATGTACCGCCGATCATTCTGATTTTCAATTATGGTTGTTAATCCAGGATCTATGGCGTCTTCCAGTAATTCCAAATACATTTCACCGGTCAAATTTCCAGGTAAGAAAAAAGGACCAACTAAATGATCGCCAAAAATACCAGCCCAAGCATTTAATTTTTGTGACTCCTATGTACGAACCTCATGATAAATTCTGGGATTAGAATCGAACCAATATCGGCAGCTAACTTTCTTCAAGAATTAACTTTTTTGCCACAAAGAAAACGCTCCAATAGCTATTTTCAACAACAAAATGATAAACAAACCATGGGCGTAGTGAAGAAAAGTATTTACTTATTAAGTAAATTCTTTTAGTCAATTTTCTTCTGAAGGTAGTACAAACTGACCTGATGTACCTTTTTTAAAGTCTACTTTAAGCTTTAAATCAATAAATCTTCAAAACTTCTGAACTGAAGCTCATGTATTTTACATCATTATAAAGGGAATTGAAGGACCTTTAAAATAAGGTATCACTCGACCCCCTTTTCCACTTAAGATTTTAGGGTTGGTGTCACCCTCGCCCAGGGGGCTGCACGTGCTAACGTAATTTTTTGCCAAACGTGTGTCCCCCTCGAAAACAAAATCGACGGGTCTGAGCGTTTTCCCAAAAAAGAACTGAGCTGCCAGTAAATGCGTCAGTTTCGTTTTCGATGCGCCACCCTGTATAGCGATCTCGTTTTTCTCTCGCTTACCGTTCTTGAAAATCGCTTGTCGATTTCAAAACGACTAGTAAGTGGTTGGTGTTTTGCTTAGCGGAGTCTGTGTTTTTGTTTATATCAAGGGTGTTAAATGTTATTGATACAATCTTATTGCCGTTTTTGAATAAGTACCTAGTGGCATACCAGTTTACTGGCTTAATCAGAAAGATTCGAGGCCGTCTTTGAATTCCCGGAATTTATGAAAAAACAAATTGTAAAACAATACCAACTAAGGTTCTGAGTAAATGGGGTTTGCAAGGTTTGGCAATAATGGTGCAACCACTTTTGCCAGTGCCATATAGATCGCACATTAACTAATTAAGCAAAAGTAACTAACAGTAACTACTTGAACTTACAGGACTGCCACAAAAATTGCATGTGATAGTAATGCAACATTGCTTTTATTATAAAATAATTATTGAATGATAATGGATATGGATGGCATTATTCTTAGATATTGTCTGCATTGCGTTTCTTTGCTAGTGGAAACTACTAACATCGACAGAAATCATACACACTGTAACTCTCACTCACATCTCTCTCAAACGAGGGAATGTTGGTAACATTAAAAAAAGCACCGTAGCCAAGATGTGCCAGGCGGATTGTACTCGAAGCGTTCGCAAAGCAGCGTCAATACCTAAACCAAACGGTTAATGCTTTTGCTGTATGACAAGACTCTCTAAGCGTTTTGAAAACGTATCGCCCAAGCTAAATAATGCGAATTTCGGTCCTGGACGTGCGCTATGTACATTGAAATTTTCTGTGAACCGCTAAGCTTCTACTGTTCTTTAATTACCTAATAGAGTAAATCAAGTACATTTAAAAACAAGATAGAATCGTAACTCTTTAGAAGTGCAAAAAACCTAATAAATATTCATACTTCAGTTGAAAAAGATCGCATCCCCACGAGTTCAGCTAAAAGACTGCCCCAACTCGCTGGAAGTAAGAAAGTACAAAATTAATATTTATTTTTATGGACCTCGGGAGGCCATATTTCGTGATTGTCGTTAAACCATTCTACCTTTTTATATTCGGTATTTTGCTTTCTTGTTTTGTCTTCTTATTTATGGTAAGGCAACTAATCATAATTCTAGATTTACTTGTTTAAGTCGAATCAATCTGAGCGGAAAGATTTTACCTAAAGCATAATGTCTTCAAAACATTTCTCTTTCATATCCTTGTTTAAATATGTCCATTAATACAGAATCGTTCCAGTGAGGAAGACAACAGGCAGACAATTTTTAAACCCTTCTGAAACGATTCTGCTACCACAAACACAAATTTCGTTCGGCAAGCTCTCGATTATATAGTTTGACGCTCAATATATCAGGTAGAAAAACCCCCAATTTAATCCAATTACAAACTCCTGCGAAACTTTCCGATCAGAAAAATCCGCTAATAGCAATTTTTGTTGAAAATTATGGTATAAAACATTAAAACTTGGCTTCGATTTTATCCCCTGGCCGATTTAAACCTCATAGAATCACAAAACGCAATTTAAAAGTTTGCTTTCCCTCTTTTATGGTCGCTTAGCAATTTTATGGTCATTCTCGCATATAAAGCAGTCTGAAGTCCCCAAAAACGGTCCAACTCACAATAGCATGGTTACCGTAGAATAGCAGCTTAATCCTTTTACTTCCTACACCACTGGGCGAGAAAGTACTGTAATCGTGAATTTTTTTTAAAAAAAACTTCATGGTTTTGGATGTTATATGACATATCACGGAAACTCATTTCCGTCATTTCTGTCGATCTGTCTGTCTGTCGGTCTGTTCGCTAATTTTATAAGCGCCTAAAACTTGAGAAGTACCGCTCGAATTTTGATGAAATTTTTACACAATGTCAGTACGATACCAAGGATGAAAAATCCTCGTAGTTATTGGAAATCGATCCAGTAGCGGCCGAGCTAAAGTCAAAAACATGAATAAAATAAAACTGTTCCTAGCTTCGTTTCTTGACGTCCGAAAAGCTCCTGATCATTTTTATAAAAGTACTTGTTGTGGTTGAAATTAGGAGGTTGAGGATTGTAGGGGATGGAAGCTGGTATATGCAGCCGTTAGCCATATTTCACCGTACTTGAGTAAAATGATAGAGAAATATATCTGTCGAAAGGGACAGTAACTACTGGTAGGCCAAGGAAAGGATGTCTATGGTCTAATTTTATGGGCCTGTTTTACTGACTTGATCCAATTGATTTCTATGTTGTACACGTTCATAACTGACTTTTTTCTCAGAGGATTTATATTGGTCTGAACTTAATCAAATTCAAATTCAAATTCAAACTCAAATTGAAATTCAAATTCAAAATATTTATTTCATCATGAATAAACATCATAAACAAAGGAAATTCTACATATAGAGCAATGGCAAAAAAGGACAGTCGCTCGATTATAAAACCGATACATTGGACCTTTTAAAACAAAGAGTCCATACGAGAAAGCCCTGAACACCCTAAGTCATTAAACAAAATAAAAAAACAATAAAGAGGCAAATGTAGAGGCGGTGAAACACAAAAAGGCTAAAATGAAGAAAGAACCACCGGGAGCTGGCAACGGACGCGAAGAACAAATCTATACAACTTGTCAGCGAGTAGGAATGTAAAAACGATATTTTTGCTCACAGAAACGCTGCTAAAGTAGCTAGTGATTCTGCAACAACGTTTTTGTCAGTTTTGAGAATGTTTTTGACGATGAGCTTTTAACTGAAGTTCGTAAATTATTCCATAAGTGAACCGCCACATAAGGAAATGATCGTCGGAAGGAACGCGTTCTATGCCTAGGTACGATAAAATTGAGATTATTTCTGCTCCTCTGGGGACCAGGCAAAGGCACAAAACTTTCTCTTAAATAGGGCGGTTGACCTGTTTTTATAACCCTATAGATAAAAGAATACATGTGATATTTTCTGCGATTCGTCATGTTTAATATGTTATAGTTATTCAGATAAGGAGTGATATGGTTTCGATATGGAATTCCAAACGCAAATCTCATGCAACTATTTTGAACTTTCTGTATGCATTTTTTGGTTCGCGACGATAGCGAATCACCATAAACGACATCTCCATAGTCAAAAGTGATTAAATTAACGTATTACACAAATAATATTTTTGTTTGGCTGATGTTTTTTTAATTTGTTTATATTTTTTAGTCGCATGTAAGCTAAATTTGTTCTGTCTTTTATATGACTGCTGAAGCCAAGCGAGCTATCAAATGCCTAGATTTTTTGTCTCCTGAACCATGGGAATTATGTCATTGTTAATCGAAATTACTAAATTTTGTTCAAAATGTTCTCTTTCATTTCTGTTTTTATTCATAACCATTACTTGCGATTTTGAGGGCTCAATTCTTTGGAGATCTGAATTTAGTTGTTGTTGTGCAATATGGATTGTGGTTTTATTGAAAGGGAGATATATTTTTGTGTCATCTGCATATTGTTTTATCTTTGCGAATTTTACCGATTTGACCATATCAGTTATGTAGATTGAAGATAGCAAAGGAGATAAAATTGAACCTTGAGTAACTCCTCGTTTTATAAGTTTCGTCGGTTTTGTGAATAGCGGAATCATTTGCTAACATAACACAGTTTGAACGGTTGCTTAAGTATGTTCTGCAAAACCCCTGGTAATGTAACTTAGCTAGTAACAATTCATGATTCAGAATGTCGAACGCTTTACTAAAATCGAGAAGAACCATGCACGTACTGTTTTTTTGTTCTTAAAGATGTCTGATATCATCCAAGATATTAACTAATGATGTACTTGTGCTACAGTTTTTCCTAAAACCGGATTGACTATCGGGTATGATATCGTTTGTGTCACAAAAAAAACTAATTTGATTATAAATATGCCTTTTTAAAATTTTGGATGTAGCGGGTAATATGCTAATAGGCCTCAAGTCTGTAAATTCTTTAGGTTCTGCTATTTTTGGTAAGGGTTTAACAATAGCTTTCTTCCATATTTCAATACATGTGTTGATTATATTCAGCAAGGCATTCGTAGAAAATGGTATACATAACTTTAGGTCTCTCATAGAGAAACCATCCTCTCCAATGACATTTGAAGAGATATTAGTTACAATTTTGATTAGACTGGCCCTGTTTAACAGTTGGAAGCTAAGAGAATCTTTAATGTTTACATTCGTTTTGTAAAAATTGATTAATTGTTGGGAAGCAGTGTCTGGTAAATTGTCGGTCTGTTGGAAGTAATTGTTTATGTCATTTACATTTTGTAAGCTTCGGGTATAGTTGAGTGAGTTTTCTTGCATGTTATGTTGAGCTTTTTGGTAGTGTCCCAAAATACCTTACATTTATTTGTTGAGAGTAAGTTAAAGAATGTATTTTTTTATCGGATAATTGCATGCTTTTTATAGTTCCTTAGTTGTTTATAATATTCAAAATGAGCCTGTGATTTTGATTTTTGAAATTTTTTATGAGCTTTATCTCTTAGTCTGGTTAAAATTCTTATATTTTGAGTTATCCAGGGTACATAAGGTTTTTCGGTTATTTGTTTTGTATTTATCGGATCATGTTTATTCAGAACAGTTACTATATTTTTATTAAAGACTTCTATTTTTTGGTCGATTTGGTTAATCCTTTATGAACTGATGACGGTGTCGCTTGGGAAGTGCAGAGTCAACCAACTAGACACCTTTTTTTTTTCAAGAATCAACGTCTGTCATTTTGGAGGCTTGGTATTTACTTTGGAAGATCTGTGAAACGAAGCGAATGGAAAGTGTTTCAAACTAGTTATGGAAAAACTATATTTTTTAAGTACCAATCAAATGATACCTGATGCAATGAATGTCATATAAACATTTGTGGACTCTGGATTCTCAATATATCGTAACTTAGTTTCATTATTCTGGATTTGGTATTTAGAATCTCAATTTCGAGTTACTCCAGTCTATTAAGCTAGTTAGTTGGTAACAATCACCTGTAAGCCAGTGATCTGACTATTTATACAGTACTTTTCTGTGATGCCCACTTTTTTTAACAAGTCAACTTATGAAAATGGGAATCGTTAGGAAATACTACAATACGATTTTACTAATACAATAAATTAGACGCTGCCAAATTTCAAATCCACCCAATGAAAAAATAAACTGCGAAGGCGCACCGAAGAAACAGACTTTTACGGATAAAAATGTGCTCAGTAATTTTGGACTTATTCTTTTCATTGAAACAGTTCTCCTATACCAAGAATATATTCTCACGGTTATATAACAAAGCAGATATTCTCGAGGTTCTGACAATTTTCACTGATCTATACTCTAACAATAAAGGGGAGCATTATGGATGAATTTAAGAGGTCAATAAACACGGTTGACTGTGGAAAATTTATTGTTATATAAATATATTTATGCCATCCAATAAAGTGTCATTGTTTTGTCGGAGTTATATTTTTGAAATGGACAATGAAATAACAGAGACTTTATCATAACAAAGGGTGCTGCCAGGGTAGGGACAACAGTTTAGCTTGCATGTAGTAGTAGTATACGTTCATTTTTTTCACCAAAATACAATGTGTTAATAAATACAAATGCTAACTGCAGTACAATAATGAACGTAAAATAAAACATAATACCTGACTTTCACAAAATAAAAATAATCTTAATTTAATATCTTAATGTTTTATAAGTCACAGAAAATTTTTAAATTGTCTTGTAAGGCCCATTGAAACCAAAATAGTCGGTTGTGCACGGGCATATTTTTTTTTATATAATTTTGATAATAAATTTTGCTTAGAGCAGGATTTTATAGAACAAGCACATTGTAAGTATGGAAGGTAAGCAGGAGTAGCAGTTATATAATAAATTTTATTCCACTAACTACAGAAATATGGAGGGTGGGGAGGAATAATACTAGCGTGGTACGAGTAAATAATTTCTACTAGATTTCGTGTTTCTTGTCTACCAATTAAAAAAATATATTTTTTTAAATAAAGATTTTATCAAAGACAATGAGTTTATTTTATCAACATACATACGGTACACGTATGGCAAACAATTATAAATTTTACATGATAGGTAGGTTTGGCATCGCAAGCTTACATTTCTTTGAAAAGTTTGTATTGTTAAGTTTCCATTTTCTTTATATCTACTACTATAAGCATGGCCAGTTTTATTGAAGTTGCTTTTGTGTTGCCTTAGGTCAAACACTTCAGTCTCTGAAAATAATTTATCAGAAGGATAAGTAATTTTTTGCCAGATATTACTTTCAACATTCTTTTCTGCAGTATATCCAGAGGCCGCAAATGACAATATGCGGTACTTCCCCAACTCAAATGTAAATCAAAGGATTATCCAGTTTGTATGTTCTCCATTGATTTAGAACGGAAATCAAACAGTTGTTATGCTGTACCCTTTTCGACTCCACTGACTGAACTGTATATGCAGTCATAAATAGGTGACTGACATTACCAGATCGCTACAAGCATTTAGCAGGTTACTTAGAAAGGCCCAACAACCCAATTCATATCAAGACATACGCAGTCCGGTCACGCAAGCAAAACGACATTGAGAGATGAGGGGACATGAAAGTGTCCGAAACCAGGTGATCTGGGGTAGCTGCAATAATCCAGTTACATCTTCTGAAAGTAATAGCATGAACCCTTGGACCTCTTGGTATGACACATTTCACTATGACATCTCCATAACACTCGCTTCGGAGTTCAGTCGAATTTGGTTAAGGGGAGTCTCGTCACTTCATTCAAAGTCGATTTTCAGGCCGAGACAGTGTGGAAGAGTTTCATAAAAACTTCAGTATATTTCATAGCTTTTCTCAGTGTATTTTTGATAATATTTTCAAGATATGCTTACTCCAGTTTTCTCGCGTCTTTTAGAGATTTCTCACGAATTCGGCACTTTCGGATCTAAAATTGTTACTTACAACTACAGGCCTTTAGCTCTGCTTTGTGTTATAAGTAATGGCATGGATAGTTGTATAAATCGGGAGCTTCTGGAGTACCTTGCATGTCATGACTTGACTAGTGACAGGCAGCATGGTTTCCAGCACCAGCGATCCATGAGGGACCTCCTAGCTTACGTGATGCATCTGTGAGGTAAACAGATCCATTATTATGGTGAGCCTTATATCGTTGCTCGTGATATCAGGAAAGTGTTCCATCATCTATGACATGCTGCACTGTTATGCAAACTCCCATCGTATGGCCTCCCAGAGAAGCTTTGGTGCAGATGGGTGGCTGACTCCGTCTCTGGCCGCAAAATATTCGTCATAATTGACGGGTTCTCTTCTTCATTCAACAATGTCAACGCGGGTGTCCCTAGGGATGTATCTTGACTCCGACATTATCCCTCTTACATATCGACGACACCTCTTTTCCTGTACAATTCACATCTTTGCTTATGACAGCACTCTACATGTTTCGGTGAGCTGGAGAAAACAAGACAATCAGGGACTTCCTCTCTGACAAGACACCTGGAGGTTATCACTACTTGGGTATCGACGCTGCTCTGGTATAAAAAAGGTATTTAAATATTAAAAGATGGCAAATATATCGTTTATGAAAAGGTATATGTGAGAGAAAGAATTCATATACTAGTACACAGTACCTTACTGATGAGTACCGATGAACTCTGAATTTTAAACCAAAAAATTTTCCATATTCAAATCTCCACAACAATGCTGGAGCATCCTATCGCAAATTTTCTGGTGAGCCCTTCAAATATCCGTCTTTCCGCCGTTCGTGTAGATAACAGGATACAATAAGCATCAACCTGTCTAACCAGTGCCCGTCCTGTGCGAATATGCAGCTAGATATATTTATGCAAAGTGTCGGAAAGGGCAGTAGGGCGACAGCAGGCCAGACCTTTCATATCCAACAGTAGCATATTGTGCGGACGTGCCCTGCTTTCGACAATCGGGCATCGGACACAAGAGGAAGCGATGACAACCTGCCATCACATCGTAGATAAATATGGAGACTGTACGGGGACGATCCTTACCTATAGACCGTTCTCCTATTGCCTGCCTGTTTATTTGGAGCATGTGCTCTTTATCTTAAGCATACTGGGGTCTCTCTGAAAGTTCAATAGGGAGATATCAGTAGCAGTTTAGTTTTCACAACGTTTGGGGTACATAAAGTTGAAAAGAATCTATTGATACACTCGATTCTCCAAATATATAATGGATATAGGGCAGTTCAGAGAACCCATTTCCTACTCAAAATAAGGATTTTATATTTTATGATAGCCATAGTTCAGCACAAGCTAAAACCTCTAAGAAAAAAATTTGTTACAGTTAGTAAACAGGCCCCTACAATTAGTCCTGCCCTGCTGGTAGTTTTCGTTCATATGGCAACCTTTCCCCTTCCAATATCTTCAAACGCGGCAGCACCAACCGAAGCACCGCTGCAATACGAGCACCATAATCAAACAGGCTGTCACGCCGAGCGCTGAGCCCAGATACTAGAAGGACATTTTTTCGCTTTTAGACTTTCTCTCAGTGGACCGGTATCGAAAAACTACAAAGCTTTTTCGTCCTTGACGCACTAGTAACCGTGTAAGAATTTCATCCTAAACCGAGCAATACCTTCCAAGTTGTAGAGGAGCCTCGAATTACCTGACAGACGCACATACCGTCAGACAGCTAGATCGACGGAAATGAGAGATATGGTGTTCCATGGTGTTCGTGTCATATAACATCCAAAAACACAACCCAGTTTCGAACTTTTTTGTCAATTACAATACGTCTTCGCCTAGTGGCGTATCAAGTAAAAACACTGATCAAGACTACCCACTTACAGTGAGTTGTGTTCTCTCTTAACAACGGGAATCCGAAATCGACATTATTTTTTGAAAAAGCCTCAATTAACATTAAGCTGCGCCATTTCAGGTCAAACGATCGCGTAAATTTCCTCAAATTGGATGTAAAAGAAGACAGCATGTGTGTATTCATGATGGTAGAAGTCTCGCGTATCAACGACGCGTATGTGCCTTATAAATTTTTAACGAGCATTGCTCTGTATCGAAAAGATGAATCCATTTATCACTAAGAAATATGTGGCATTTCGCCCTCGAGGAATTACCCAGCTTTCTCACAGCGCAGTCTTCTCGGTATTTTTACATCGCGTGCATATCCACCAAGAAATATAAATGGATGATCATACAGGTGATCCATCATGCCAATGTCATTATGTCTCAGAAACTCAAGCGAAAAACTGCAGATTTGTCCCAGCTTAATCGCGGAAAGTTATAGAGAAAGTTCGTGTTGCTATTTAATATCTGTCTTCAGCTGAAAGATGAGCTGCTACTAAATACGAATTACATTTAACAACTTCTACTTTAAATCAGATGAATGTTTCACTGTGGAATTTCTCTATAGTAGACAACAGAAGCTAAAGTAGAATGTTATGATGAAAGAACACAGTTATGAAGAGCAATTAACGATTCTTTCATAGGGGCTACTTGGCAGTCCTTTTTATAAACAAATTCAGTTGACCTCATAAATCACTGTAGAGAATTCACACTGTCTTATGATGAAACTAGCTTTATGAGCTTCATTTTACGAAGGTTTTTTATTGAACGAAAAGTTAAAATACCATATATCAAACAATAACAAAATTCCATTATGTATCTCATCTGACAACATATGGCGGCAGCCTTCTTTTCTCTTCATCCTGCCGACAGGCTCAATGGTAGTGTAGATGTGACAACGTCCACTAGATAGCGCGCATGGTATCGCTGGGTTCTCATAAATAAAGGTGGTACCCATAGGCTCTCTCAAAGGTGTACTTGACAATCACAAACCTCTCAATCCTTAAAGGGTGCAATCCTAATAGATACCTAAGACGTGCGATGAGTTCAAGAAGACTGAAGAAACTGAACAGCAGTGTATATATTCTAAAACTAAAGTACGGACAAAAGTAAATTCACCCTCGATTCATTCAATTCGTTTATACTAAGTCAGCGATGCGATCAGCAGTAGAAAAAATCAGAATAATAAAGTAAGCGCCTTCAAAAAGTCCTAATTGCTCTCAAACAAACCTCTATTTGCCGTCGCTCTAACTGAACGGAAAAAATCCCACGTCTAACTTTTCTGAGGAGTTTATTCAGTGGCGCGCGTTCTGGAGTATCGACGAGCAATGGTGTAGAAGAAAACCATTTAACGTTAACCGTGATCACTATAAAAAAGTGACAAAAATGTTGTACTGTCCAACATTATCTGCGGAAACACTCCATAGTCTCCAAGTTGAATGGTATCTATGGATGATTAAAACAAAATATTTGGAGTCCTCGGGGACAAGTTTGAGAGCCAGCAATATGTTTGTTGTAATTAGACAACAAACCATATAATTATTGTGGGTGACTTTGTGGAATCAGTATGTTATTCTTTTATTTTCTGGAAATTTAAACAAATAGTATAAATAAGCATGTCTGAAAATGAGAATAACCCTTATAAGGTATCTGTTTCTGTTTTATCGACATAAGCAAAAATAATTATTCATATGAATGAAAGAAACATACAAAATATAACAAATTCTTTTAAATACGGAAGACGTACTTATGTCTATAAAGTATTCTTGCCCAATTGATTGAACCTACATTTTAGCCAACTATCTGATGTTAAAAAGTTGGATTTTGATATAGTTATTATAGATGAGTATTTTTACACAATAGTTGACTAACTTAATCATCAGACCGTAAGACTAGAGTGCTTGTCATAAGGAATCAAGCGAGGCTCTATTCGTTGGATTCCCATGGCTACTTCCTGGCTTCATCATCAGAAATCGCCTAGTCATAATTGCCAGTTGTCATATTAAAAATTCACCATATTGGATTAGAACGTTGTCACTTTGCTTATTGAGTTTCTTCCATCAATCCCTTTCATTTGATATCCATAACGTGGCGGTGACTAGGGAAATTATAAATCGATATTTCACGACGGCCGCCATATTGGATCTAGAATCAGGTCACGTTGCTTACTCTATCGCTCTCATCAAGCCCTTTCGGTCGATAACCACAACATAGGGGTAACTATAGAAATTATAAGCGCCATCTTGCGGCGGTCGACATATTTGATATGAAATGACGACACTTTGCTTATTGTGTTTCTCTCAAGCCCTTTTATCTGATGATGATGACTGTATGGGAGACTATGAAAATTATAAATCGCCATTATGTAGCATACGCAATATTAGATTCAAAATGGCCTGAGTATGATTACAAAGCTTGAGGTCAGTGTTGGTTACGGTTAATCGGTTCAAAATTCAGTTTTAGGATTTGTCCTACACATGCATACTAACGAACTAACATACTAACAATTGAAGACACAAGTTGATAAAGGTGCCTTGTGGCAAAATCAATATATGGAGAAAATTGACTCTAAACACTTTTTATTGGAGCTTTTCATTTTACTGAAATTTTTGAATATTTAGTTCAATTAGTTTGTTATTATCTTGCAACAGAGTAATCACAGTATGAAAGAATCACCTTTATCCACTCGTGTGTTCAATTAATTCTACAAGGCTCATAAAAAGTGCCACTGTTAATGCAATTGGTATTGAAATCCAGCTCAAATTAAGGCAGGAGAAAATAAAACCGGGTCAAGGTAAATTCGCGTTTTCTGTCTCTCCAGAAATACTCTGAATTGCCAAACTATCTAAGTAAGATTTTATTAGTTACCTGAATGTGCAACTATGCCTACATAAGCGGGTTTGCATTGTATTGCTTACCGTTTCTGAATTTGAAATCCCCAGTGCATATACGTATATAGAGTGCTTTTAGCAAATTCATCGTAGACTTCAACTAACCCTAGTAATTTCTTGGCTCAGCTTAGGAAAGAACCCTGTACATGATCAACTTTGTCATAGTTAATTTTTACAAAAGAATTGTCTTCATTTAATTTCGTGGGGATTGAGAGAAGGACGACAACTCCTTCATTCATAAACTATATGTACAATATGTACAGCGAGAGCGAAGAAAGTGAGGAAAGTGAATGTTTTCAATCAAAAGTGAGTAAAAGTGGGATGGATCGAAAAAAGTGAGAAAAAGTGAGTCGCCAGCATCCCTGCAGAGATGAAAAAAAGTTAGTTTAGTTTGCGAAAGTTAAAAAATATACAGGGTGACTTTGAAGTTGAGTCATTAATTTTCAGATAATGATTGTAGAGGAAGATAAACCAAAATATGTGTGTAAAAATAAAAAAAAATGTTACCTTGTTTTATAAAGTATCCTCCCGACAAGTATTTAAGTGCGGACCTGTATTTGATCGTGCAGTCTTGGAGCACCGGCATGCTCTCCCCTGTGAGGTCACCTGATTCAGGAGCCCTTTGTACTACATTAACAAAGGCACGAGACGAGGGGTTGGTTGCACTCCCCCCCCCCCGTAAATAAGAATCATCATGTCCACAAGTTCAGCATTTTCGTAAACATGTGCCATTTTTTATTTCGTTTGAGCCACGCAACAAACACCACTATTCACTTACGCTTTACCGACTGACACATTGACTGAATACAACTGAATAAAATAAATGAATAAAACATCGTGATAAGCGTTTCAAATTCTTTTTTGTTTCCGATGCGATGAACCGATAAGGCGGATTATATCCGTTGTTGCCAAACACGAGCACATAATATTATTATTGAGACAGGGCGTTACTCAAACTTCTAAAGTGCTATAACTTTGTTATTTTAATTTTACCACAAAAATGTTAAAGGAAAAAAACATTTTTTTATTTGATCAGATCTACTCACTGTTAAAATACATGACTCAACTTCGAAGTCACCCTGTATATAATAATAGTAAAACTCTTCATAATTCTAACAAAGATTCAAGGTTCCGTATAAAACCGTAGAAATTAAATACAGTCACTCGGACCGGCTCTGACAAAGAAAATGGACCGTTTTCTGCTGATTGTATTAAAGCTAACAAAGTTATGGTATGCCGAATTAAACATCATTATATAGGAATCCCGTTATAGTGGGCTGGATAGAGACAGAACGAGAGACGTTGGGAGTGATAGGAGGGACCTAACGAGCATTTCCCTCCCGTTCCGCTCCGTCTTCAGCGAGATTCAAAAGTTTGCAGAGTAGAGAAAAAGGAGGCTCCTTAGACGATTTCCCTAGAGGCCCGACTAGCGACGGACGTTAAGAAAACGCCCTGACACGAGACAATGAAAAATGCAATTCTATGGTCTGTACTACCAGCAAAATGCGCTCTTGCTAACGCATTACTGGCGCATTATTTCAAATTCAGACTAGCATGGTTTCCTTACTTGGGGGAAATGGTTATCTTTAAGGCTATTATATAGAAAATAATTAGCTAGATGAAATGTGTGAATGACATGATGCAGCGAAATATCATATAAAATCTATAAACCTACTATTCAAAAATCGTATCAATGGGACGTCAAGGATGCTTTATATTCTTGACAGAAATATAGATGCACTGTGAATAATATACAAAAGTGATAAAATTGAACCCGCATTAGAGAAGCTCTATTAACAAAAACAAAATATTTCCTCGAATCATGTTTTATTGCTTATGCGCATATTACAGATTACAGAAAAGGGGTTGCTAGTCTTAACGCCACTGCGACCCAATTGGATCTATTGTGACCCCCATATACACTTTCTAAAGCACTGTTTCCAGCCTTGATCCTTTAATCAGACTCCATAGCCTTGACACAGGGATTTGCATGTAGCTTTCCGCTGTTGAATTTGTGTTTCCTACTATGTGAAACCGTTACCTTGCCAGGCCTTTGCAGTAGCACAGAGGATGCACGGGGGTTTCCCCATGCTCCCAGCAGAAACGGCATGTGTATAGGAGATCCTTCCTACTCACCTGTTCCGGTAGGTACTATTGTTTGATAGTTTTTATGGACATTGTACACTGGAACAGTACGTCCATGGGCATTACCAATATAGGATCGATCACGTGTCAAAATCACGTAACCTTTTTTATACTATTTTGATCACTTACCAGTAATTTAAATAATAATTTAAATAATACTCTTTTTATGATTTTCTTTTGGAAAATTTCATAGTTTATTAATTGTATAATTTCACACGTATTATATCTTTGTTTTTCAGCGATTCAGTATTGTGTTGAAATATTTTGGACATTACTACTTCTTTCCTCAAAAAATATTGTTGGTCCCTCGTAGAGAGTTGGTTCTGCCCATTAGCGCGCCACCTTGTGATTTCTACACGTACTAGCCGTTTATGAATATTTGCTTCCCTATCAAGATACCTTCTTTACCTAATCAATCAAGATACCTTGTTTTGAAAATTTAAGTGTGCCATTTTTGCTTTTGCTTTCCGTTGTGGTTTTGGTTGTGTGTGGGCGTTGTTTCGTTAACTTCCATATTCTGGGATATTGACGCCCCAAACACCAGTTTATGGAGTAGTACCCTTTTATTTTGTACCTTACGTTTAGTTGTTTTGGTTTGGGTGCTACCCCGTCCATTTTCTAATGAGATTTTAACCTTCAGCGTGGAAAGACATTGCGGAGAACCACCATTCACACTCTTGCAGCTTTGTTCTGTAGGTACCTTTTAGCTGTTTCGCAGCCGATTTTGTTGGAAGCCACCCCTTTCCCTAGGTTTAGGCGTTAAAATATTTGTAAAGCCTTGGTACGTGTACCATGGTAAACGTTTTGCAGGGTTAATTATCACGCTCTAGTAATTTTATTGTCAGGTGGTTTTGAATAATATCCTTTCTTTTAATTTGCACTTCAGTGGTAGAGCATAATATGCTATGTTTTTCTTTATTTAAGACTGAATATTGGATAGACATCTCCCCACGCACAGGCTTTGCCTTCTGTGGGTATTTAATATTTATTTGCATGTTTTTTATTTCACCTGTAACATTTGTAATTGAATTGAAAGCAAATAAATATATTATTATATTATTATTATCTTGTTTTATTTGGTTCTTCGTGTACAATTAATTAGATTTCATCATTACTGCTAGATTCTTTTATTTTGTGTGGGTGGTCAGGCAAAAGAAGTTCCGATTAATATCTCGGGGATTTGCAGCTTAATCCTGTCTCAAGTCACTGGCGCTCTTAACCGCCCCCTGCTCTCCGCTGTTTTGCATTGGCTGACCCTTAGACTTCATTTTTTGTGTTTCATTTATTTATTAATCACTTGATTAAGAAACAAAAAAGGAAAGAGGAATCACTGCTTCATTTCCTCTTGTTTATAAAAAAAGGCGTGGCACTGCCTTCAGCGCCGTGTACAGTTTTTGATATTTTCCATTCTGCTGACTTATCGGTTATTGGCTTTGACTGTGGAGCCTAAATCGGTTCTGCTAGTGTGAATAGATAGTTGATCGGTTTTATATTTTACGTTCAAGATGTGTGGTATTCCTTGAATGTTCTGATTAATATACGGTAACAGTTCACTGTTGAAGCTTCGACAAAGAAGCACAGCTTTGTGGCGTAGTAAAAAGACAACGAACTGCAGATTCGCGGTTTTGCTTTTTGCCCTTTTCCATCTGCTACCGCGTCGTTTTTTGCCGCTGTTTGTATCGAACGGCTCCGTTTCAATTTGCTGTTGAAATCGCCGATGTACCCGTTGAGGTACTCGCTTCCATTTAACGGATGTATTTTTCAGTGTCGTTAGACTCCAAAGCGGCGGAGGGATGTCTCTAAATAGTGCTGGGATTCCGCTGAGACCAGCCACTACAAATGATTAAAGTAAATAGAGACTGCTTGTATGAAGATACGCCGATGCCGACGATGCAACTGATGGTATTTGATTGAGGCGGAAAAGACCAACAGAAACACGAAGTAGACGGTTTGATGGTAGTTTTTCAGGCACACAGTTCGTTCGTTCTCTCAGGTTTCTCGTATTTGACTATCCTGGGCCCCTAACCTTGTTATGCAGACAGATTTTTCATATAAATACATACACATAAGTCCAGTACGGGTAATACGTATCTTGAAAAGTGACATTGTCGGTTTTTTTAATGTAAAAAAACCGACAATTATACTAAGTGACATATAAATCCGAACACCCAGTTTAAATGGCTTTATTTTAATAAAATTTTGTATAAGTACTTAATGAAGCATAATAAGTAAATGATAAAAATTTCAAAATGATTGCACTGCTTTAAAGCCCTTTGACCTTTAATAATGTGTGGATGCACCCTGATGTGCTACGCATTCTCCAACGCGCCTAGGCATGCTTCTGATCAGGTGGTCAATGTCGTCCTGTGGTATCTCATTCCAGGCAACCACCAACTCCTCTCGAAGTGCTTCTAGAGTCTGAAGAGGACGTTGCAAATTGAGCAATCTCCTACCCATCATATCCCACACGTGCTCAATTGGGGATAAGTCGGGAGATCTTGGTGGCCATGGTAACAATGTGACATCATTATGTTGAAAGAAGTCTATTGTGACTCTTGCAACATGTGGTCGGGCATTATCTTGTTGGAAAGTTGGATCTGCCAGGGTGTCAAGATAGGGTAAAAGATGGGGTTCTAGAACTTCGTGGATATAACGCTGCGCGTTCATGTTACCTGTGATGAAGATTAAAGGTGACCTGGAACCATAAGCTATAGCACCCCAAACCATAACTCCAACAGTGTGATGAACATGTCTTTCAACAAAAAACTGTGGATTCCTCCTTCACCACGTCGCCTTCTAACCCTGCACGACCATCGTGCATGCCTAAACAAAATCGAGACTCGTCACTAAAGACAATACTGTTCCATTCCTGATCCCAGAGTGACCGTTGTCTGCACCACTCAAGGCGATTACGTCGGTGTTCTCGAGTTAAAGGCAGGACCCAGTGTGGCCGGTATGAAAACAAGCCAAAACTTCTCATTCGTCGGTAAACACTTCGCATGCCAATAGGTCGTCCGTGTTCTGCAAACCATTCATTTGCCATGGACCTGGTAGTGGAGAAACGGTCCCTTAAGGCCAATAATCTTAGGCGGCGATCTTCACGGTCTGTTGTTCTACGGCGGCACTGCCTCTTGCTCTTTGCGTACGGCCTTCTCGAAGCCATGCCTGACAACACCTAACCACAGCGTCTACACTTCTTTGCACTCTAACTGCAATTGCCCGAAAAGAAAGTCCAGCTTCCCGAAGTCCCACTATATGGCTCCTATCATACTCACTAAGTTGACGAAATCGTACAGGTCACCGGACTCTAGGCATCGTAACCGATGTCAAGAACCAAAATCCGGCAACGTTGATTCTTTACTGCGGCTGAAATATTCATTTTTAGAGCGTTAGTGAATTAAAAAAAAAGCAGTATAAAAACCGGAATGTCCAACTGATAAGGCTGAAAATTTTTTCACTTGTTATTTACAGTAAGATAAATACATTTACCAACTTTTATTAAAATAAAACCATTTAAACTGGGTGTTCGGATTTATATGTCACTTAGTATATATTGATTGTTTGTAACATTATGTAGGGTTTTCTACAAGATGCTAGCTTAGCACTATCTAATGGAGATGATGTGAGCTCGTTTTGTAGTTGTACGTGTTGCCTAAACCTCATGAGGCTTTATTTATCAATGTTTGGCTCTGATGTGACGTAAAATCTGCTTCAGAGATGGCATTACTAGAGGTCTAAGCTGTAAGTTGTGTACTATAGCTAGGAGGAAACGGCAATGTATAGGTGCATAGTGAGAATTTGTATGCTAATAATATTTGTTGATGATAATTCCATTGGATTCTAGACTAGTATACATTTGCGTGATATTCAAAGCTAGAAATTAGTTACGCATCCACTTTTTCTTATCCATTATGGAAATTACATACGGAAATTTGCTGAATATCAAAAATGAGAGAGATAAGAAATAATTATACTCACTGCACACTGTCGAATTACAGGTCATGTACGTGCTAACAATAATTACACACAGCGCGGGCCCGGTGATGATTTCTCGTAATTCTCCTCAAAGTTTTTGAAAACACAAAAAGAAAGTAAAGAACATTCCTTCAGAGAGCACAACATATAAAATACCCCTTCGAGCACAGCTAATAGATATACTTCATTGGCAGCATATTCAGTAACGATTTTCTCTCACAACAAATACCTACATATCACTGATTTTATGCACATGCAGACGAATACACACAATCATCCAGATACGATCTTGCTATTCAACCAACTGTCTACTCCGAGATGAAAACTATAGACTTCGCGGCTTCACAAAACATATGCAACCAACAATGCGTGTAGATGAGCTATTCCTCCATAGATGGACGCTCACAACAATCTTAGTGAGCAAACGTGGAATGACTACAAACTACCTAGTCTGCAAAATGAAATTTTATGGGTTTTTTTGACGTCGTATAGGTTTTTTACATAATACCAGTGCGGCAACCATATTACTTAACTTAGAAAGTGGCAGTATATCGAATTTTAATGATATTATTTTTTCTGAAAAAATGTTTCTCCTTGAAACTGTCCACTTCATATTCACTTGTAATAGCTGTGCGTGTTGCCTACACGTCATGATACTTGAGCTACAGCTTACTCGTGTTTCACGAATATTTGTTACGTTTTGACATCTACTGAGGTTAGCAGCTCATCAGAAACTGACATCTTTGTATTAGCTTGTAACGTTGGCAATAACGAATCGGGTATGAATCTGATAAAGGACCTTATTCAGAGCTAATGTTCAGACCCAATTCGGGTAATGGAATCTCTATCAATTCGGTCATATACTGCCACATATATTGTTATTAATTGTATGACTGTTTAATTTCCCTTAAAATCATAATATGTTGTTTCAAGTTCTATAAAGTAGAGATGATAGACATAGTTAAAAACTGTTTATCTTATTTTATTCTTAACCTGTCTTTGAATGTAGTCATGGTCATTAGCTGACATTTTGCTTGTAACGCTTTTTTTGTATGCGAATGAACTTTTCAAAATAAAAGTGTTGTTAGCGAGTACAAAATGAATCCTTAGCGCACAAAAAACCGCAATAAAATACTACTCTGTCTATCTGGCGTTGACGGAACCGTCAGAACTGTGTATCACTTGTCGATTTGGGGAATTTTGAAATATTGCTAGAGAATCAGCTGTTACTCTGCCGCAATCGATACTCGTGAAAAATACACTAGTGGGGGCTATTTATAGTTTCTATGGCTTAAGCTATACTGTAAATTCCATACTATCGATCGATATCTCATTCCTCCCTAGGTGGCGATCGCAGCGTTGACTAACAACTGGCTAGTACGCAAGTTGATATACCGATTTTGTTATGACATTATATTGATTGTTTATGTAATACCACTGCGAAAATGCTTCGTAGCCATAAACTTGTCAGTCTTCAGTAGTTCACCTTTTACTTCTTGATAACAGATTGTGATATTGAGATCGGTTTTAGTACATAACAGATTCTTTAGGGGAAAATGTATGTAGCTGATTTTTTCAAAAAGGCATTAGTACCTATTTTAATGGGAAACTGATAGATTGGGGATTCGGGGTTGAAGGGCATTGTAAATGTAAGATGTTTGGTATCAGTGAAGTGTGTGGTCGCGGTAGTATTACCCACTCTCACATATTTCACATAATACTAACGTCTATGACCCCAATAACACCAGAAACCCAGCAACACTCGATGCCTTTTACCTGCGGTGGGTCCTATCCGATTCCCCACCAGCAGCGCGATCGATGTCGTCAACAACGCGCGACAATGTAATGATACCAGGGTATACGAACGCTGACCGAGATACTATATTTGTACATAATCAATGAGCATAGTGTCATTATTTTTATGAATCGACAATACTGTCTTTCACTGATGAATCTTATGACCTTATGTCAAGATACAAGCATTTTCGTAGCCGTCGAAGGATGAGGATACCGGGGTGTGCGAAAGTTGACTTCCATATTAATATGAACTGGTCTTTAATTTTTCTGAAAGATGCTGTAACACAAGGTAAAATTTTACTAAGCTTTCAAGCTTTCTCTTAGCCTATCATATTTATAAGGACGAAATATTCCTCTATGACTGATGTACCGCCTTGAAAAAAACGCAATTGAAAACTTTGTGCCGTCATCGCAATATGAAGGCGAGTCCCAAATATGCCTTGGCGTGGCGTGTCGCAGAACAGCAATGTTGAAAGTTTGATCCCATCTGGCCCGGCAGCGACGGAGAAGCACCTTTTATTCGCTTTTTGCGAGGTTTCCTTCAGCCTTCAGCGACACCAGCTGCCGATTCTGTTTCGCCGGAAACTTCTAAAGGAAAGTTTTCCCACTGAAGCTGCTGGTGAAGGAAAGGAAACTCAGCTTAAGGAATCGCCTTCAGTGCTCAACGCAACTGCCGAATTATGCATATAACGCAGCATTCCATCCAATTTTAACTTTCTTTTTTGTGCTTCTTGAAGTAACGAAAGCTAGTGCACGGAATTTGGAGGTAGGTATCTAGTTGTTATGAAAATGGGTCGCTTGAGACTCCTCGTAGGTCCTATTTCCGTGATGATGTGGGATTTGGAATTTGCGTAATTGATGTATCCCTTTATTCTCATAGTAAACTTCAAAATAATATAGAACCTTGTAGGTAAAAGCCCAACTAGCAAAGTAGTGCTATAAGCATTTGGTAAAAGAACCGTTCAGCCATAAAAGCTCTCTATTGTTGTTGTCTGAACACCAAAATGCTGGTATAATGTTGTGTGGAATGCAAATTTGCTTTCTGTAACATATTTGCTCTTAAATGAGGTGTTTAAACTATTCTTATAGCATAGTTATACAACACCTTATAGGACAAATTTTTAACTGTTGCATAAACGTTTATACAACTATTTTATACGGCATATTTGCACGTTAGTCAAAATGGTTGTGTTGTGGCATCCATGGTAACGTTTATAAAACAAACCCAAGCCTTGTTGAGGTGCATAAGGGCCCGCTTAAGCGGCCTATGCACTGGCTCCTTATGGTGGCCGGGATGCCTCTAAAATTCAAGATTCATTCATTCAAGCCTTGTTGTTTTGCTGTGCATATTTACTACATTAGCCAACAAATTGCTCCCAACGGAGGCACTTATACAACTGTTGTTTAGTAACTGTTAAAGGCTGTACATATCCATCAATATTACAACTTTTGTAGTACAAAATTGCTGTGCTCGGCATAAATTTGTTGGTATACAACTTCACCATAACCTAACTCTCTGCTGCCATATTTCTGTTAAAATGCCATAACCAATTTTTAAGACAAACAACGCATGCTTTTTTTTCAAAAGGTTTTATCAACTGTTCAAACAGAACATATTGATCTGGTACAAATTCTGGGTAAATCATTCGACTCTGTCGGTATTTCATTTCAGACATTTGTCAAATTGTTGTATAACACCTGCAGGCAACACCAAAATATTCTAATAAACTAAAGACAACATGGACGATGCCATGATTATACACAGCCATATTGGGCAAACATTTATTCCTCTATTTAATATTAAATAATTATGTTTCAGTTCGAAATTACAGATATAAAGTGATAAACATTAGTGTAGTTGTGTCTTAATATTAAGTTACTCAAGAAACGGGCATTGATCCAAACGAGAGATATGCGAGAATTCCAAAAAAAATTCCGAAATAAAATATACTCAGTGACATTAGTGTTTCTTTGACGTTTTTTTGCCAATATAATAACTATATTCAAAGCAGACTGTGGCAACAATGTCAACAGTTTATCTTTGTTTTTATTTACCTTTATCAAAATGTTGTCTCTTAGTTTTTGTGAAGAAAGCAGTTTCTGAGAGCTGAGTAGTACAGATATGTTTAGTTATTGCCGTTAAGCATAACAAAATGCCTCGATTTCGAAGACTTCCAAATTATCACCATGGCAGCGACTTGGAGATGTTGGCTTGTCCTATCGAAAAATTGGCCGCCGTGTTAATTGTACTGCAATGACGGTGAGTTGTGTATCAATAGAAGAAGGTAAAGGAACGCGAAAAAGGCTAACTGGTCCACCGAGGTGTACCACAGAGCATCAAGAGAGGCGCTTCAGATAACTAACCTTACGAGACCGTTTCGCTACTACGCATCAGATCGCTGATCAGTGGTTTGGAGAAGATGGTTACTATGCATATGTTATGCTCAATACCCGAATTCGGACATTATCTGAAAAAAATGTACAAAACTAGTTCTGAGCAAACATTTTTTACCAAACGCGATATATTACATTTGTTCGAATTGTACAGAACTAGTTTTGCTGATTTCTAAATGACGGCATCATTGCATAAAATGATCAGACCTAGTTCTGGTCATTTAGACGCCGCTGTGGAGAACGGCGGGATATTAAATTTGCTGTTCAAGGCAATATGACTGCAAAACGTCCTTCAAGAATGCAAAAATCCATGCTGTTGTTACAATAGAATAGAACCGAAGAAAAGAAATAAATGAGCTGTCACTTGTAAGAGAGACAAAAAAAATATGATGTATGTTCTGCCAACAAATAAATGAGGGCTGTGGACGACTGGAAACAGTTGACCAATTCAGTTTGAGGCACGGATTTGAGAGCCCCTTCGGCAATTCCTACGCTTAACTGAATCTGAAAACCGTTGCTAAAACAGAGCTATATTATCATTGTCACTTGAAAAAGACCACCGTTGTGACCGAAACATATTTAAAGCGAGAGAGTCATCGAGTTCTACTAGCCTGACGGTACGAACATAGTGGAGCGACGAGGTTTCAGATTCAGATATCTGGTAGCGTCTAGAGCGTAGAGGCAAGAGGCACCTATGGTTATAGTAGAGCGTCGCGTTTTGTCGAAGATAGACGTAAAAATATGTATTCCGACAGTGACGATGACATTCTTCTCAATAATACTTACCTGCAAGTGCTTTTAATGACTGGAGTGCGGCAGTGTAGTGTGCACGACGTAAATAAAAGTCGGAAACGCCTAGGGGAATTCCATCATTTATTTCTAGAACTGAAAAATTATCCCGACAGGCTATTTGACTACATTCGAATGGAACTTGCCACCTTTCAGTATATATTAGAACAAGTTACACCCTGCATCAACAAGAAATGGACAAATTTTAATCAAGCGCCTATAGGAACCGAAGAAATGTTGGTGGTAACAATTCGGTAAGAGAATATTATGTATTAAGGATAATACTTTTATTATTCATAAACAAACAAACGGTAACGCAAAATAATATTCTGTCTTCTGAACACAACGAACGATAACTTATAATAACTTATAATGTTTACTGATCTGCGTAATTAAACCCCTGCAACAAATGGGATGAATGTGCAAACGATGTTTGTGGTTGAGATGTATATGTCGGGCTATGATTAACAGAATGACTGACATTGATGGTGGACTGATTGTTCGAGTACTCTTCATAGGCATACTTCTGAACCAAATTTTGAATTTCATTGCGGAACTGAAGTTTTCGATGAGGCCTAATTTTCACCACGTGGGGCAAAAGGCTATCAAAAAACAGTTTATCGTCATCTGTGACTGGTAGGGCTCTGCCACGGTCTGCAGCGACACGTTTCTCATCTAAATATTGTAGTTTTTTCTTCTCTATCTCAAGAAAAGCGTCAAGTTGATTTGACCGTTTTCGGGCCCTATTCTTTAGAATAGTTCGTGGTTCTTTTGGTGTGCTTTGAATTGGAGTGACTGATTCTGTGTGGTCGGGTTCTGTTTCCTGCGTTTCTACACCCTGCGTTTCGTCCATTTCGTCTTCGTCATAGTCACCATCATTTTCATCCATCTGCGTAGAGGGTGTCGAAACTTGTGTGTCATTGTCGGGATCCAACAGGTTGCTATGACTGGATCTCGGCAGAAACTGGTCTCTCAGAAACAATAAACTTTTGAAATGAGGCCAGGAGCTCTTTTTAAGAGCCTCTTCGCCTGGATCACCAGACCGGGGCAGAGGTATTTTCTTCAGTTCTTTTCTGAAATAATCACGTAGATTTTTCCACTTCTCAGAAACTTTCTTAACTGCAACAAACAAAAATTTTCAGATATCTTGCAACAGGAGCGTCCTTTAGACACTTGGCATTTTCCTTTCGAATGGGCAGGAGTACTGTTGCGAGCATTATAAAACATATGATTAAAATATTATGGAACATGCTGCAACCACTTCACATGCCAGAACCTACTACGGCAACATTTTTAAATGTAAGTGCAGACTTCATGAAAGTATGGAACTTCCCCAATTGCATCGGAGCTGTTGACGGCAAACACGTCAAAGTTATAGCACCACAACATTCCGGATCCATGTACTTCAATTATAAGCATTATTTTTCTATCGTCCTACAAGGAGTTTGCGACGCAAATTACAAATTGCTTGTGATAGATGTCGGAGGTTACGGCAAACAGAGCGATGGGGGAACGTTTCAGAGTTCCAATTTGTACAAACGGATACACCAAAACAAACTAAATGTGCCAAATCCAGATAGTTTACCAGGAACAAATGTCCGCGCTCCCTACGTATTTATTGCAGATGAAGCGTATCCACTAATGCCCAATTTGCTAAAACCATACAATCGAAGGAACCGCTCTTTGGAACATATAAATTTTAACCAAAGATTGTCCAGAGCACGCAAAACTATCGAGTGCACCTTTGGAATTATGTACGCGAAGTGGCGTCTTCTGTCCAAAGCTATAGAGACTACTGAAAAGACTGCGGATGATATCATTAAGGCGATATGCATTTTGCATAATACAATACTGGACCGAGAGGGATTTCAACGACATTTAACATTAGTAACTGATGCAGTTCCTAGAGATCAGATGTTTGAATTACCTAGAGGAAGGCAACTGGGTGAAGGTCAAAGAGTTCGCGACATTTTCTGTAACTATGTTAATTTCTTTCCAATCAGTTACGAGACAGCTTAAAATTTTACCGCAAGATGTAAGTTCTAGCTGTTGAAATGTGTATAAAATACAATTATTTACTTACCCGACTGATTATTGCATTCATTGGCTACCTCCTCCCATAACTTATCTAGCACGTATCGGTTGCGATGATCTGGATGACTCTGATCCCATATAGCCCTTCTGTGATATACACTATTTATTAATTGCACAACATCCATTATTAAATCGCTTGAAAACGCGTGACAAAAATTGAATGCAACTATTTAAAACTCGTCGCTCGAAACCTCCTAGAGACTCGACGCATGCCTTATCGCGCTACTATGGCCCGACAGGTTTCAACCTGTGTTTTTGACTCACATAGCGGCAAACCGCGCGGTTAGCCTCTATCTGAATCTGAAACCTCGTCGCTCCACTATGTTCGTACCCTGAGAGGTATTAAGCAAAGTCTCAGTTTTCGGCATCGCTTGCTATAAACAAACAAAACTTTGGAAATTTGTAGCGCTGAATTGGGATATAATGATAAAAAATAGTGAACAATCGTGGGGCTAAATGAAGTGACGAATAATGAAATCCTTCCGTTTACTCAAAATCTATTCACGCCTGTAAAACTCCGGAGCACATTCGTTGCGGCTCGCATACCGACAGGAACGGGAGTGCACAACTGTAGGTAGCACGACGCGACAGGTCAACCGATTCAAATCGAATTTTTCATTTCCCGATACTAGACATTGCGAGCACCGTTGCATGCCAATAGCAGTATCACACGCTCAACGGAGACGCAGCATATACAGGATGTCCTAAAACGGAATAATATTAATTTTTGTACGAACCAGTCGCGTAAGAATAAGCATCAATGCCATGGCACCGCTTTTGGAACTGTTTGATGTTAGTAGAACCGGGAAAAGCCTCCTTGTGTAATTGTTCCACAACCTCGTTACAAAATTAAGGGTTATTGAACATGTTAAAGGTATTTCCCAGAAAACCTACCTACGGCTGCTTACTCTTATAGCAAACAGGTATTTACTAAATTTTAATTTGCGTAAAAAACTATATGAAGCATTGGTCGTATCTATACTAAATTATTGTAATATCGTGTACTATACTTGTTTAGAAAATTTCACTAAAAACATTATTCAAGTTATTCAAAACAATTGCATACGTTTCATCTTAGCTTACGTAAATTTAATCATGTATCAGCGAAATATCCAGTTCTAAACTGGTTCAAAATTAATGACATGGTCAAGTATCACTATTCAGATGTTGTCCTCAAATTGCTGCTCACGTCTAAACCCCATTACTTGAGGGAAAAAATTTCACTTAATAATGATGTTCACTGTAGAACTCTCAGAGAAAATAATATTAGAATACCCCAGCATACGTCTACACTTTTTAAGCGCACTTTTTCTTACATTGTTGCTATTATTTATAATCACCTTCCTAAAGTATATAAAGAATTTTCATTACCTGTCTTTCGACAAAAAGTTAAAACAATATTACTCAACCCTCCAAGCATATAATTTACGTAATCGTTCATTTCTTTTTTGTTCCTTCTTTAATTCAGGTTAATAATTTTTGGTGTACTTGGATTTGCAAAGTATGCCTTTGTCTTTTTTTAATTTTTACTTTCGATGTAATGAACCAAATCTGTTTGTGGATAGTGTATACTTTTGAACATCTGCTAGCGACTATATGGGTAGGTGTAAGAGTAGCAACATGCTAAACTTCGCCATGTAAGTCTGACATTTGGCTATGGCTATACTACAATGTAATTGTGGATTAATAAAGACGTCTATTATTATTATTAAGAGAGCGGACGCATCGGCCATCTGGATGTACGAAGTTCAACACGGTTAGGATGGGAGGCGGGTCTGCCTGGCAGGAACATCGCGGGTAGCCATAATGGAGGAGCCCGTTGGCGGCAGAGGAGAGCCAGATCGCCGACCATCTGTCGATGAGATCCCGAGACTGTCCTTTAGAGAAGAGTCATCGATTAACCGAACAGCTTTCCTCTGAACAGCCTCGAGGATGGATAACAGTAGTCGAGAAGACAGCACCTCAAACATGTGAAGAACTGGAGGCTAGGACTTATCTGGGCTTTGTACAGAGTGAGGAAGTAATTTGGAGAAAAGTACTTTTTAGCCTTAAGCAAATTGCCTAGCTTTTTGCCCGGCAGCTGCCACTATTGACGAAATGTGTTCCTTTTAGAGTTGTTAATTTGATTGTTGTATTCTTTACTTTGATTACTATGAGTAGTATGGGTATAACGATTTGACAACGTCCTGTAATTAATGACTATTGTCGAATGGAACAACTTCAATGGAACGACTATGTTGTGCTTTAGTTTGGTAAGTTGTCTTGTAAGAAAATAAACAACCTCACAATTTGCAAAAGATTTTAATCATAACCCATTTAAATCTGCTGTGATTAATGCAAACATCCTATCCTAAAATTTTATGCAAAACGAGATGGATTATAATAGGATATGGTTCTCGGATTGGTACTGGTTACGTCGGGTATCTATAAGAAATTAGTATTCGAGCAACGAATACTTACTTTTCCAACTCCTATACTTGCTGCTAAGTCAAGTACTCGCTGATCTGGACTCCGACCAGCCGTAATAAAGGGCTCTTTAACAAGGTCATACATCAAAACCGGATGAGCGCTAAGATGCTCCTTGTACCAGATTGTTGTGTTTCTAAGAACAGTAGTGCAATGAAAATTCATTGTCGTTTATAACTCTCATTTTTGTAAATGTAAAAACATTACCACATAGAGATGTCAAAATTGAATATTATTATTCATGCTGCAGATGCCACTAGCGCCATGTTGCATTTTTTGTACCTAAAATAAAAAAAAATCCTTATTTTGTCAACATCCCTTTCCACCAGCCATTTTAGCTCACCTTCCCCATTTTTAAAAATCTCATGATGATTATGTAAATACACCGAAAATAGATTCATATCAATCAGTTTTGAAATGAGTTAATCCACTCTACTCCATTTTCCACTTCTCTCCCATCAATGTTAAAATGGCGATATCACTTATAAGTCGAATGTGACACGATTGTGTCAATGAATTTCTATGTAACCCTATACATGAATGATTTCCGACACGCGGTCAATAAATATCACGTTTCAAGGTAAATACTGATAGATCACAGTAAATACTGAGCGTGTAACATTCGCCTAAAAAATACTGTAATATTTCGATATTATGTAAAAAATCTTTTCCTCGAACAAAACGGCAGCTAAGCATCTTTTCGCTTCCACGCAGAAAGAGTTTTTTCATTGTAATTGTATTATTCAATTCAGAAGTTTAATGTGGTTTGCAGAGATGCTCCTACAGCCTCCAGCAATAAGTTTTCGCGCTGGTATTGTTTGGAGAGTTACTTTCTTCTGCTTTTCTCCTTCGAGTATTTCATAAACTAAGAAAGACACTCACTCGCAAGGTGCTTTATGAGCCACTCAACAGATGAAAAACGGCAGGTTTCTCTCTCCAAAAGAAAATATCGCCTCGAAGGTCTACTTCCTATATTTAATTCTCCATGAAGACATACTTTTTTCGGTGCTTACGAGGAATATCCTTTCACTCACTAGCTAATTGTTATCAAAAAAGATTTAGATGAATATGAATATTGTGATACCGTATCAGTTCTATAGAAATCACAGTTTGTCAGAACAAAAATGAAAGGTATCAAAGCATGCTACTACATACATATTATTTCCTGATATAAATAATTATGTTGAACGCATGTCCCTAAAAATGAATTTCGAATAATTATTTATGAAAAGCCAGGCTGGATTAATTGATAGAACAAAGCAGATAATGTCATTTAACAGGTATTTACAGTGTTACGTGTGTAAGCTACATTCATTAAATGTCGGCGGTGTTATCTACACGTGGGTAAATCAAATGGAAATTGCCACTTGTCCAAAGGAAAAAGAAATGTTTATAATGCCTCTCTCTGTGGTTTGCATTAATTGAAAAAGATACCAGGTAAAAAATGCGATAGGAAATGAGAAATATGCAACAAAAAAATGATATGCATCCCTTAAAGAAAGATCGGAGCATGACAAAGAGCTGGATAGCGACAATATTTTGAGTATGGCTCAGTAATATTGCTACACATGTTTGAAACTTTTGTCATATCTGTCTAATCTGTTGTAAATTATTAATTTGTTTATTTCGTTATCTAAGTGATGTAAGCTGTCACATTGCAGTAGTGATGGTGGAGAGGCGAAGCCTAACAGCTAGGCCACCTTTGACCACGTAGTACCAACACTGTAGTACTCCACGAGCCATCTGCTAGTAAATGATATAAAAAAACAGCTTCAGCAATTATATGTATCTATCGTTAATATTGTACCTACCTGCGTGATATAGACAAAACACACCACAACATCCAAGCTATGTAGGCTCCTTGTTGCGACGCGTACAATTTCCTAAATCACTGTTGTTGAAAAAATCTGATAAGTGTCTGGTATAGTCAAGATATACAAGGTGATTCACAAGTCGTGACCAAAAAATCAAACACAGGAGCGCCCTGTATAGCTGGGCCGAATTCTGCAATATGTTCATAATGGCTGGGCTGTAGTCGCCAAAGTTATAGCCAAATATTGTCGTATTGCCAGTTTAGAAACTTTATAAGATATGGAGTCTAAAACTATAACCGATATTTTAAAATATGTGAAAGTTAGTAAACAATAACACAGGTCTACAAAATAAAAAATGTTTTCTGTAGGGTAGGTGAGCAAATAAGAAACTAAGGCATTAAGATCATAAACTTTGCCATTTTTGGTGGATGTGCATCTCTTCAGAGGTCTCCGAAGGATCACATTCGGCATGAGTGAAAATAAATCTGCTGTCATCTAGACTACTCCCGTTAACGCTGGAACATTTCTCGACTCGTCGATAGGGAAATAAATATCCGATCAGATGACGGAACGGAACAGTCGCAGTCAAAACTTGCTTTTATGCGTTTTCTCTAAAAATCGATCACCTACCCCAAATTTCTGACATTAGATTAGAGTTCCGCGTGAAAATGTACATACGAAAAACATAGTCGTACCCCTCCTTCTTAATTTTATGGGTCTGTGTAATTGAAACTTACGTATTTTCTAGTACTCTCTATACATTGAACTTACTACAGAATAATGACTGAAGATCCGACAGATGGCGAAGCACAAAATTTCATACACTTTTCGCCTTGGGATTAAACGATGATATTCGGTAACGTTTGTCCGATGTACACGGCGATATACATTTGAAATTATAATCTACAAGATCCATATTTCCCATCTTATTTCCATTACAAACGGTGTAGTCATCCGGAAAATGATTGCGCAAACATTTTATCCACTCACAAGAGCACCAGCATATTTTGATTTTCCCTCTGAAATGGAGCATAGCTTTCGTTGATTTTTTAGATTAAGAAAAAATATTTCTAGAAATCATCATCATTACCTTGTCCTAGTGATTTTATTGGATGAAATTGAACGATTTATCTAGGAAAGCATTATCATTCTGTTACTTTAACGATAGTCAAAGGTGATGTATTTAAGGAATATTTTTTCAATCAACTACTGAAGATTGGAATCATCTTTCAGTATCATTTTTATATTTGGCTATGGCATTGATTAACGTATTCTACCTAATTTTTTGATGTTAGTATATTTATACGCTCCAAACCCCGGTAGTTCTACGCACCTATTAGACATATTTCACATGTCATATAATTCTCTGTACATTTTTCCTTAAAGATTAGAATGATAGGGACATGTTTTCGATGCGCGTGTCCTTCTACTGTTTGGGCTCAGCGCCCGACATCACGATCTGCTAAATGTTTCTGCTCGTACTGCGGCGGTGCTTCGTCTGACTGAATATGGGAAGGGGCAACGTTGCCAGATGGACGGTAACTACCGGTAGGTGAAAGAATGTCTATGGACTAATCGTATGGTCCTGTTTTACTGACTTGATTGGTTTAATTTTTCTAATGTACATGTTCGTAACTAATGTTTTTCTCAACGGCTATAGCTTGTGATCAAGTTAATCCTTTATGAACTGATGACTGTGTCGCGAAGGAAGTTTTTGGTCGACCTACTTGACGTCATTTTTTAAAATAGCTTTCTAAATCCATTTTTATGTTCTGTTCCTGTCCATGGCGTTAGAGTATTTCAGAACCCCTTTTGGAGTACCGGAATATGGTTAGCTATCTTCAGGTTTAATCCGTTAATCAATGGTTATGATCAGAGACGCAACTAGTTTCCCGGATTCCCCTAATTTCCAGTTCCACGCCGCGCTTTTGAGTAAAGTGACTCAAACTACGCTTTGTTAGGTCGGCTTTTCAATGGTTTCTTTGAGCCTTAAAAATGTCAGCCACCTCAACAATCCTCCTTAGAGCCCTCCTTTGTACAATAAAAGTAAACTCTCCGGGAGTCCACCTTTGACGACATCGTCGTCCTTCCGTGAAATGCCCGACGATGCACGAATCAACTGTACGCGTGACTGTCCCGCTTTTACAGCTAAACATTTCCTCAGGATACGCCGAAGATCGAGATGAGTATTATCCTGCTTTAAGGTATACCTCTTCGGGTCTTCAGAAAAAGGAAGGTATTCCACAAATTACAGAGCTTTATCGGTGCTTCGGACCTTTACATCATTCTTACGAATAGCTATTTCTTATCATTTTATCATGCAATTAAATATACAGGTGACTTCAATCTGTAATTAAACAGGGTTTCAATATTGCCAATATATACTTAGGCTTGATAAGTTTTTTTTCGTTATTGTTATTTTCAAAGTTGCTGCTCGAATGATCTCATTTGTTTTTGGGGGAGGGGAGGCGGTGGTGGGGTATGTAGGGCGACTATGGCTTTGTATAGGAGATGCCCTTTGAAAAATCTGCAAAACCACAGTATCTAATGCCTCATATGGTTCAATGTAAGTACTGCTGTTTGAAATTTAGTGACAATGTGGATGATTAAGATACTGTTTCATGGACTTCCATTGTCTATAAGCTTTTTTGATTCACGACGTTTCGATTTGGATATTTAATCGCCATCTGGTGAACTGTAAGTACTGATATTAGTACAGGGAATAGATTTATGTTTAGTGCTTCATATAACGAAATGTAGCATGTACCAAATCTTGACCTCTGTTAGCGCAGTCAGTTGTATTAGCTAATTTTTGTGTGATAAAAAGGTTCTGTATAAGG
This sequence comes from Acanthoscelides obtectus, assembly GCA_963669975.1. Classification (NCBI taxonomy): domain Eukaryota; kingdom Metazoa; phylum Arthropoda; class Insecta; order Coleoptera; family Chrysomelidae; genus Acanthoscelides; species Acanthoscelides obtectus. Next base: position 40,772,430 of record CAVLJG010000008.1, read on the forward strand.
CACAAAAACTCGCAAGACAAATGTACAATGGACCCTTTCAAGTCCTCCCCATGAATCGACCTCATTTTCACCCCATTGTAAGACACATATCCCGCTGAGCGCGAGGGATACCAAATAATTTCCCTTGGTCGTTAGGGAAAGTGAAATACATCCTCGAGGAAAAGTAGAAAAGATCCCGTTTCGGAAATGAGACGTCTACGGAAAATTAATTAAGATGCGACAGTGAAACAGTTAATTTTGTCCCTGACGGCCTCGAGAAACAGGACACAAGTCAAGTAAGCTACACCATTCTCATTGTGAACGCCAGTTCACATCGATTTCACTTTAGATAATACGCAAAATAAGTCAAACGATGCATAATATATCTTATGCACAGGGTGGCCAACTAAAAATTCGAGGTACTATATCTGGGAACCTAACCATCGGAGAGGCTTGAGCCAAAAAAAGTTCTGACTAAAACGATCTAGTGAAAAACCTGGAAAATATTTTCGAGTTTCTGAAATGAGAATGCGCTTCACAATAAATTCGGAATTTGTAGAGGCTTAACGCCATTCAAAAATATATCCGATGAAATAATTGTTTATTTATTGTATTTCAACAACACTAAGCTAATTGTCACAATCCAGTGCAATAAGATATAATTAATAGAGGCGCGGTAACGCAAATCGAGTGTCATTTCAACTTTTTCGCTGGGATTATTTATTATGGAGGCAGCTCTAAACTCTCTGGTGTTTGGCTTTTTCATTATTTGCAGTCACAGCGTCAGTTTTTATCGGCTTTTTTGTTTCCCAACTCTGCATAGAGCAGAAAAGTGCAGCTGTCCGCCTAAATACGGGCTTGAATGAACGCCAAAATAATCTCTTAACAGCTGAATGACTGACGGAAGGGTGTTTTTTCCATTTTGGTGCACGTTGCCAACATTGATATTATGCATACAGGGTGTGTAAAACTAGCCTAAAATAGCATAGAAACTAACTTGTACATCGTCGATTTAGGTGACAAGGAGCTGGATAGTTCCGTATTAATGAAGATGCTACATCAACAGGATAGCTGATTAATTCTCTAACTACAAATACCGATCAACGTATTGTAACGATTTTATTATTTGAAATCTAATTTATTACTCGCACACTAATTTGTTACAACACATGTATCTTATTTATTAAAAATTTATGGCTATGTCGACTAAAATGTGGTATTCCGTGCTGTTGACTCATCTTCGCCTCAGTCAACTCTCTCTACCTCTGTCCTCTGTGCGTGTATTTATTTTTGAATCGAAGAGTCAAGAAGCGTTTTTGCATTTTCCAAATAACTCGAGTCTTCATCAAAGTTGATTGATGGCGGTCAATATTTCTCGATTCGATTGCGTAATTTTGATGGTTTAAGCGTCAACGTTTCTCAAAGTCCTAGTTAGCATTGGAGAGGCCAAAAAAAAGTTTCTAGTGAGACAGTAGCAGACCCAAACATTCACACTCTTTTCAAAGTAGCATCCTAGTTTTGAGACCCCTATTTGTGCCCCGCAATACAATAGATAGTTGACTATCTTCAAGTAGAATCCGTTAATCAACTCCAATGTGGTTTTGAAGAATTTGTATGTATATCTTTACTAAAACAGTTTCCAGAATTGAAGGGATACAATTAATGAAATGAAGTAATTTATAGTATGAGTACATGAACGTATATGAAAAGTCGTAATATCGCAATTCAGTGAATCTGATTTTCTCTCAAATAGAATGCACAACCAAAAAGGACGTGTTCGGAATAAATGAAAACTCGGCCGGGATTGTGTACGTACTAGAAACTATAAAACCGTGATCATAATAAAAAGGCGCCGGTACATCTTATGTACTTTGTCGTAGGGTATATTTATCGCCTTTTTCAGGGCAAATAAAAATGTTGACTAAGAAAATACAGTCTTAAAAACCACAGAACAAAAACAAACAAAAACAATTACAATAAACGTGTGTACCCTTAACAACCGTATTCATGGTTTTAGAAATTTTAACAATTTAAAAAATAAAAAGTATAGTCAGAATATTATGAAGATCGATATTAAAAAACAAATCTAAACAACAGCAAATGTATGAAAATATAGAAAAGCCAGATCAGCCTTACCTATTGGATGAGGCACAACACAAGTCCCAAAAAATAACAAACATCCCTTAGGTCAGCTATGAAACAAATTAATGAATGTTACATGACAACAAACACAAAGTGATGCCAGTACAAACTATGTAATGCACGAAGGTCGCATGTACCTTTTTCATCTGCCTATTTGGAGCAGTACTCCTTTTCGTCTTATTATTTCATGATTTATATAGAGATGACTGAAAAATAATGCTATTAAGTTTGTGTCAAAAAAATGCATTTTTCATGCATTCTACTGTAGATTTTTCCTTCAAAAGTAATTTGTTAACAAATATTAATCCAGCTCTAAAATTGTATATTAAGAATCTACTTTTATAGCAGAACCGACCTTTTATTCTTGTCACTTTTTCTCTTAGAAAAAACTTTGATTTTCTTGATACCTCATTTTGCTACAAATTGAGTTTTCAAGAAATGCAAAGGGTTTTGAAAGGAGAAAGTGATAAGAAAAAATGGTAAGCACCCACTCAATTTCTTCCTAAAGATGAAATATTCACATACAACTTTTGAACTGTACTAATATTTATTGACAAGTTACGATTGAAGCAAAAATGCAGTCAATCATCGTTATACACAAGATGAAACAATCGGACGAAAAGTAATAAAAATACTCTTCCAGACAGGCAGTTGGAAAAAGGACTTACGATATTAAGCCAACTGAAGCAAGGTGGAAGGAATCCAGACGGTTTATCTGCAGATATAGATAAAGGATACTTTTAACACCGTATCAAGGACTGACAAATAAAAATATGTATGTATGTATGTAATTTAACTACGAGTTTAATTTGATATGTAGGAACCAAAATATTATAGGATTATGCAGGGTAAACTTTCAATCCACGTACTTAATCAGGGTAGAAAACAGAGCTTTTTGAAATATTCCATTCGACTTAAAAGTTTGCAGGGAAAACTTCGATTTTCGACTTCCGCTCTTACAAGCGCATGCAGCCTCAAACCGAGGTAAGTTAGAGTGCTGATCGTAAATATGGATGTCAAAAATTGGTGACGTTTAATTTGACAGAATAAGAGGTAGAAAATGGGTCGTTTGAGCTTTGCTGATACTTATCCCCCTAAGCAATGTTTACTCACCAGTGTGAGACACATAATGAACTCATCTATGTCTCCAGTGCAGCGATGGAGATATGAATTTCAATAAATTCTTTCAGTTTCAAGTATTTCTGACCGATCGGGCAAGAAACTGCGTATCAGAGCGACGACTGACGGTCCAATATGACGATCGAACGGATTCTGTGGAGTGCGAACCGGTGGTCACATATTTTTCAGTTTCGGCTGGCAAATCGAGCAACGACCAACCGATCGCTGACCGTTCCAGATCCAATCTATTCACTTTTTGTACCGGACATATTGATATATCCGAATCTCTATATTGAAAGCGAAGACTCACATAAAGGGATATGAAAATCGGATCGGATGTTTGTGGGACGACCCGGCAGGCCAAAGGAAATTGCTGGAATTTGATTGAGGATCTGGAGTGAACTAGGTAAATCATTTTGGATACAGAATTGAACTATTTTGCCGCCATACTGAATGCAACATGAGAATAAGGACTAAAATGTTACCACTATTCATCATTGTTCATCAGAGCGGTCCGGTGGACCTTTGCTCTTAGTCAAAAGTCTCGTCGGTCTGTCAGGTGTGGCTACCCAGATGCCTAACACGTTTAAGGGGAAAAGGGATAGAAGGAAAGAAGGGAAGGAAGAAATTGAGCAAAGAAAAGAAGTAGATTATTTGAAATATCTTAGGCATTATTGCTTTGACTACTCGAATAATTTTGTAACTCCAAGAAATAATTGGGTGGTCTGAATTTACAATTTAATTTTGATCACAGTGCAAGGCGCGGCCTGGAATGTTTGCGAACTTGCTCGACTGTGTAGTTACTGAATCGCGCAACAGAGCGCTGCTGTGCGATTGGAATTGAATATAACGCCGCTGTGCCTGTTGTTTTACAAAATCCCTTAGATATGTGATATCAAGATCTCTGTGAATGGTCTCATTTGGCACGTACTAAGGGATGTTAGTGATTGTGCGTAGGACTCTATTTTGCAGGACTTGCAGTCTCTGCATGTGCGTCTTGGCAAGAAAACACTAAGCCGCGCCTGCGTAGGTGATTGCGGGTCTTATAACCATTTTATATCACCGAATCTTGTCGATCAAACTTAATTTTGAATTTCTGCACAACAAAGGATAAAGCTGCCGAAAGGTAATGTGGAATTTTGTTTTCAAAATATCAGTATGTTCAGGTCAACCCCTTGTCAATGACGAGTCCAAGGTACCTGACAGATCGTTCCCATGGTATACGAGTTCCATTCACTGATATCTCTGAGGGGGCACCCCGACGTTTTTTAGTACAATAGATTGCCTGAACTTTGATCAACCACCGATCCGCCCAATCCAATACTTCCCCCACCGCACTCTGCAGCATGTCGTGAACCAGGTTACCAGAACAAGACTGAACTTCAGTACAGTGTTATCAGCATAGAGATAGACTTTACAGTTGCTGGGGCAAGGGACGTCATGTATATAAAGTGAATAAAGGATTGGTCCTAAGACCGAACCCTGAGGAACACCGGCTCTTACAGGTCGTGTTGTTGACAACACATTGTTAATTTTGATCCGAAACTTCCTTCCTTCTAGAAAAGATTTCAACAGTTTTAGAAGCCAAAATGGAAAACCATTTTGGATCAGCTTATACAAGAGGCTCATGTGCCACACCTTGTCAAATGCCTTTGATATATCTAAAAGCAAGATACCAGTATCTTTGTTCAGGATGAACCCCCTGGTTACATGCTCCACCAGTCTAAATGCTTGTAGCTCCGTACTATGCTCAGACCGAAAGCCAAATTTGTTCGTCAGGAATCACATGGTGATCTGACGAGAAATTCTCAAGGTGACGAGAAATCACCTTTTAAGCGAGCTTAGAAGGAGCTGACAGCAGGCTAATGGGACGGTAATCCTGGGGAAATATCAAACCTGCCTTCTTTGGGACCATGATGACTTCAGCGATCTTCCATGCCGTAGGAAAGTAATGAGTTCTGAGCATTGCATTGATTATTGCCACCTGATAAGTCAAAGCCTTGAGCGAAAGCAGCTTCAGTGCATTCGCCCTGAAATATCTCGTGACAGATCTTACAATTTATCGTTCCTCGTCAAGGTCATTGTCCAGATCATAATTGGGAAAGAACTGCCTTTCCATGACGTCAGCAAAAACCTTCACTTTATCCTCAGTCCTAAAAACAATGTCCCCAGGACCATGAATATGTGGTAGTTGTTCTTGCCTTCCATTTCTGAGCGATTTTACCACTTTCCTGAGAGAAATACTTGATTCAAGCATCCCCGCCAAAAAGTCGCTTCACTGCTCATTAAGGAATTCAAGGAGTGCTTTTCTCACTTCATGGACGAGATTCGTCGCTCTACGAATGTCATCAGGATGACGATGACAAGATCTATTTGCTTGCTTAATCGCAGCCCTCTTTTGAGAAATTTTCCGACGGATGTCAGCAGGGAGAGACTATAACGTGTTCCAAATAAACCATTTTCAAAAAAAAAACTCAACTTTGACAGCTTACCAGTCCATCATTTTGAAAGATAGATTCTTTATTTTATGGTTTTCGAGCATGCTCAAAGAGCTTCAATATGAGATGCGCATGAATCTCCATTTTAATAAAAAATGTTTTAAAACGGCGCCCAATCGCCATCTTAAAATTTCCAACTTTCACTTTTACGCTAAGGTACAATATTTAAGCATCAATCCCATTATACAATATTTCAGCTTTCAAACTTTGACCCGTCAAAAGAAATAAATGGGAGAGGACCATTTTGAATCTCACTATATATATATCACATCTTGTAGCCTACTAGCATAATTGTATAAAGTTTTTATGTTACTTTGATCATAACTGCAATAAACTTTCAAAGCTATAAGCAAGCTAATTTATTAGATAATCCTCCAGTATTATAGCGATGCTGCAGCAGACAAAGAATCTTTCCGAAACAATGCTTTGTAACACGTTTGCAAGCGAAATCGGCCAAGTAATATCTCTTTAATGTTAAAATGTACATACGGAAACGCCCGCACGGTTGCCATTGAAGTTCTTTGAATATGTACGCAGAAGAAGACCCAGTGCGCGAACGGATGTTTTTCTTTCTTTTTTCCACGCTTTGCACTTTAGCTGCTTTGTGTATTCGCGCATGCTGGGGATGGAAAAAACTATAAGCGCGTCATATTCTGATTCAAGCGAGTGTGCAACGAAATGAAACGGCAGTTTTAATAAATCGTACTAATTATGAACTCACCATTCGCTATATGATGCAAAGCTGGTGAGATGGCTCAGCTGTATAAAACTATACAGGGTGTTCGTTTGAAAGCTTCTCTCACAGATTCACAGATTTATCGGAAACCACTGATTAAAAGAAAAAACGCCGAAACAGTCAAAAGATATGTCAAGCGGGACAACGTCTTAACTAAAAACTACTTCAGCCCCTTTTACCCCCCTCCCAAGATCATATCCTTGAAAATTTCAAGTGTCAACGGATATCGAATAATAGCTTGTTTGAAAGGTCTTTCGAAGTCCTTCATTTTGAGATTTGATTTTTTAAGATCGGTCGAATTAATTTTCGAGAAAATTAGAAAAATCTTTATTTATTTTAATTTGACCAGATAGAAGACAATAGCACACGAATGTATCACTTTTTATTTCAATAATTGTTCAAAATCTTGCCCGTTAAGGTTTGCCAAACCTACAATTTGTTTATAATTTAAAACGGAAACTACCAATACAAACAGCAATTTGGAAGATTAGACGTGGGAACAACCAAATAACAACCCGAATTGTTTTCCGCTTTATTTTTATCAAAAGAGATATCCTGGGCAAACTGTATTTATTGTTATGTCTGTTTAGTTATTTGTTGCTGAGGGAAAGAAATAATTCAATTTGCTGTCAGTTACCTTTGTGACAATCTTGGGATAGTGAAAATTAATTGGTTGATTCAGATTTTACTTCCAAAATGGTTTACACGCTAGCCGAAAGGTTGGGAGTGATTCTAATTTATCGTGCCCAAAAGCAATATGCTCAGCAAACTGCCGTTACGTACGCGAGACATCCGGGGAAGACAACCTCGCATGGGTATGTTTTGGACCTTGTTACTACATTTAGTCAAGCTGGATCTGCTGCAAATAAAAAACGTGATTACCGGAGAGTTTTGGATGAAGCTGCTCAAGTTTTGGGTCATTTTGGAATAAATCCTAATACTCCAATACGCAAAATTGTTGGTGCGACTTGTATTTTATTAGATTCTGTACACACAGTTACCAAACTCCAGCAATGTCACCCATTCAAAACAAAAGTATTGCAAGAGTTAACCGAAGATGATTTCGATAGGCGAGTTGAGTTTTGTGACCAAATGACTGCAGCGATTAATGATATTACCATTGATGTAAAGAATATCTATTTCAGTGATAAATGCACATTTTATCTAAAGGGATTTGTTAATAAGTACAACTGGAGGTATTGGAGCAATGAATCCTTATGCTTTTGTAGAAGGGCATAATCAGTACCCCCCAAAAATTAATGTATAGGCAGGCATTTTAGGAAACAAAGTGATTGGGCCATTGTTTATTAATGGAAATTTGAATGGAGACATCTATTTGGATATATTGGAAAATTCTATCAATCCGCTTATCACTCAAACCGTTGAGAACCAAATCGAAGAGGATGGAAACCCTATACTTGATGAGGCTGAAATATATTTACTCACTATGTTCTTCTAGTTCGGCAATGGCAATCACGAATTTCCAGGTAAATGGATAGGGCGAAAGGGCCTATGGAATGGCCTTCCAGATCCTTTGATTTGACGCCATTAGACTCTTTAGAAATCTGTTGTATTCACTCACCAACCTGATAGTTTGGATGAACTTCGTCAACGGATCATCGAAAGCTGCCATTATACGTTATGTCCGTCACGAATTTGAACATTGCCTATATCATTGTTTGGCATTTTGAACAGTTATTGAAATAATAAGTGATATTTTCCTGTATTTTTGTTTTCTATCTGAACAAATTAAGATAATGAAGATTTTTCTAATTTCTTGAAAACGAATCGGCTGATTGTGAAAAATCAAACGTTAGAATTAAGGACTTTGAAAGACCGCTGAAACAAGCTATTACTCGATACCCTTTGTCATTTAAAATCTTTAAGGGGATGACTCTGAGGGCATAGGGTGAACGGAGGTCAAGCAGTTTTCGGCTAAAAAGTTGTCCCCCTTGACAGATCTCTTAACGTGTCTTGGCGTCTTTACTTTTAATCAGTGGTTTCCGATAAATCCGTGGTAGGAGGTTTACAAATGAACACCATGTATATTGTGTAAGAAGTAGAACAAATATTATGAACTAGTTATCTGTGCAATGTTGCTTCATATAACCGTGATAAATTAATCTGAAGCATATTGCTTGACTATACCGCCCTCTAGGGGCGAAATAGATTATCTGGATATTGAATAGGCTACGGCTGGCAAGCCTGCACCCCCAACCGTATAAAATATGACGTAATTTTCCGACGGCACGAGATGTGAGGGTGGCAGGAGCACTCTCACTTGTTTATCAGCCTTCGCATCTCTTGGTGTCTATACACGGGGTTACAGCAGCTTGTCATGTGGATGCTTCAGATATGAAGTGACAGCTTCCTATGCGCGGTGAATACAGATAGTTGTCGTTCATGTTTATATTGAAGCTGATGCATTATTACTGTTACTGCCGACGTACAAGACATCATTAATAGTTGGTTTAAATCTTAATTAATCTATGTAGATGTAATTTAACATTCCGTAATTCAAAAAGCTACCTACGCTTAATACACTAGGTTTAAAATATAATCGTTGCGTTATAGATCGATTACAACAAAATACATACAAAATAGTATTAGTTAAATTGCTCGTTTTTAATGTCACAACACAAATAATAAATCAGTAACCAATTTTAATACCAAACATTTACAAACTCTATAAGCTTATCTAAAAGGGCCTTCTATTTTGGGTCCTAAGACTTTTGAAATCCTTCCTTGAAGTCAGGAAACTTCAGATCAAAATGTATAATGTCCTGTCAACAGAGCGGCCCACCAGAGCCGGTGTCCCTCAGGGTTCGGTTCTGTATTCACTTTTCACTCATGACGCCCCTTGCCCCAGCGATCGTGATGTCTATCTATATGCTGATAACACTGTCCTGGTAACCCAGTCGAATTCCAAAGTGCGATGAATGAGGATTTGGAATGGGCGGATCGGTGGCTCGTTAAAATTAATTACTCGGAAACGCAGGCTATCTATTGTACTAAAAAACGTAACGTCTGAGGTGTAAATGTGTAAATATCTTAGTGTCACTGTTGGCAAGGGGCTACCTTGGTAGAAGCACACAATGCGTTAAAAACCAAATTCCAAATTACGTTCCGTTTGCTCTGCACTACGCTATGTAGAACCTCAAAATTAAGTTTGATCAACAAAGTTCAGCTATACAAGGTGGTTATTAGACCAGCAAACACTTATATCAGTAGTCTGCGGGTTCTGCAGAACAGAATCTTGCGTACTGTCACTACCGCCCCATGGCACGTCTCCAACGAAACCCCTGAGAGGGACCTCGATACTTCTTACCTAAGGGACTACATCAAACAACAGGCGTAGTTACGTTGTAGTCAAGCAGTCAGTAGACAACACTATCAAGCAAGTTCGCAAGATCACAACACCTCGGCTCGCACTGTGAGGAAAATTAAATTGTGCAATTGTATGCCCAACCAACATTACAAATTTTCCATGTATACAGATTCCTAAATTAATTTTTATATCAATTTAAAGTACTATATACTGAATATCAGTTAACAATGTCAAACCACGCCTTCCTCATCTTTGCTCTTTCCCTTCCTTTCTTTCTTGCTTCTTCGCTTTTTGCTCCGTGACCTTGTCTGGTATCTGGCTAACTAGACCTGACAGACCTACTGACCTAGAATACTTAAATCAACAATAATAATAAAAGGTCTTTAATTATATGGCGGGAAATCGCCTTGACCGCTGCTTCTCAATACCGACCCACTAAAAGTCTTAGGTATAACAAAATTTTTGATAACATAAAAATCTATTTGACTACGCCCTACCTCAAAGTTTTGACCGTCAAAGCTGATTACTTCGAAAAACCGTCAAAAATTCAAGAAATGAAGTTTTAGGGAGATAAAAAGCTTTATTTTTCGCTTATAAACGCAGCTCCAAGCATTGGATCCAATATTTAAAACCCTGTTTTTCGTTCTTGGTATGGTGGTAACCTTGAGTAAAATTTTCTTTAAAAATGTTAGATGTGGTGTTCACCATGAGACACCCAAGAAATCTAACATCTCAATTGCCATGAGAAATGAGAAATTAAAAGTAACGAATATCAACTTCTTCCTTGCACCATTTCAAACTTCTTCAAACAGAGTTTATCAAATAGAAATGCTCAGCTTTTCATTTCATGAACATCAATTTATAATAAATATGCAATAGCGAGACCAAAAAATTGAAGAATCACCGACGCGTTAGCACAAAGGTTGGGAGTCGTAAAATGCAGAGGCCAATCTATTGAGTGCAAACAGAGATTGACATTATGCAGCACGGCAAATGTTTTATTTGCATTTGCATTTTTCAATAAGCAATCCATGCATCATCTACAAACAAAACGATCGATCAAAATTTAATATTCCGTTTTTGTCCCGCCGCCGCCGGTTGGTCCAATTATTTTATCTGCTGTTTAAAATACATTCCAACGACAAAAGCTGCACCTACTACATGTATGATGAGAAGGAAGATAATATTTTCCCAAATAGGATTTCGCTTTCACGTCGGTGATTGCTCGACATGACAGACAAGCAGCGGAACGAGACATCGACATGGTTATATTATCAACGGAAAATGGATAATAAAGAAAAAGGGGAACATTTTCCTTTCTTTGACGAAGGCCATATTTCGTAATATATGCGTATGCCGCTCTTTATTCTTCATCGCGTTGAATTGAAATTGGTAAATGAGGATTTTAGATGTTTTCCATGAGTTTGTTAATTTTATCTTTTGTCATAAATATGAGATGTAACAGATTTATCAAAACATTATACGACTTTGTAAGGCAGTATTTCCATATTCGTCTCTAGTTTGTTATAAGCGAACAGAACTTAATACACATCTGAATTTAAATATCACCATAAGATAATTGTGACGTGTTGAGTTGTTTGTGCAGTTTATTGGCACTATGAGAGAATCTAACTTGTGACGAACGTAATCCTTTATGAACTGATGACAGCGTTGCGTGGGCAGAGTCAACCTACTTGACACCAGTTTCTTACGAATTTCATTCTCAATATAAGAGAAAGCTGGTGGGTTAGGTAGACGTTCCTCTATTATAGATTCGCGAATCAAAAACGGTCGATTGTAAATTCAAATGTTTGATTCTCATCGATATACTGTGTTAACAAAAAGGTAGCGCTTTTGCTCTATATTTACCTACCCCGTTGGGCCCAACGATTGCGCTTGCCAAAATGTGACTAAACTGACGACGCATACACACGAAATGAAGGAATTCAATAAGTCCCATGAAAAATACATGCCTGTGACTGAGCATTGAATGGAAATAGAAAACGTTCATCCACGTTTGTATTTCACTGGCGCCAAATTTCGTATACTATAATCAACGATTGCTATAATGCATAGATGTGTATTATTTTTATGAGATTTTTCATTTTATCCCAGGCCAGCCTTTAACTTTAGTTAAATTATATTCTCTATTTGTACTATGTACGACTGTGGTTGTAAATGGGCAGGTGATTTTTAATATTATTTAAGGTGTGCTTGCAAATATGCTTCTGACAAATTGGAGAGCCGCAGGACTCTAAACGCGTTCTGCTCCCAATATAATTCAAATTGATTGAGCAATCAACACCGGAACCATACAAAAACAATGTACTCGTAGCATTGGCACATACGTGTGTGTCCTTGTCGCCTTCCCTGGAGAGGAGGTCCTTTACTTCCACTGCTTCCTCTTAGATCACTACAGCTGTCTTAGCCATAGATTGCAATTCTATTCGAATGAATAGGTTTGACAATGATATTATACATATGTATTATACTTTATACGAAGTTAAAAACAGATACTTCCTCTTCTTGACTTATTTCTTCTTGTACATATTGTAAGTCGTGACCAAAGATGAAACATCATACACAGGACCGCATTTTAAGGGAGTCTTCTAAGTAACATTTTTTCCTCGAGGGTGTAACTGAAAAGAAGCTAAAAAATTAAAAACATTTTTTTTAATATCTGCAAAACCGTAAACTGAAATGAACTAAGATCTGGTATATGAATTTACCTAACTTTTCCATATTTAAAAGTCTTTCATACAAAATAAAAATAGTACGTCACTGTTTTTTTTTGTAACGTGCAATTTTTCGAGTTTTATCTTCAATTTGCTACAAATAATTACTTTTGTGTTTCTTCCTAGAGTGCATTGTTTTCGTAAAAATTAAAAAAACAAATTAGATAATCAAGGCTTTATTTCAGTAAATGTTCAAAAAGACTACCATTCTGACGGATACAAGTGCGACATCTTTTTAATAAAGAAAAACGTATTTCCGCATAATTTGTTGTGGCTTGAATTTGATGAAACGCATTATCTATTCATTCTTGTAACTGATCAACAGTATTAACTTGTTCAGCATACACTAGTTGTTTGAAATCGCTCTACAAAAAGAAATCCAGGGGTATGTTTCTGCCAATCCATCGTTGTCTAAAATGATTATTTAACCATGCGGTTATGTCATGACGAACATGCGTTGGGGCACCATCTTACTGATACCACATTCGAACTCTCGTTGCTAACGGAACATGAACTAACACATTCTTTATGTATTTTTTTATACTCCAACCACGAAGGCCTAAGTCCTGAACACCCATGGGTAACCGTGGGGCTATAGGGGAACGGGGGAACGCCACACGGAATCTGGCGAGGGAATACCTATGCTTGCAACATGCACGCATTCTGACCCCGCGTACGAGATCCGCCGGGTGGTACCTCTGCGTTCGACAGTCAGACACCGTCTACCACCTACGGACAATCACAACTAGTCATGTGTACGAGTCGTTCAAAATGAACGACTCATCTAAGTGAGCGATGATTGAACGACTCTTTTGTTATATATGACTCGTTCAATTGTGCCAAGCATGTCTGCAGTATGCAGCAACTGAACTGTGAACTGACAAAGTGGTAACAGTACAGACACTATCTATATCTAGGGAACCCGGTCGTTTTGTTTTGAGACGTCTCGTTAAATTATACGTTGAAATGATGGGATTTGAGAGCAAAAATTGCATTTTTATTTAGAATTCGGTAATTCCTCAAAACCGGACCACATATCTCTTTTTTTTCGGAATACAGTATACATTCGTTACATTCAATTTCAACCAAAAATATTAATACTCAAATACAATAAATAACATCGGCAACCCCTAACCCTTCGTTTCATTTTCTTAGTATGATGTATATTCTCTGACTCAGTGAGTCGTTACTATAGGCAGCTTCGAGGCCGGTCGGTAACCGTATCGTTCAAATAAACGACTCCGAACGACCGACTCACTGAAGAGAAATGAACGAAATGAGCGAGCTCAGAGAAAAGAGTCGTATGTCTCAATCCTAATCACAACATCCATAGCTGTTGAGGTATTTTCCAACTAGTCTTCTAAGAAGACCCTTCGTAAGTGGACTGTATCTACATTGTATTGATATGGTTACAAATAATATATGTGTGTCTTGCTCGACGGTCCGCGAAGAAGTCCTTTTTTGCGGCGTTGCCTTTCGGCAGTCGTGACGGCCATTGGCGGAGGCGAGGGTTTCAAAAATGCTTGTACAATAGCCAAGAGACAAATTTCTCTTGGGGCGGGATTCGAACCCGCACAGCGCACGGCGACTGATCAGGAGACCGAAGAGTCTACTACTGCGGCCGCCGCTGCTGTCAAATTCTCTAGAAGAGCCAAGTATAAGTTTGCATTTAAACGTTGTGGCAATACTGGCATAAGCAGTTGGCCATTAAAAATGCCGCACCAGACATTTCTAGAAAATCTGTGTTGAAACGAGTGGATTCTTACAGAATGTCCACAAAATCTAATCAATAATATCTACATTTTGATTATGCATTTGCAGTAATGACTCACCAAAATTTCGTACTAGCGCTTCGTCACAGGATTGCAGACATTGCACATTTTGCCGGTGGTAAGGATGTAAAACTTCCAGATTTAAAAATCTCCACGCTAGACTTTGAGAACATGGTAATTGTGTTGCAATCCGCCTAGTACTCGTGAACAGTATGCAGGACACAAAGCATTTCGATCAGAGAACCCGTACATAAAAATGATATCAGCGTGCTCATCATTGCTAAATTCCATTTACCAACACCCAAAAATAAAAAAAGGAAACTTTTGACATGACTTTTACAAAAAAAAAATGGTAGTAGTCACGATAACAACCGTATAACACATCACGTTGACAAACTATTTCCCAAGAAACGTCAAGTTGGTATCAAGGCCTCCTATTTAATTTGTCGTACTAATTTTATTTGGAATAGAGACTTTTGAATGTGAACAATACTTAGGTGAACCCACACACCAAATTTTAGTTTATTCGAGTTGACGGTTGTGAAAATATTAAAATGATTGATTTTTTTTTAAACTCTAATACCCCGTATCTTTTAATGCAGCACTCGAGGAAAAAATGTTACATATAAGACCCCCCTTAAATTGCGGTCCTGCGTATGATGTTACATTTTGGCTCACGACTTGTGAATCACCTTGTATGCTCAAGTACCAAAAGGCTTGAACTTGTATAGCTTTTTGAATACGAATGAGTTCACGAAATATATTTTACAAATTGCATGAACACAACTCAAAGAAAGCTGGATATGATATTTAATAGTTTTTATCACCGTTCTGGATGTAGTCTAACTAAACGTACTCAAATTTGTGAAAAATAAAAGCATTTTCAGTAACAGGAGTTTTTCATATATTCTATCCAAATGAGTAAATAGTACCCCATGCACGTCTTGTTATGTTTTTCTGGTTGGCAAGAATCGGACAGACATGCCAGGACCACACAAATCATCGCGACCTTCGCTTGTTCTCTGGTGTTCACGTTCGCACGTGCACAAGACCCCTGGGACGAGTTCCGTCGTGCGTGGAAAATCTATGGGACAGATTAAACCCCCTCAAACCCCGCACGCTTTTCTCTCTTAAACTGCCGCCAAGCTATCTGGTGACAGACGTAATGTGCCGTGTAAAACGTTTTTTGAATTCTTATTTTACAAGCAAGCTTATTACTATTCGCATTCTGCCTCGTAATATCTGGTTTCGAACTATGTGAATATTGATTCATGTGATCAGTTTGACTCTGTTTAACACAAATAACTTTTTCGGGAATATAACAAACGTCAAAATTCAGACCACTCTAGCTATAGTTAGGTGGTATAGTAGATCAATCTTTCTGCAGAGCAGCATAAAACCATAACCTATTTCTCAAACTATCAATCCATTTTAAAGCTTCAGAAATGTTCCCGTTGAACAATCTCCATAACTAATATTCGAACCAATAAAATTCTCGGTGTATAACCGATCTTCCTTCAGCTAACAGACTATAAAATACTTCAGCGTCGACAGCAAAATGTTCGTGATTCAGCTACAATTTAACATTTTAAAATTCACCAACGGCTGATGAAACTTTGAAAGGTATCTCGCGTAATACGTGCTAAAATTACTTTATCGCTCCAACGTCAGTGCCAGTGATCCATAACTTTCAAAAACTATTTTATATTTCATGGTGTCGGTTTTACGCGAACTTTTGTAGTTGACGCCGGTCGTTGTTCATTTTTTTCGTTTGCGGACCTTGCGAATCCGTGTTAGCGGTGGCTTTACAAGAAGGGATCGTGATCTCTTTTAATTTCCTCTAACTACAGAAGTTTTGTAGTTTGCTGAATTTATAACGATGTTTCGAGTTTGCAACTGCGCTATCTGAATCTACGACTTCAGAGATACTTCTTATTGCTAAACGTCGAAAGAATTCATCTTCGACAATGTGTGTTCCTCATTGAATGCACATTGTAACTTGATTTTGTGAACAAATATTTCCTAAATTCCATTCCAGTTAATTTTGTGGTTACCAGTATTTTTCATCACTACAATAGCAATGTTTTACCATCTATAGACAACTTGTTTCAGTTAAAACCGGTCACGGAGGATATAATATTACAGATTTTCATTAAAATAAAATCTCGTGCGTTTGGACTATATGGTTTAAATATAAATTTGTTAGATCTAGTGTTTCCTTTTTGTTCTAAAACCATTACTCATATAATTAACTATCCGCTTGAAAAAGGGTTAGTCCCTAAAATTTGGAAAGCCGCATGCGTTAGGCCTCTTGCTAATATTGATACTCCGGAAGGACCTGGTGATTTTAGACCAATTAGTATCCTTCCAGTATTATCAAAAATATTGGAAAATATTGTATACGAGCAATTGATCGCAGTTATTTTCATGAACGCATTCAGAAGGTAAAAATCGGTGACATCTTATCACAGGACTGTATTATCTTCAAAGATGTACCTCAGGGGTATATTCTTGGTCCTATTCTGTTTTCTCTTTATGTAGCGGACTTAGATCAAGTCACTGAATACTGCAAATTACATACCTATACCGATGCTACACAGATTCATCTATCTTACAACCCTGCTATGCACACCGAAGCGAATGAGATGATATCTGAGGATTTAAATAGTATACGTGTTTGGTATAACAAACATGGCTTGTGTATTAACCGTAGAAAGTCGGCTATTATAACTACTAAATCTAAATTCAGCAAATTCAATATTGAATCAATAAAGCTGTGTATTGGAGGTGATGAACTTTGCCACAAGACATTGGATCGCAACTTGGGCATCACATTTGATGAGAACCTATGCTTCCATGATCATGTCACCAATGCTGTTCAGGGTTCCTATGCTGAGTTGAAATCAATTTACAGCTATAAAAATATATTGTCCAAGCAGACTAAGGTTAAGTTGTGTGACTCCCTCATCCTCAGTAAACTTGAATTCGGGGACCTTGTCTATGGTCCGTGTCTAATACAGAGCGAGGCATACAGACTCCAAAAGGTGCAAAACAGCTCCATAAGATTCAGTTTAGGTATTCAAGGGCGGACGAGGGTATCTGATCATATTAAAAATATTCAATGGCTTACTATGCGACAAGGGTGGATACTGCATATATTATCATTGATCCACAGTATTTCGATGAATAAAATGCCTATTTCTTTGAAGAACAAGTTTACCATGAGATGTGATCATCACTCAGCGAATCTACGTTTTGCAGGTGCCCCGGCACCGAACAACCCAATTCAGAAAGAGCTTTTCAGATGCGGCACCTGATTTCTACAATAAAGTACCTCAAACTTTGAAAACTCTGTGTCCTGCTTTAAAAGAAAAATTAAGCTCTTTGTCTTTGATGACATGTACCATCTATTTGTTTATTTGTGCATGCTTCCTTACTTGCCTCTTCATTTGTTTGTGTTTTGTTTACGAATCTGTTTGCTGTTTACTTTTAACTTGTATATCTTTCGCCATGAAATATCTTTTAAAGTTATTTCTAAGCATGGTTTGTGATTCTGCTGCGCACTCTGTTGATGGAAGTTTCTCTTTTGGTCATTATACCAAGCATAGGCTACGATGCTGTAAAAAACCTTTTTTCCTGCTTTAAATTTTCTTCTTTGTATTTTTTTTTATTTGCATGTACTTGTATTCTTTTTTAGCCCTGGTTGGTTCTGAAAAACAACTTTTGCTGATGTAACACGCCGAGTAAAATAAAGGCCATTGATTATTATTATTATTATTACTATTATTATTATTATTATTATTATTATTAACTAGGTTCGGACAGAAATCTGTTGTTACACCTGTTAAATATTATAATTTACTATCAGCTAAATCTTTATTTATGTTTATTAAATGTGAATCATTACTCATATTCTAAGAAATCGTTCATCTTCCTGTTGAGTCTGATGCTCCTCGATTCCTATCAGGCTTTGTCTATGTGAATCAAATCTGGAGTAAATATTGAATGAGGCTTGTCGAATGTCAGAATCGATAGGCGCATGTATTTATCATCAGAAACTCCTTCCGGAGAGAAATAATTTATCCACTCCTTTGTCGATATGTGCCTATTATCAGAGCTGCCGTGCGTTTATCCATGAATCACGTTCAAATTATGTATTATTGAATCCATCGTCTCAGAGGCACGCGTTTATTGAGAACTTGGCTTGAATTTACCCTTGTTGAGGCCTTTTAACATTGTTTCCTAGGCACAGGGATATTCTTAGGTAGAACATTTAAAGCGGTAGAAGCTTAAATAGCAGAGTACCACTATAATCAATGTTACAGACATTGGAGTAGATATTATGGGCGAAGTTATAAATACGCACGTTCCATATCCAAGTTTTTCCTTATTTTTTTTAGGCGTGATTCTGAAACGACTTTTACCTATCGAACATTCTGCTGTCAAAGAAAAGGTGGCCTAGGGATTGAGTTGTAGCGATTCCTCGCATCTTAGGCCTAACAGTTGCTGCAAAACCTTCCTAACATATCCCATCAGACAGAAAGCGGGAAGAAAAGTTTCTCCCCTTTATCGCTTGGCTGCCAAAACTCGCACCCATCCGACACGTTGGGTCCGTCCTAACCTAAGCTTATCCAAAAGTTAGGAAAGTGCGATGACTAGGCCAGTCAAATTAGATCATAGATTCGGTTTAGGCATATTTCACATTTGTCAACGTGATGTTCTAAACAGTGACACACAATATATTTCTTATACCTCCGATATCAAGCTAAGCGTAAGATCAACTAAAACTAGGAAATATTAACTGAGATCCATGCTAATGCACTCATACCAATACGAAAAGGCAAACCGATTCCCTCCTCGCCGCATGTATAATTTGGACAAGGCAGGGAAGACACTAAATGCAACTTTGCTTGGAACAATGTGAATCAGAAGCCTTGCAATGCGTCATAAATTGATAGAATCTTGTTCAGTATACATCTATATGTATATAACTATTTGTGCACATGTAGTTGAAGAAATAAAAAAGAATCCTCAAAAGTCCTTGTAATTTACAAATGCAAATTTGGAAAATGTATGTTTATAATGTAACTATGCATAGTTTATTCACTGAATCAAAGCAGTTACGACACAACGTCAAATAATGACAGTGACGTACATGGCTGCCACATTAATTAAAACTACTAGATCCTAGGACGTTTTTCAAAGTCTACTTTGTTTTCGATGCCTTACCGCAACGAACATTACGAAGCCTATGTTTTGTAAACGCTAGAGCTGGTATAAATTCTATGAACTACCTAATATCTCTCTTATGGACTGTAAAGGCAATAATGGAGCTCCATGATCTCGTTTGGTCTCAAAATATTTCGTTAAAGAAATGAAGAATTCTTTTGTATGTCGACACAGAGGTTTCGGCATTTTAGCAAAATGGTTAAAAGGACAAATATTGAAAGAAACTGTTTTTATAAAATAACCATGCAAAAATTGAGAAAAAAGAAGTAAAATAAACCACAAATAAACAACAGCCGTTGGCGTAATCACCTGACAAGTTTTGCGACCATGTCACAACAGAGAAGAAAACTATTACCAACATAAATGTACCCGGGAAATTCATATTGTACGTATCTATTTTGCATTAAAGTTGGCATTCAAATTTACTAAATATGACGTAACTGCTTTGTTTCCGTGAATAAACTATACGTAATTAAGAGGATAGCGGAAACCGAAGTATCAAATGTCCGCAGTTCTAGAAACATAATTATGCAACCGTCAATACGTTAGTATACTGTTGACTGCCTCACCTTTAGGTAGGCAATTATACATACCGGGTGATTCTCCAAGGTGGCTCACCACTATAACTTTTTTTATTTTGAAGATAGAAAGACAAAATTTGGGAGTTGCGTATTATAGATGAATTTACATATTTTGGCACATTCACTTGCTTTGACGTACTTCTGGTTTGACCAGAATGTCTTGCAAAAATACTTGTTCAATTCTTTTTTGCGACATTTGAACTTTACGTCCATATTCCATAGCAAAAATCTAACAATTATTAATCAATATAATTGTAACTGGTAGTCCTGGACTATTTTATTTAAATAAACAGTGACTTTTTGTGTGTTCAGTTCAGGTCAGTTGACGGAAACGAATAAAAATTTTGAAACTCACAAAGGAGAACTGGAGCATAAAGTAACTGCGGCATTTCGGAACATCACTGAATGACAGAGTTAATCAATGTGACAACTGATAAAGTTGAACTTTATCGCGATCAAGGTAGAGGCCATTTTGAATACTTAGAATCTTGCCAGCACATTTTTTAATTTTATTTTCCATTATACTGTAATAATTATAGTATGTGTATTTAATTCATTTTTATAGTTCACTCCATCATAGGCCAATACGTCTTCTTTTTCTTCACTGACGATGAAGTTATTCACATTTTCTTCTGGTTCGTTGCACATTTTGTATTTGGAAAGTAACACCTTCAATTGTTTGTCACGATTAAATTATTCGTAAGAAAATGGTCGCTTAGAAAAAGCCGACTAGCCAAGCCCTTTCTATTTGAAAAATCAAGCATACTGGAAAGTCAAGTGTTTCTAACTTTAAGAAAA
Source organism: Acanthoscelides obtectus (assembly GCA_963669975.1). Classification (NCBI taxonomy): domain Eukaryota; kingdom Metazoa; phylum Arthropoda; class Insecta; order Coleoptera; family Chrysomelidae; genus Acanthoscelides; species Acanthoscelides obtectus. The sequence continues at coordinate 40,793,347 of CAVLJG010000008.1, forward strand.
TCTTCAGTAACAAAAAAGTTATAGGAGAATCACCCGGTAAACCCAGTAAGTAAGGTACTGAACTTTTTCGGACAAGACAATAAACAACAAATAGATAGGAGCTAAAATAGGCCAAAGAGTCACAGTGAAGAATTGCAGATTACAACAAGCACTATAAATCTAATACGTTACGTTTGGAATATTTAAACGATTAAGAGATACGCGGTTTTATGATTTCCTTTAGAGAAAAACATTGGTTTGTTGTCATTTTCGTCATATTTCACTGTACTATCCCCAAAGAATCAGGGCGACGAAACATGTGAAAACACGGACGGGCGTTCGCATTCGGAATTTAGAGTTTTAGAGATACGAACGAATTATAATTTCCCCCTCTTTATATGCTTAAAGGGGGTAGCAGAAGGGGGAAATGTCGCCAAGTTGACGGAAACGGTTCTAATTGAAAAAATAGGGTGAAAGGGAAGCAAGACCCGAAATGCACCAGTCGAAAAGGCGCACCGCCACCACCATCGTATAGAATTTGTGCTAAAGTACCAGAATATTACGCTGGGGACGAAGTTAGATACAAAAAAGACTGATTGACGTTGATTGTGCTCGAATAGCATTTATCGGAAAGGCGTGCTCCTTTTGTATAAGAGCTCAGATAAAGGGACGCTTTAAGATAACACTCAGGTGCGAATGAGTGAAAAAATGAAGGGGGAATCTGTTGAACAAGAAAGCATTAAGGCTCTCTTATGAATGATTTTATGTATTAAAAGCATCTTCGAATAGCTTCAAGGAGCAGTGATCATATATACAGGGTGACTGTTGAGTCATTAATTCTCAGATAATGATTGTAGAAGGAAGATAAACCAAAATATGTGTGTAAAAATAAAAAAAATTAAAAAAAATGTTACCTTGTTTTATAAAGTATCCTCCCGACAAGTATTTCAGTGCGGATCTGTATTTGATCGTGCGGTCTTGGAGCACCGGCATGCCCTCCCCTGTGAGGTCTTAAGTCACCTGATTCACGAGCCCTTTGTACTACATTAACAAAGGCACGAGGGGTTGGTTGCACTCGATTGGGAAACCGATCCGCATAAATCCGTGATGCCGCGGCAGCATTTTGTAAATAAGTAAATAAGAATAATGTCCACAAGTTCAGCATTTTCGTAAACATGTGCTATTTTTTATTTCGTTTGAGCGCAACAAACACCACTATTCACTCACGCGTTACCGACTGACACATTGACTGAATGCAACTGAATAAAATTGTAGTAAAAACATCGTGATAAGCGTTTCAAATTCTTACGCTTTTTTGTTTCCGATGCGATGAACCGATAAAGCGGATTATATCCGTTGTTGCCAAACACGAGCACATAATATTATTATTGAGACAGGGCGGTACTCAAACTTCTAAAGGGCTATAACTTTGTTACTTTAATTTTACCACAAAAATGTTAAAGGAAAAAAATATTTCTTTTGATCAGATCTACTCACTGTTAAAATAAATGACTCAACTTCGAATAATTTAAAAAACTTATTTTCTATTGTCTTAAGTAAAGATGTGCAGAATTAAAAAACCTGCAAAAAAAGTTTCAAAATAATTGGCAGATAATAATACTATTGAGCCGCTTATAAACATTCTCATAATACGATGGTCTACCGGCAAAACCACGTAGCAAACATTTGACTACTTTTTCAGGAAACGCGAAAAACCATTGTAATATATAAAAATAACACGTATCAAACCTTAGATTGTTGTTTACTTTCATCATAAGTAATTCGTGACAAATTCTGATTTCAAAAGACGTCTAAAATCTACTTACATACATTACTTACCTGATATCTGTTGCACTTCTTAAGCAAAGTACATAGACCAAAAGGACTAGAGATTCAAAAATCTTGAAAAATAAACGAAGCATTGATGCTACCTGGTATAGCATTAGTGGTATCAGATGTACTATTACAGATAGACATGTAAAAAGGAGTTCTATGAGCGTAAATCGTTGCTGATTGTTTATTTGACCACATAGCTTAACAATTTTTAACATTTTGATAATACGTGGTATTGCCACTAGACCACCGAATAGTGTCTTGAATAGGAATATCGGTAATTTGGGAAAGGAAATGAAATGTTTATTTTGATTTTTTGGCAAACTGCTTCGTAAATATAATCGAAATTGATAAGTTGTTTACTAAGTTCACGTTTCTTAAGTTGTTAGTTATAGGAGTAGTTGAAATCCGCAGCATTTTTGTTGTTACCAGACTGTTTACTCTTATAAACTTTCCAGCTATAAGTTTACGAGGCATTCCTCCCTGCATCTACCACTAACAAATGACGAAGCTCCTGTAACTCGGGATGTTACACGACAAAACGACCCACCTACATCATCCTAAAATGACTATGGAACGTCGCGTAGTGCACCTAATAAAGTGTCTTCTAACAAAGCTGCTGCGCTTCTTTATCGTAGCATCTTGTCATATCGCTCGCAATCTCTACAGAGTTTCCTTTACGATGACATAAACGTCATGTCGCAGATAAAGCTGCTAAGCAGAAGTGCATCGTTTTCTATTATGGGAAATGTTTCAGAGAAGCTGGTATAGAAACTGCCTCAATAATACAGCACCCTAGCGTTCAACATTAATAGTAGGGATGGACCGAGTAGTCGATTGGTAGCCGGTACTGGGCATACTCGGCCCATTTTACCGCGTACCCAGTATTAAATTACTCAATCTAAATGCAAGACACACAACTTGTGTGAATCAAATAATTGTAGATGCAAATTTTGCTGAAATCAGGGAACTGATCTGGATCATTTTTTTAGTAAATGTCGATCGACTTCTCCAGTAAGCTGGTGCATTCACGGTATTTGAGGAACCTATTTTTTATGCAAAAGGTGCTACTACAGTAGACCACGTTGTGGTAATGTGTTGTTTTTTATTCGCTTTTCTATGTTTCATTCGAACACTGAAAAAACAACAAAAACCACGAATGAATCTGAACAAAATGCAGTAAACGTCCAAAAGTAACATGAATAACGACCCTATTATTTGAAAATAAAACTTTCACTAACACGTAAGGATAATTTAGCAAATCTGAATTACTTCCGCTATAAGATCCAGTAGTTTTATGTTTCTTTTGCAACCTCCTTTCAAATACATCTCAGATTTCCATAAAATTTAAACTCTGCATTCTTGATAACCTTGACCTGGCATCGACTCTATTAGGTGAAAAAGCTTTCAAGGACTTCGACAAAATTAATGAAGGAGCTTTGTTAAAGAAATTAGGGCACTTTGGATTCAGAATAAGTACTATAAAATTCTTCAGATCCTACTTATCAAGGCGGAAGCAATAGCGTATAATGAGTTCAAGTCTGAAGCCTACTCTGCTCCATCCGGTGCTCCCCACGGGTCTTAATTGTTGATTAATGACTTCCGTGAAAATTTGAAATGTATGCAATTATGTTTTGCTGACGACATGAAAATATATTCGTCTATAAGGTACAATCATGATTGTTTGAATTTACAGATGGAGTTGGATAGTATTTCGACTTGGTGCGATGTCAACAATTTACATCTAAATACCAACAAGTGCAAGGTTGTTAGTTGTAGTAAGAACCTTCATATCTTTAACTATAATATTAATGGTGCGTTGTTGGATAGATGTGATACAATCAGAGATGTGGGTGTTCTTTATGAAGGTTATGTCACTTTTTATCCTTCTGGAAGAGGGATACCATTAGTTTATTTTATTCATGCAATTCCCTGTAAAACTGTTGAACAATAAATGCTATTATTATTAATACATACTTTTTGAATGTGCTTTATTTGTAATAAGAAGAAATGAAGAGTAAATTAAAAACAAGTGTTGCAAACATGAAATATGAAGATATGGTTTTAATTACAACTTAATACTGTAGCTTGTGCAAAGCAGAACTTCTAAAAATACTGTTTATGCACTAACCTACAACGTGTCGACACGATCCTGTTCCAAACAATATTGCCCAAGCTACACACGGAATCTTTTTTTATAATATTACCGCAGATGACAATCCAGAAGGACTCAGTATTATGGAAATAGTGAGTTCGTCATTTTCTTGGATTTTACAAATCCAACACATACAGTATTGAGAAAAATAATATTTAGAACAATTGAATGAAATTCATAAGAAGACTTACCTGCAGCTGGTGAAAGTTTGGTGATGACTCCCCATCTCTGCTTCCACTGGAACAAACAACAAATACCTGAGTATTAGTCAAAAGCCCTAACAAACTGTTGGGGGTTAATACGAATTTGTCATCTAGATAGCTGTGCCTCGCGCAGCCAGCACAGTGAAAAATCGTACGACAGTCAGGAAAAAGATAAATTTGATGGGAACAAATATTGCGGTCGTGTACAGGGGTTAACATCAAATAATGATGAAATAAAACATTCATCTGAATATGTCTTGAATATGTATATCATACTGAAGACACGGAAATAGAGTACATAAAGCAAAACCTTATAAATAAAGGAGAATATTCAAAAGTACACGACTTTCGGTGTGTTTAGTAAGCAACTTAAGAACGCCTTTTCCTCCAGCGGCGACCAGAGCTGATTTTCAAAACTACAAAGCTTTTTCGTCCTTGGCATAGTAGTAACCTTGTGTGAAAGTTCCATCAAAATCCGACCAGTATTTTCAAATTTAGAGATGGGTCAAGAATTAGCTCCCAGACGGACAGACCGACGGCAATGAGCGAGATGATTTTTCATGATGTGCAAGGCAGTCATAAAATATCCAAAAAACAAAATATCTCATTTTTGAAAATTCTTCCCGCCAGTAAGCGCGAGAAGTAGAAAGACATTGGAAAAGCATACTTGTCTCCAAATCAGCTTAGGAAGCCAAGGTTAGCCTATGTTGAAAAGAAAAGAAAAGATCAAGAAATAATTGGGCCAAAAAATTTGACAACGAGATCCTAATCATTATTTTTTGGTATATGTTTAGCTAATAATGCGTGGATACGAAAAACAAAAAGCACCCTGTATATGTGATAAAATAGTAGAAATTACGGAGGTAGGTATGTAAACGGATGCATCACAGTATATATTTCTCCGGTGAACATGAACAATATGGAAATGAAATTGCACACCGTTTTCATAAAATAACAGTGGATCGTTTGGCTTATATCCATAAAAACATTTCATCTGTCAGAAGTGGAATTGTCCTCATATATTTTTAGTCGTAAAGAGGTACAATAAAAAATTCACATTTTCTATATGTAACTTCTGTATGAATTACGGAAATAAAAATACTATGAGTGTGACGACTGATAAGTATTTCAACACATATTTACATTTCCGTATCCAACAATTTGTGTAAATCAAATGTACGAAATCTCTGTCCAGGCTTAGTCATTTTTCCATTCCAGCGAACGCTTTCCATACGCTATCTATTCGCTACTTGACTTGCGGGGCGAATCAATATAAATGGTAATTATTTTTTAAGCGATAAAGTTGAGCAAACAAGTGACGAACGGCATTAAGTTTGATAAATGGACCAATGGCGCGTCGGCTGCCGCAGCTATTAGTTTTATACGGACCAAGTCATTAAACTTTCACAAGCTGACTTTCTCTGGTTCGGAGTTCACAGATTAGGGTTTCTGCTGTCGCTGCTACTAGAGGGTCATACAGCTATATAATACGAGCCCCTTCCCACTTCAGTTGGCCCAACTATTGAAATCTTAGTTTTTTTCTTAACAAACACAAATAATAAAAATGTAGCAGGGTGTTATAGACTTAAAATATTAACAATTAATGTTTTGATAATATATAGTATAAAACACCAACTTTATCACTCCCTAATCAAATTTGGATAAAAATAACACATGTTGCAATTATAGCATATCAACCTATTTTCATTTCAATGCAAAATAAGTCTATAACGCATAGATGGCTGTGAAAAATAAAAGCCATGACAATTCTTTTTATTAGTCACAGCTGTCAGAATAAGTTTAAAATAGTTTTGGGTAGTTAAGGTTTTCAAAATGGGTAGAGGAAAAGTTATTAGTGAGAAAATTCGGTTACATTTTTTAATTCTGAGAAATCAAACTCAGAAATTGCAACTTTGTTAGACTTATCGCGGTACAGTGTAAGAAATATTGTTAGAAGATATAACGTAACTGGTTCAGGTAATATTAAGCCACGATATGTAAAAAAAAGTAATATCACAAATGCCGACCGAAGAGCATTAAGAAGAATAATCGTGAAAAACAGGCGTGCCAATTATTTACACTTAAGTGTTCTGTGGAGTGAAGCTGTTGGAAGGAGGTCCACAACTCATAGAGAGTCCCACAAACTGCGATTTAGAACTTGCAAGGTAGGTTTTCCTATAAAAAAAAGTGAAGTAAAAACCCTAAAGTTGCACAACTTGTTTATAGGCCAAAGAAAAGCCACTATTAACTCCACTGCAAAAGAAAAATCGGCTTAGATGGGCTAAAGAACATAGACAATGGACACCTCAACAATGGTGTGCAATACAATGGAGTGATGAGGCCCGATTCGAAGTTTGTGTTGGTGACAGTCGCAGTAGAGTTACTAGTATTACTAGTATTTGCAAAAATTAAGCATTCCACGTTGACTGTCTGAAGAGAAAAGTGAAATTTCCAGTATTCATTTTGGTCTGGGGCAGTATGTCATCAAAAGGAGTAGGAAAACTTTATTTTATTGATGGAAATGTGGGTACAAACAAATATTTGCCAATTTTAGAAGAATCGCTTTTACCAGTGATGGAAGAATATTTTACATCCGGCCAAAATTTCGTGTTTCAGGAAGATGGTGCAGCGTGCCATACTTCAAAAAAGGCTATAAAATGGATGGAAGAAAATAATGTACCATTTGCCAGAACTTTGTTAACACTATGCCCCAAAGAATTTCAGTCGTAATAAAAAATAAAGGTGATGTTACCCAATGGTAATCTTTCAATTGTTGCTTTGTTAACTTCGCGCATTTATTCGCACATTGTTTATTTGTTCAGATGTTCTATTAGTTATAGGTCTAAGTGAATTCAAATATGTATTTTTTACGACTAGAGTGCATCTAAAATGTTTTTGAGAAAATAAATTGTTTTAGAATTCAATGGTTTCGTCATGTTTAGTTTATAAAGGCATATTTTGGTACAAATCTTGAAGTGGGCCAACTGAAGTGGGAAGGGGCTCGTAGACAGGGCAAGCTTTTCTCATCATTCAAGCTGGTTAGTTTTGCGGTAATAGCTGTAAGCATATCAGTATATTAGACTGATCTTTGCAATTTTTTTAAGGTCGTGTCCGAATTGAGCGCTCCAAATTATGTTTGGCTATCACAACGGGAGCTGAAAACGAATATTTTGATCTGTTTAGAAAAATATAGCCATGTTTTTCATTGATTTTCCATGAAGGTCCTCACAAATCCAATTTTTGATTGTCATACCATGTGGTCTCATCCACATTTTATAAAATCAAATTGTTGCACCAGTGCCACTGACAACATACACTGTCGAAAGCCTGCGTTGTAGGTTAAAAGAGTACACTTTGCATATTTTGTCGATTTCCCCAAAGACGAGTCTTCCACTTTGATTTAATTACAACATCCTTTGACCATTTATCGCAAACTGCACGCCATGCATCCCTGCCGTGACACAAATTTTTATCTAAATTCCTTTTCCACATGGCAATCTTGACTCCTTTCCATCTCTTTTGTGATCTCCTCTTTTTTCTATTCCAAGGTAGTACCTACATAAGTATGGCTTTGGGTAATATATTATCGTCCATTCTCATTCTATTCATATACCAAACTTATTGTTTGGATTCTATAATGTTAATAACCCATTTTTCTCCGTATTTCCTCATTAGGAATTCCACAGTCCGAGTTCAAATCAACACCGAAATTTTTTTCCGAAAATGTTTTCATATCTCCATTTAGTGACCAAATATCAACCCCATATGTTACATAACTTTCGACTAGCTTATTCTGATCCATAGAATTACCACGGCTGGAGGCGTATACATATACCAGTGTCAAAAAGGTAGAGTTATACCCTCCTCCACCCTCTACAAAACCTCCCAATTTTTGCCCCTTGAATTTTATTCAAAAATCATCAGGATCCTCTAAAAGGTCAAAAAAAGAAATTTGTTCGATTTTTATTTTTTATACTTTTTTGTCCATAGCTTCGCCGCCACTGGATCGGTTTTGAAAAAATATAATTATTTTTTGGCCTTGGCATAGTAGTAACCCTTGTATGGAAATGTTATCAAAATCCCACGGATACTTTCCAAGTTATAGATGACAGACCGACGAAAATGAGTGACATGGTTTTTCGTGATGTACAGGGTTTGTCCGGAAAGTAATAGGACTGGGTCGATTTAAAAAAATGTATTGAGCTAATCGTTACAATTCTTTAAAAACTTTCAAAATAGGCTCCTTCTGCGTCGATACAGCGCTGCCAGCGCGATTTCCAAGCATTGAAGGCGTCACGGAAGGCATTCTCCGGGATAGCCTTGAGAGCCGCGGTGCTTGCTGCTTGGATCCCCTCTGATGTCTCAAAATGCTTGCCTTTCATCGGCATTTTGAGGCGAGGAAACAAAAGAAAGTCCGGGGGGGCACATTTGGGGTGTAGGGCGGCTGCGGAAGCGTTGGGATGCCGGCCTTGGTCGGGTAGGTGTTCACAAGAAAGGCAGTGTGAGCCGGGGCGTTGTCGTGGTGCAACAGTCGGCTGCGATGTCTTGTCGGACCCGCCTGACCCTTCGTTTGAGCCTCCTGAGCACTTCCACGTAAAACTTGGCGTTGACGGTTTGTCCAGGGGGAACAAATTCATGGTGGACTATGCCTTTGATGTCAAAAAAGAACATGAGCACCGTTTTCACTTTGGATTTGCTCATTCTTCCCTTTTTTTGGGCGATGAGACGCCGTCGTGTGCTACTCGGAAGATTGCCTCTTTGTCTCGTGATCATACTCAAAGGTCCACGACTCGTCGCCTGTGATTACGTTATTCAAAAATTGGGGGTCACTTTCACACATGTTCAAATTTTCTTGGCACACTTCCACTCGCCGCAATTTCTGGTCATCAGTGAGCACTTTTGGGACCATCTTCGCGCACACCTTGCGCATGTTCAAATGCTGTGTCACAATGTCATGAACCACAGATTTTGGTAAATTTAACATCTTTGCAATTAAACGAATACTTAGTCGACGGTCTGAGTTCAAAACTTTGCGCACACGAGTCACATTATCGGTGTTTGTCGAAGGTCTTCCAGCACGGTCTTCATAAGCGACCTCTTCCCGGCACTCCAAAAAGGCCTGGTGCCACCGAAACACACCACTTCTAGCTAAAGCAACACTTGAGTAAGCCTGCTTGATCATATCAAACGTCTCTGTCGCAGATTTACGAACGCTGCATTTTCGTGTGCACCACTCACAGAAACACGTCGCGCGAAAATGTCCGTCCTTACTCTCCAAGTGCTCGGAGACAACTGACGAACCGCTCATTCGTTAGCTAGGAACGCCCTCTACCGAATCCAGTCAGTGCGCGCACGCTCCGAAGTACAGTCATAGCGGGAGAAAATGAGTCCTATTACTTTCCGGACAAACCCTGTACATGTCATATAACATCCAAAAAACATAATAGCTCATTTTCGAATTTTCAACAGCTCCGAGCCCAGTGGTGTAGGAAATAAAAGAGAGTCCATCGCGCAATGTGTTCATATATATTTGGCATTTCGTGATGTTGCGGATATACTGGTTGCTTAATCTACTGGTCTATATGAAGATATTAAAGCAGCAGCTTCCATGGTTCATCCAAATCATCGATTAACATTTAAAGTCTGCGAAATACGACCATCGCCGCATTTTGATTTATGAATGAAATAACGGATATTTGTGTGAGCATGGATAACGATAGTGATTCATGATTTGTCAAACACTGACTGTAGTTTATTGTTCTAACTGAATTGCAGTGGCTATGAGATTTTCAATGCAAATCAATAACAGTACAGAAGACAGAATAAAATGTTTTGGAATGCTTTAACTAATTTAGTACATCATGTTTAAATAAAATTTTAGGTTCTGTTGTTATGAAAATTTATTTTCATGTAATCGAAAAATTTCGAAATTGCGACATTTAATTTTCAGTGGCAGTGGCTAGTGATCATTTTCAGAAAAAAATTGTAGGGATTGAAGTCAAGGGTAAGGGAGGATATATCTTAATTTTCTGATGTTAGTGTATTTATGCAATCAGACACGGCAAGGGGCAACATTGTCAGATAGACGAGACTGCCGGTAGGGCAGGAAAAGATATACTAATTGTGTGGGTCTGTTTGACTAGCTTGATCCGCTTAATTTCTCCGTTGTACGTGTTCGTATCTATTTTTTGTTCTCATGAGTTTAACTTCTGCTGAACTTGATCCTGTATGCGTAGGAAGTGGAGAGTCAACCTACTTGACGCCATTTTTTCTTCTGAAATATCCTTAATATTCCAACAGTAAGAAAGCTGTAGCGCTTCGTAACAAGCGGATGTCTCGCAATTAGGAATATGCTGAAGACGTGAACCCCGTATGAGCACTCTAGCTGAATCCGAATCCGCCGACACCACTCAAGAGCAGTGAGATGTTGCAAGTGGAGTAACGCAACGAACAGATAGCAACGAATGAATGAGAGAAAAACGTACATAAGAGTTATGTGCTCAATACAAATGGAAATTTTGGCTGTAGATGCCGCTACACGGCATATTTATATGTAAATTGCCGCTAGAGAGATTGTTGCGCTTGATGTGGGTACGGTACGTACAGTCTGAAATGCCTCCTGAATTACGCTAGCTACGTGGTTGATCACCTTGACGAAACCCAAATATTGATCTTTTTAATAAAATTTTGGAAGTCAATGTCGGCAAAGCTTACAGGACGCATATACGAGCCCCTTCCCACTTCAGTTGGCCCACTTCAAGATTTGAACTAATAGAACATCTGAACAAATAAATAATGTGCGAATAAATGCGCGAAGTTAGCAAAGCAACAATTGAAAGATTACCATTGGGTAACATCACATTTATTTTTTATTACGGCTGAAATTCTTTGGGGCATAGTGTTAACCAAGTTTTGGCAAAAATTTGGTGTAAAACAATACAATATTTCTTGAAGCTTTTGCCTCAGTTCGGTGATTGTACGAGCAGGATGTTGTCGTAGAACCTTTTTCATCTCGTGCCACAAGGTTTCAATAGGTAGGATAGATCTGGACTGCTAGAAACCCATTTTAAAAGTGGTACATTATTTTGTTCCATCCATTTTATAGCCTTTTTCGAGGTATGGCACGCTGCACCGTCTTGCTGAAACACAAAATCTTGGCTGTATGTCAAACATTCTTCCATCACTGCTAAAAGCGATTCTTCTAAAATTGCCAGATATTTGTCTGTATCCACATTTCCATCAATAAAATGAAGTTTTCCTACTCCTTTTGATGACATACTGCCCCAGACCATAACAGATGCTGGAAATTTCACTTTTCTCTTCAGACAGTCAACATGGATGCTTCATTTTTTTTCAAACAATTCTACTGCGACTGTTACCAACACAAACTTCGAATCGGGCCTCATCACTCCATTGTATTGCACACCATTGTTGAGATGTCCATTGTCTATGTTCTTTAGCCCATCTAAGCCGATTTTTTTTCGCAGTGGAGTTAATAGTGGCTTTTCTTTGGCCTATAAACAAGTTGTGCAACTTTAGGGTTTTTACTTCACTTTTTTTTATAAGAAAACGTACCTTGAAAGTGCTATATCCCAGTTTGTGGGCCTCTCTATGAGTTGTGGATCTCGAAATTCTCCTTCCAACAACGTCACTCCATAGAGCACGTAATTGTAAATAATTGGCACGCCTGTTTTTCACGATTATTCTTCTTAATGCTCTTCGGTCGGCATTGGTGATACTACTTTTTTCACATATCGTGGCTTAATATTAACTGAACCAGTTACGTTATATCTTCTAACAATATTTCTCACACTATACCGCGATAAGTCTAACAATGTTTCAATTTCTGAGTTTCCCAGAATTAAAAAATTAATTACCAGAAACCAAATTTTCTCACTAATGACCTTTCCTCTACCTATTTTGAAAACCTTAACTACCCAAAACTATTTTAAACGTATTCTGACAGCTGTGATTAATAAAAACAATTGTCGTGGCTTTTATTTTTTACAGCCACCTATGCGTTATAGACTCATTTTGCATTGAAATGAAAATAGGTTGATATGCTGTAATTGCAACATGTGTTATTTTTATGCTATAAATTTGATTAGGGAGTGATAAAGTTGGTGTTTTCTACTATATATTATCAAAATATTCATTGTTAATATTTTAAACCTGTAACACCCTGCTACATTTTTATTATTTGTGTTTTATAAGAAAAAAACTAAAATTTCAATAGTTGGGCCAACTGAAGTGGGAAGGGGCTAGTACATGTTTATCTTTTAATCTCCAGAGAAACTTTGATACAACCACCGGAAAAGAAAGCTGCCTGAAAGCACTTCCAGTATATCGGTTGCATGATATGCCTTTTAGGTATGTACAGTCTGAGAAAATCAGAAGTTCGTCTCGTGTTACGCTACCAAAGAAGGATAAAAATCGTTTTAAAATGGAATAAAGTTAAAATACTGTTCCGAGCCTTGTAGGAGAGGTTTGGACTGCAATTTGGACGTTTGGAAACCTGAAAAATAATAATTTTCATCCGAGTTTTTGAGCAATTAGAATCTCTGTTTCAATTTCTTTCAGACATCGAACCGTTTATAAGTCGAAAACGGTCAACAATGGAGATAAGTTATTAAACACCTTTTTTGTTCAGCATATTCCGAAAACTAAACGCACTTTGTCCCGAGCACAAAAATTACTTACCTGAAATTTGAGAAAAAAATTGTCCATCAAAGGTTCTCACCGATATTTAGAAATAGCTGTGATAACTGTTTTAAAATTCATTATTTTTGAGGTCGTCAAGTATCTAAATTAAAGTTACACTGCAGTACCTAGAAGGTTAATGGATCTTGAAGCAATTTTGTCCTTGCTTGGTAGGCCAACAAGTGGCGACATTAGATTTTCGCAGAGTGTGCACTAAGCATCTTGAGTGTACGTCAAGCCTTTGATACCGCAACGAGCAACCATCTCGGTGCATGTACTAATATCATACTGCAATATAATGGAGAAATAATGCTTTGCATACTTAGAGGACGACGTGTAGATTAACGTGATAGTTACAGAATACCTTAACGTACTATTATATAGCAAGACTGTGTCGGCAAGGTTGAGATAAAGCAACCGGTATTGATAGGAAACTGAGAACGTTAGTCTTAATGTAACATCCGATCAACTTATTCTACCTAAAGATGGCTGTGCAATTGTACCCTGTTCAGAGAATAAAGTTTGTTGAAAGATAACCTCACAAAGTACCATTTCGTATCAGAATCGACCACCCCGGAAATGAAAATCCGCAAGCTGTCTGTTGCAACCCAATCTGCTATAGCACGAAAATTGGTGGCATCTAACGGCCACAATGGTGACCCGGTTGACCATGCGAACTGAGATACAGTTCTAACAGGGGGCTTACTGCTTTCACTTTCGCAGTGGTTGTTTCCGGCAACAGATGGCACCTTGTGCTGTCTCATTTCGATAAACTTTATACTCTGAATAGAGTTGCTTAGCCTTGGTTCATTGCTCACCCAGATCAAGGCTGCACCATGCTGAAGAGCTGCCAAATAGCACAAAACAGCGAAACCTGTATTACTAGATTTCTAATTGTTGCGGAGGTGTGACACATTCTCAGTATATGACGCAATGATATATCATTTAATGTCGGATAATTTCTTGATCGGCAAAATACGCTATCCTCAGCTATAATAGGTAACTTAATGGTATAACTAACGGACTTTTAATTATCGTCGGTTATCTACACTGTAGATACCCTCCTACTCCAAGGAGGGGGGGGGTTGTCACGTGCCAAAATCACGTAACCTTTTTGTACTATTTATCACTTATCCGTAATTTGAATTTCTCTTCATTGATAATAGAGTGCCCATTCCTAGGCCAAACCCTTTTCAATGATTTTCTGTTGGCAAATTTAATAGATTATTGATTGTATAATTTCACTCGTATTATATCTTTCTTTCTCAGCGATTCAGTATGGTGTTGACGATCAGCAAAAAACTCTGTAGTTTTTCTCCGTTAGTTGGTTTCCTATAAAACATATCTTCTTCAAGGCCACTCAAGATACCTTCTTCTAGAACGTTACGTGTTCTGCATGATTCGCTTTTCTGTTTCCGTTGAGGTCGTGGTGCAGTGGTCGTTTCGTCATTTTCCGGATATTAGGCCCCAAGCGCCAATTTATGGACTAGCACCCTTTTTTTGTGTAACTTAAGTTTAGTCATTTTGGTTTGGATGCTACGTCTTCCATTCTTTTTACGGGATGTTGACCCTTAGCGGTAAGTTCTTTTTTTATATACCTTCGGACCACGTGCCTAAATGCGTGTCCTGATGACGTTCATTCAACATCTGCTTTCTTTTAGTCAATAGAAACAGAAGAGAATCATTATCCTTCTCCTCCAGTTGGTTGCATCTTGTTGGAGTTTTGCAAATTGGTGGAAGCCATCCCCTTGAGAAAACCCCTGATGTGAACGGGTAAAATATCATTCTAATTAACAATTTCATAGATCTTTATACATTTATTATTGCTTATTCAAATTCTTAGAGACTTCGTATCCATATAAATGTATGTTTGACATATTATCAGTTGTTTTTTCACTTTATAGATTTGAGAATATAAGAGAAAGATAGTAGCTCTGTATCAAAATGTCGTCCCACAGTTTCTCCGTTTTTTCTTCGAACTTGTTGAATCGCTTAACAAGTTTTCCGTTCAATAATAAAATTATCGAATAACTGACTGCCGCTAAAACATGAAATGTTTATAAATTATTAAAACGTTGTTCGGCTCAATCTAAGTATAAAGCAGACTAAAGCATCAAAGGCTGTTCTTTGTGGTTCTATGAACACGTCATACTTCCTTGAAGACTCGAGAACAATCTCTAAGATCGTCGATGCTGCGGGAAAAGTTGCATCAACTTTGTGGAGTAGTAACCGCCGCTACAGCAGCAGCAGCATTACGTTGTATAACGCAACTCTGGTCTCGCACAGCTCAACTTCGGAAGTTTGCGCGACTCCGCAAGGGCAAAAACACGAATTTATCGTCCCGACCAGTTGACATCACGACACTAGGAAAATGTGCACACGTTTACTACATACAAAACAGGCATCTCCCGGTTCACTAGTCCGGAGTTTTTCATCTGTGCTACAGAATAAACTGATTGTGTATACATATACAGTGGAAAATACTGCAATAGCAAATGGTAATGAAGGATATTTTTAAATCCATATATAATTTAGCTTGATGGAAAAGTTATTGAACAATTTGAATTTCGGTCTGAGCATAGTACCGAACTACACGCAGTTAGGCTTGTGGAGCGAGTAACCAGGAGCTTCACCCTTAACGAAACTACTGGCATCTTGCTTCTGAATGTCTCGGAGGCATTTGACAAGGTGTGGCACAAGGACCTTTCCTATAAATTAATCCAAAAGGACTTTTCATTTTGGCTTCTTAGATTTTTAAAATCCTTTCTTGAGGATAGGTAATTGTGAAGACTATCTATACGTATATATTGATGATACTGCACTAGTAGCCCAGTCACGTTCCGGGAATCTGGTTCACGACAGGTTACAAAGTGCGGTGATGAGGTACCTATTGGAATTGGCAGGTCGGTGGCTGATTAAAAATTATTCGAAAACGCAGGCTACCTATTGAACTAAGAAATGTAGAAGTTTCAGTGACTGAAGCCCACGTACCATGGGAAAATTTTGCAGAATATCTCGGTGTCGCTCGTGACAAGGGGATGATCTGGCAGAAGTACTCTGAAGCGTTAAAAACTAAATTGGTAATTACGTTTCGGCACCTCTACCCTATGCTATGTAGGACCTCAAAATTTGTCTATGCACGATGGTTATTAAACCAGCATTCACTTAGCGTGTGCAGCATATGCCAACACATATGCGTAGTCTGCAGATTTTGCAGAACAGAAGTTTGCGTACTATCTAAAATCAAATCGTGCAACTCTACGTCCAACCATAATTACGATTTTCCCACACATACAAATTCCTAAATTAATTTTTGGATCAATTTAAAATTACCGAATACTAGTTAACAACACCAAGACCCCTTTAACTGACACACTTTCTCTTTGCTCTTCCCCCTTTTCTACTTCCTTTCTTTCTCCCTGATATCTGGGCAACCAGACCTTTAACAAAGAGCAATGACGAATAGAAAGAAATAACTTTGAAATAATTTTTAATAGAACTTGACATACGGTGTCTTGCACGGAAGCGCTTAGTCGCTGTCCGACCGAAATTAGTAAGGGCATTTGCACCATGTATTTACTATATTTTGACATTCGTTTTCTTAGTGTGATCGTCTTGAATTAGATTTGTTTGAAGTTTAGTTTCACTTCAAATACAATCTATATTATCTCTGTATGAATACATCTAAGACGTTTAAGTACATTAAGATTTGAGATTTTAGGGACAGGTATAATTAAACCCACCTTCGTCTGTTTAGAGTGGGAATTCTATGAAAGAAACATATAGGAAGACTTAGTTTGATCACGGTTAATAACAGTTTCAACTTCCTTAAAGATAATTTTGAGGTCATTGAAATATTATTTTTGTTTCCCTAAAACTGTTTTTTTTCATAGACACCCTAGAAATATAGGCAAATTGGACTATCAGTTCGCAGATGAAGCCGTACCAATGACATTTTCCAGTGAGTGTACAAAAGTTTAAGTCTCCCTTACAGACTGGAGAGCCATTCACATTCATATAATATTCCGTTAAAGTGTTGAATAAAATACATATACGACCAAAGCGTTACTTTGAATATTGCATTTCTTTTTCCGAAAGTAATCAATCAGATTAACGTCCTAGACTTCACAATCCACGGGAGCGGAAGCATGGGTCTAGGTTAGTATAAAATAACGCTGTCTGATGAAGACGTTCAACTATAGACAATGTGAAGGATGTAGAGTGTCGGCCTCTCCTTCTGTGAGCGTGAAGCTGAATTCTTGGAAAATAATCAATACAAAACCCAAAACTGTAGATTAATATGACGCTTCTTCCGCAAGGGTAACATCGATACTATTTTGATTCTTATGAATTCTATTGTATTGCATAAAACGAAACAATAGTTCTAAATCCAAGGTTAGAAGGCATAAAAATAAGGCCATTCAAGCAACGTGAATCGCCTTCTTTTTAAAAAGTTACTTGTGTTTTTCTCCAGATTCAAGCATCTAATATTCCTGACCTAAGCTATTTACAAAGGGCCATGCACATGCAAGTGGCTTAACAGCAGTTGTAGAAATTTTAAAATTACAAAATGGCGGCACGTCTCAGCAATATACCTTCAGCCTGGCAAGGATTAAAAAAGGAGTCAGCTGCGAACAACTGCCATCTCCTACTATACAGTACAAGAGAAAAAAACGGTGTTTTGAGTGGATGCAAAGGCACACACATGCGATGTACCGAGCGAGTGAAGTATCTTACTCCAGATACATGTTAATAAGAGGAGGAAAGAGATGCTAAGTTCCTTCCGCAATTTCCTTTACCAACTATGAGCCTATTCAAGGGTACGAATAATTTTAACATAGCTAAATAATTATTAGGTGATATAACTTTATTTTTACTTCCTACGCCTCTGGGAGAGGAGATATTGTAATCACTAAAAAATAGATATTATGATTTTTGTATTCTCTATGACATGTCCATCACGAAAAATTATGTCACTGTATGTCTGTCCGTTGGTTTGTCTGTTCGCTATAACTTGGGAAGTACTACTCGGATTTGGATGAAAGTTCACTATTATACCCACGATAAAAAAGCTTTGCAGTTCTGCAAATTTAAGTTTCAGAGGCTACTGATCATTTTCAGAAAAACTAGAGATTGAAATTCGGGGGCTGTGGATTGCAAGGGGTGGTGGATGGTATATGAAGCTATTTGTTTTTATACGCTCCCAACCCTGCTAATTCTTAGCACCTATTAGCCATATTAGATTTGCATGTACATTTGCCTTCAGAACTTAGGATGATAGATACATGGCCTACCGGTCGGGCTGACTAATCTAGCTGCACTCCAGCGCAAGACGGACGCACAAAATGAACGATTCATCGCTGCAGCGGTGGTCGTTGCCGCGCATATGTGGAAAGGGACGATGTTGCCAGATGGCTAGTGACTACCGGTAGGGCAGGAAAATAATTATATATGGCCTGTTTGACTGACTCCTTAGTCAACCTACTCGACGCCAATTTTTTATCACTGAGTAATATAGGGAGATAAATAGATCATAAAATGAGATCTCAAAATACAAAAAAAAATGTTCGTTCGAGGTTGTGGAATGAGAATCGGATGATAAGAAGAACGTATTAGATCCTTTTTCTCGTCGATATCGTCACAATAAGCAGCGGTTGAGAAGACGCGGCCAGGTCCGATAATTGGTTTTTGAGAGGAGATTTACGATTATTTCCCTTTGGAAGGAGTGAAAAGCGGTCGCGGCTGGGGTGTGGGATACGCTGGTCTCGGGAAATTATTGCCTCCAGACTGCAACGGCACAAAAAGGTAAATGCCTTCCTTGCAGTCTGCACCCAGCCAGTTGCCCCGACACGACACCGGTAGTAATGCATTGGCCAATAAAATCTGTTTGCCGGAAAATTGTTACAATGTGGTAAGCGACGATGTCACTAGCCCCGGTCCGCGCTTTATTCGAAGCTCCCTGTTTAGCTTGCTAATGCTCGTTAACATTACGGCCTTTCACTACGAGAAGTCTGGAATTCTTTTTCAAAGGATACTGACACACCAACGATCGTTTGCACTAAGAATGCACCGAGTACTCGCTTTGTACCCGGTACTTAGCATACTCGGCCATTTTACCGAGTACCCGGTTTTGCCAAGTATTAAATTACTCTGCCGGGAAATTATTGCAGACGCTAAGTCTGCACGAATATGTTTTTTTCAAACCTTTCTGATATGTTCTCCAACAAAATTTACGTATAATAACAAGAAATGGTCTAGGTTATAGCATATTTTTGTCAGTATCAAATATCCGATTTGGATAATTTTTAGTAAATGCCCACCGTCTTCTCCAGTAAGCCGGTATTTGCGGCACTTATTTTTCGGTCTTATTTCTATGTTATTTAATAAAAAATATGGATACTCAAGGAACAACAAAAGACTCCAAATAAAATAATGGAGCAAAAGTCGAAACGTAACGTAAGTAACTGGTATTCCACAGTTCTGAGGATAAAACCTTTATTCATACATAGGGATGATTTTGGTTTAGTCCTTCCCAAATCTGGAGTTTTGATTTGTGCTTCTTTTGTAACCTCCTCTCTACAGCTGCTCAAAAACCTGTAAATGTTTGACTTCAAAAATGTAACTTCCAAATATCTTACAAATATGTCCAAATGTGGTTTCAATTTTAACTCAATATTACAGCTGCCTTAATCAGCAGTAGACAATATACCTAGCTGTTGCAGGACTCTCAGATATTAAAAAAATCTGGTAATACCATAAGTGCTCTAACCTGTAAAGGTTTACTCACAAAAAGTTGTCAAAACTAGGCAGCCGTTTTTTGTGCTACGTTAACTTCTTGGAAAAGTAAATCAAACATGAGAATAAAGAAACCAACGCATATACAGTACCGAGCAAAAGTAGAGAAACATACCACATTACAAATAATAAACCAGAAAGATTTACTCTAACCCAAGCCTGTACGCTTAAGTTTTTTTTTGTATGACTGCCTCAAGCTAATGAAATGCTTATCTTTGTATACATTCTTTTTTTTCAATATAATATGGTCTGTTTTTTGTTCAACGATCAAAAGTAGAGAAACATTTAGTAAATATTTAGTTTATATTTAGTCGTTGATTAGAATGGTGTTGTTTTTGAGTGTATTTGGTAAAGTGTATTTCCAAAACATGGCCAGAGGAATTACTTTAAATTTGCAAATAAAAGAATTGATTATTTTAAAATATATAAGCCGATCGGTAATTTGCAAAACTATTACGCTGTTCCGCCTCAGAAAATCGTTGGTAAGCACTCCTAAGACTGGTAGACCGCGAAAAACCACACCCAGGATTGATAAGAAAATTAAAACACTCGCTCTTAAAAGTCCATTTACTACTGCTGTCGACATAAAAGCTCCACTTGAAGAAGTAAATATTGGTGTCCATACTGTTCGAAGACGTTTAAGCTAGAGTGCTTTACCAGCAAAGAGACCATCTAAAAAACCATTTATTTCCAAGAAAAATCGGACCGCTCGACTTCAATTTACTTACGTTCATTTGAACTGGTCAGAAACAAGGTGAAATTCTGTATAATTTTCTGATGAAAGTAAATTTAATTTATATTCGGCGGATGGCATTTTATGGGTAAAACGTCCTAAAAACTAGCGATTTGATCCTAAGTCCACTTTGGGCGCAATCAAACACGGAGGCGGGAAGGTTCAAGTATGGGGTTGCTTTTGTGGTCTTCAAATGGGACCCATCATCAAAATTGAAGGAATTATGGACCGGTACAAATACTTGGAAATATTAACTGATACCATGCTACCTTACGCAGCAGAAAACATGCCTCTACGGTGGCGGTTCCAGCACGACAACGACCCCAAGCACATAGCGAAAATAATAAAAACATTGTTTGCAGATCACAATATTAATGTCATTAAGTGGCCAGCTTAGAGTCCAGACCTTAACCCTATAGAGAAACTATGAGATTTAGTTAATAAAAAAATTCTGACTGAACATCCAGAAAAGTTCAAAAATAGTGCCGAACTATTTGAAACAACCGAAGTCGCCTGGAATTCTATTCCAAAAGAAACAATAGATGCCCTAATTGGTTCTATGAGAAAGATACTATATGTCTAGCAGTTATCAAAAATAAATTTTATTTTCATGTTGGCTTTGAATTACATATTACATTGAGTTATAATAGAACATAAGTGTTTAGTTTACTTTAATAGTTTAATAAAATCTTTAAAAAAAGATCATGTTTCTCCACTTTTTCTCGGTACTGTATAATCTAAATAGTAGCTGAAACAAGTAAAAAGTAGACTCCACTCCACCGAGTACTCGGTATGCGAATCTAACCATACTGGGTACTTGGTGCATCCCTAATTTATACTTAATAAATAAGATCCAATATATATTTTTTGTACATGGTGGCCAACTAAGAATGCGAGGTACTGTATCTGGGAACCTATCAATCGTAGAGGCTTGCAACAAAAAAAGTTCTTACTAAAACGACAAAGAGAAAAATCTGGAGAATGTTTTTCTGAAATGGCCACTAGAGGGCGTAACTGCAATCTTGAACTTAAAAAAATTATGTTTCTGTGAATCCCGCTTTATTATCCTAACAAGTAAATACCTGATCTCTAAAATCAAGGATAATCTGAATCTTTTTTGTGTGAAAATGTTTGCTATATCTCTAAAATTAAAGTAGTGGGGGTATTCTAAGGTTTCCGTAAAAAGTACCCTGTATCTTCGAAGCAACTGGGCCAATTTTAACAAACTTGGGGGCTAGTTGAAAAGAGCTATTGTTGAGTTACAAATGTTATAATATTTGAAGTTTTGTTACGTTTACAGAGGGTTTTTTCGACATTCCGACACAATTGGTTAATTTTCTCAAAAAAATTAAATGCATTGGCATGATTTCTTATGACTAAATTCCTCGTCTTAAGTTCTACCGAACAAAAACGCGCAATGTTTAAATACAAATGATTTCTAGATGGAAAAATTGTTTGACAGCACCTGACAGCAGTTTTTTCGAGTTTAGCCGCGGCAAAACTTGACAGCTGTTGTCACCAAAAATTACAATTCATTTGATAACAAGTAATTATAGTCTCCTAGGACACCAGAAAACTTTTGTAAGCTATGTGTATGCATAATAATGAAAACTCGTGAAATAGTCATGAATGCAGGTACGCCCTCTAGTGGCCATTTCAGAAACTTGAAAATATTTTCCGGGTTTTTACCTAGGCTGTTTTAGTAACCGTTTTTGTCGGAATCCTCTACGATTGATAGGTTCCCAAATACAGTACCTCGCATTCTTAGTTGGCCACCCTGTACATGGAAAAGTTAGCATTATTTTTTTTTGAAATCACATTGAAGAAATAACTGAAAATGCTATACAAGGTTGAAAATACGGATTTTTCATCAACATATTCTATTTTCAGGCAGAATATGACTTGATTGATTTCGCTCTCTGCGAACATAACCAACTGTATAGAACATTGATTCATACTTTTTAACAATAATCGACAATCAGTATAGATCTAATCATTTGCATAAAGCCATAAAGGATAGTCTTCTCCAATTTCCTTCTTGCTGATTCAGTCAAACATAAAATATGCATCTGTGCTTATTGCAATACGGCAGCAGCTCACCCTCCTCATAGGAATAATTCCTTTGGATTATATTATGCACCCTCTCTCCTCGAAGACATTGCATCGCAAGAAGGGCTCTTTCATAATAACATGTACATCTATGCTATGATGCCGATCTGCAAAGATGCCGACACTGGCTAGAACAGTACTTTGTATGCAACAGCCCTGCAGGGATCTTCTCAGAGGTCAGGTAAGTTAGTAATCTGGAATGTCTTTGTAAGGGGTCCTTTGGCATCCCTTTGAAGGAATAAAGGCGATCGTTGAGTAACATTGGCCATAAATATGCAGCTGAGTTCGTTGATCGCAATAAAATACTTGCAAGTCCTAAACCTACATTGTCGACAGGTAAAAAGTTTAAACTTGAAAGGAGAATTTTTAAAAATTCTTGCGAATTCACAATCTACACAAGGACTTGTTTCTTCAGTAAATCGGATGAGTAGATGAAGAATCCAATTTCAGTTTCTGACTCAGACCAATAGAAGACGTCATAACATCAATTTAGATACTTCAAACAAGATTTCGTTGTGCTTTGAGATGTTTTTTATGGCCGCAATTGGAACTATGAAGGTTTGCATTGAGAGTTCCCTTATTAAAGACCTGGGTTAAAATCAAAGTAACGGTTTGCCCCTGATTATTTATTCATACGTAATGACAACAAAGCGTATGCATTTATAATCACAATTCCTTGAGGTTTTTCAGTACTGGCAAAAAACCTATGTTCTTTTGTGTAGTGACATCTCAGTGATACCCCAATCATTTGCTAACTATTATGCCTTATAAGTTATATACAATCCTTACACTAGCACTATAGCACTATCGAGAAAACTAAGTATCCACTGAGCGTGTAGCATAATATAAGTGAGGAAAGGTAAACAAACATCATTCTGTAGATAGCCTCGGTCATATTTCACGAGATTAAACTTGTTAATTGTGCAGATGAAATTTATCAGAGCGACCCATTAGCTGACGAACAGGGTTGGTGTGGAGATAATGCAGCAGAAAGCAGAAAGCATTCTACATTTTATCTACCGGAGTGCAAGAATGGGTGGATGTTTAGCCTTTAATACCTCGTGCGCCCAAACTCAGTCATCTTCTTAATTCCTTTCTAGATCTATCTGCTTTAATTGCCGTCTTTGCTAACAAGCTTATCGTTGTAATCTACTGTATTAACTAGTAGAAAGGACTCACTTTACCAAAGGGGAGAAATGGAAGCAATAAAGTGTATATATGATTTTGATCGTATCGCAAGGAAAATAAGTGTGGTGATTTGATAATTATTTTGTTGATCCCTGTAAAAGACAAGTGGTACAGTTTATGTACTAGGGGAACTTTTTGATACTACACACGGCCCAACGTATTCATCGTTTGCTAGAGCAGTCGATAGAACGGATGCTCTTGCTTGAAATCCTGTAGATAAGAAGGTTTGTCAGGTCTGGCTGCTCGTAGTAAAAAAGGGAAGAAAGGGAGGAAAGTGCTTCTGTTGGTATTGATGTTCATGTGATAAATTCAACGTTTGTTTTCAAAAAACTCACCTTGCGTTGAGCGTAAAATTAAACGATTCAATTTTCTCCACAGAGTAATGTGAAGTCTGTTATATTTGCAAACCATGTCACAGAGTGACTTTACTACCTATTTGAAACGATAATTCTCCACGAACTCTGTATATGGTGGCTTACAAACTACCCGACTATCGTACATAGTCTACTAGATTAGCAAACCTCGAAGTGCACACAGAATTATACTTTGGGTCCAGTCCGAAGACATCACTTTGTTTATTCACTATGTAGTCCGCCCCTGGAGTACGATCCGCGCACCAAGTTGAAAGACGAGAATCCCCACCTCCTCGCCGCGCCCTGGCCACTCGCGTTGAATCATTCGCTTTTTGGTGCGCGATCCGTGCAGTCGCCCGGCCTGCTTCAGTTCAGAAAACGCGTGCGATTTCTCTTTTCGGTACATAGTGCTCAGTGAGTAGGTAGGTAAGTTCACAACAAGGCTATTCTTTTTGATACCACTTAGCAGTCTGTTACATAATTGATTGGCGTATTCAACCAGATTGAATACGTTAACCAATGGTTATACTTGTTTAACAGAAACCATGGAAAAATCAGGAATTTCGGAGGCCAATTCACCCAGCTCCTTGAGAGACATGATTCGGGCCATTTTACAGGAGGAGCTCGAGGCAAGGTCAGGTGGTTATCGTTCTCGCACTAATTCGAGAAGTTTATCCCGAAAGAGTCGACACAGCAGATCCATGTCTCGTACCAATTCACCTCATCATTTTAGACGCTCCCGCTCTCGCATCAGCCGTAGGCGTTCAAGGTCACGTTCTAGGAGTAGTAACAGTCGCAGTCGATCACCGAGCGTGTCGAGGCGACGTAGAGAGAGACGGGAATATTTGCGTCAAGAGAAAAACTCAGGCAGCCCATCTGATAAGGTACAGCGTCAGGTAGACTCGGCTGGCCGTTCTCCGTGCGAGGCGGAAGCTCAGATTCTGACAGGGCCGGACTTGGGAACGGTACCAACTGAGAAAAATGATATGGAGGATGTTTTGATGCTTAGTGAAGGTGAGTGTCTCCCATTATCGGAAGACATATTAAATATCCTGGGTGTAGATCCTAAAAAAGCCAATAGGTCTAACTTCCAACTACACGGTGCCTTAGCTTCTCGATGGTCCCACATTTTGGCCAACGGACTTTCCACCGAGGACACCACCATCATTAGAGAAAAACACATTGTGCCTTCTAACTGTGCCTCTTTACACCCTCCGAAGATAAACCCCGAAGTGAAAGCCATTCTCTCTTCTACTCATTTAACGAGAGATGCCACCCATTCCGGGTACCAATTGAACATTGGTACCGGACTGACCGCCATGGGGAAAGCTTTTAACGTCATTTTGGAAGAAGAAACCCAGATTCCCAAGGATATCAAGGAAAAGATTTTATCGAATTTGACAGATTCTGCGCGAATCTTGGCGGCACTCTTTCACGACATCTCTAAAACTAGAAAGTACCTGATCAGCCCAGTACTCAACAAATCAGTTAAAGAACTGACTGAAAACACCTTACCAGGGGAGTTCTTATTCGGGCCAGATTTAGGTGAGCGGGCGAAAAATTTGAAATCTTTGGAGAAGGCCGGACAGGACCTACGTTTGTCCTCTATCCCCTCACGCAGTAGCTCTCAAGTGACTCGGTCTTTCAGTAATCCTGAAAGAAGAGGGGGGGGAGGCAACTCGTCAAAGAATGTAGGCGCTTTAAACAGGTATCGCCCGTCTTACCGCAAGAGGGAGGTGAGGCAGCACAAGGGCAATTCCTCAAAACAGTTTGCTCCGAACAGACAACAGCAGTCCAGAAAACGTTGAAGGTAAAACAAGTTCTATTTGCTGGTCGGCTACAATTTTACCTCAACTCTTGGTCAAAACTAACTTCAAATCCGATAGTCTTATCCTGGATTCAAGGTTACCGGATTCCCTTTAAATGCACACCTCCATTACGTCAACCTTTGGGCACAAATAATTTTTCTTCGACAGAAACATCGCTAGTTCGAGTAGCTATACGCGACTTGCAGAAGTCCGGGGCCATAATCAAATCTGAGTCAAGGCCCGATCAATTTATCTCTCCATATTTTCTTGCAGATAAATCCAACGGGGGAAAAAAGATTTATATTAAACCTGAAACAGTTAAATGAATATGTGGAATGCCCGCATTTCAAAATGGAGGACCTTCGTACGGCTATAAAATTGACTCATAAAAACGTGTACATGTGCACAATCGACTTGAGAGATGCGTATTTTTTAGTACCTGTCCACAGCGACCATCAACAATTTCTAAAATTCTACTTTGATGGCCAATTGTATCAATTCACTTGCCTACCGTTTGGGTTATGTACAGCTCCGTTATGTTTCACAAAGCTTATGAAGCCAGTCGTCTCTTTTCTCCGCAATTTAGGCATCTCTACAGTCAATTATTTAGACGATTTTCTAATCTTTGGAGTTTCCTATGAATCCTGCCTTAATAATGTTAGCACAACCATTCGGTTTTTAAGCTCATTGGGTCTTATCATCAATAACAGCAAAAGCATTCTGGTACCCACTACTCGTATAAGATTCCTCGGCTTTCTGATAGATAGTGTTAATTTAACAATTGAACTTCCTGCCGAAAAGAAAAATCACATCCTCAGGTTAGCCTCATATTATTTGAACCAATCGAGATGTAGAATTCGCGACTGGGCAAGGTTCATTGGCACCTTGGTGTCGGCTTGTCCTGGTGTGAAATACGGGTTTCTTTATTGCAAATCTCTAGAAAGGGAAAAATTCTTAGCTTTAGAGAAAAACAATGGAAATTATAACGCAAGTATGGCTATTCCTGAAAACATAAAGAGCGATATTTCATGGTGGAAAGATCACATTTCAACAGCTTTCAATGACATAAGGTATGATTCCTTTCATATCACCATCTTTACCGACGCATCGCTAACAGGATGGGGGGCTTGCTCTGGCCAGGATAGAACCCACGGTTTCTGGTCCGACTCCCAAAAAC
This sequence comes from Acanthoscelides obtectus, assembly GCA_963669975.1. Lineage (NCBI taxonomy): Eukaryota > Metazoa > Arthropoda > Insecta > Coleoptera > Chrysomelidae > Acanthoscelides > Acanthoscelides obtectus. The sequence goes on from CAVLJG010000008.1 coordinate 40,820,380, forward strand.
TATTGCATATAAATAATTTGGAATTATGGGCTATATTTTACGGCATCCAGTGTTATGCAAAACTTTTAAAAAAATTGCAATATCCTAATTCGATGCGACAATACAACAGCCGTTTCTTACATTAACAGAATGGGGAGTGTTCGGTTTCCAGAGCTATGTTCTCTGGCTAAACAAATTTGGCAATGGTGTGAGGAAAGAAATCTCTGGCTTTTTGCATCATACATCCCATCTAAAGATAACGCTATAGCAGACGATGAGTCCAGGAGCTTGAATTTTGAAACGGAATGGTCATTATCTCAAACTGCCTTCGACCATTTAACCGACATCTTCGGAAAACCAGAGATCGATCTTTTTGCCTCTCATACCAATGCGAAATGCGAGGTATACGCTTCCTGGCATAGAGATCCAGGATCTACATATATCGATGCGTTTACAATTCGCTGGAACAGTTTTTATTTTTATGCATTCCCCCCTTTTACCTTAATTCTCCGAGTTTTACAAAAAATAATTCAGGATAAGGCTGTCGGAATTTTGGTGGTTCCTTGGTGGCCTTCACAACCTTGGTACCCACTTTTCCGTCAGTTATTGATCGACCAAGAAATTCATTTTCCCCCTTCACCTGATTTACTATCTTGTGCGGTTTCCAGGTCACATCCGCTGTCGAAAACCCTTACCCTGGTAGCAGCGAAGTTATCAGGCAAGCGTTTTTGAGTAGAGAGGTGCCGGAATCTGCTATTTCTACAATCATCGCCTCAGTCTCCAGATCCACATTGCAGCAATATAACAGCTCCTACAAATTGTGGTGGGAATTTTGCTTTAGTAATGACATTTCGATCTTTAAACCCACAATCAAAGACGTGGTGTCATTCTTGCAAGAGTTGACAAAGAAGAAAAACCTCACGTCTGGCACTTTTAATTCTCATACATCTGCTCTTTCACTAATTTGCTCAACTGATTTAGCATCCAATCCTATAATTAGACGCTTCAAAAAAGGCATTCATCGTTTACGGCCTTCTCGGCCAAAATATTCGGCCACCTGGGATCCTATACCTCTCCTAAGTTATCTAGAAAAGTTACCATCTCCACTTAGCCTCCAAAGTCTGTCACAAAAATTGACAACGTTATTAGCTCTAATAACAGGAGAAAGACTCCAGACAATTTCTCTTATTCGTCTTTCACATACCTCCCATGGTCCCAGCGAAACTACCATTAATATTTCAGACCCAATTAAAACCAGTCGAATTGGGAAACCTCAACCAACCTTGCATATACCGGTTTTTCAACAAAACCCTTTCCTGTGCGTAGCCACCATCCTGAAGGAATATATTGACAGAACAGCTAGCTTGAGAGAACCCGACAACGATTTTCTATTCGTGACATATAAAAAACCACATACCAGGGCGTCCAAAGACACTTTAAGCAGATGGGTAAAACAGACTCTTGCATCGGCGGGTGTCAACACAACACTTTTTACGCCCCATTCAGTCAGGCATGCGGCTACCTCAACGGCGTTAAGAAAAGGCGTTTCCGTAGATAGTATATGTAAAACAGTTGGTTGGACGCAACATTCCACATTTGCAAAGTTTTATAATCGTCCTTTACAAACCAACAATGAGTTTGCAAATGCCATTTTGGACATAAATGCCTGATTAGTTAGAACAGTTTAAGAGTTTGTGACGTACTTTAGGTACTCTAGTTGTTTTTTGAAAAAATATTACTATTAGGGTAAATGTTAAAAATTGACCCCTTGTTTTTTGCTTTTGTTTATGAGAATGCAGAATATATGTTTTTGCCTTTTTGTGTTTGTATACTTGTATTTTTTATATCATCAACTCGCTCGCAACTCTATCTCATCTTTAAACATCTACATAGTGAATAAACAAAGTGATGTCTTCGGACTGGACCCAAAGTATAATTGATCGATCAAACGAACTTACCTGAAGTGAAGTTCGATCGTAATTATACGAGGGTCCAGTCCGAAGACATCACCCCCACCCTATATGCAACCCTCCCAAGTTGCGAGCAAGTACCATTTCTTTAAACAAATGATTCAACGCGAGTGGCCAGGGCGCGGCGAGGAGGTGGGGATTCTCGTCTTTCAACTTGGTGCGCGGATCGTACTCCAGGGGCGGACTACATAGTGAATAAACAAAGTGATGTCTTCGGACTGGACCCTCGTATAATTACGATCGAACTTCACTTCAGGTAAGTTCGTTTGATCGATCAATTATAACGGTCGAATGGAAGACAATACCGCCGTTCAAGTCCTCCGTTGATTCTGTGTCCCGGCGAACTGAGCGAACCTTCTGTTTGCCATCATTGAATCGGTTCAAAACTAATAATGCCTCTCTTAATGGACCGCCTCAGTTATAGATTCAACTGTTTGAACTTCACCGTCGCGTCGGCCAGTGGGAGTTTCACTTTATTCCAAATCCAGTATACAGTGGAATAGATTATCAGTTTGAATATAATGATAACTTCTGGGGGTATTCAGAGGCGTTAGAATATCAAACAGTCTCTCCTGTTTCTAATCGCGAAAAATTTCATAAATAATATATACTAAGTGAAATCCGAACACCCAGTTTAAATGATTTTATTTTAATAAAAGTTGGTGAATGTATTTATCTTACTGTAAATAACAAGTGAAAAAATTTTCAGCCTTATCAGTTGGACATTCCGGTTTTCATACTGCTTCTTTTAATTCACTAACGCTATAAAAATGAATATTTCAGCCGCAGTAAAGAATCAACATTGACGGATTTTGGTTCTTGACATCCTTTACGATCGGTTACGATGCCTAGAGTACGGAGACCTGTACGATTTCGTCAACTTAGTGAGTTTGATAGGGGCCGTATAGTGGGACTTCGGGAAGCTGGACTTTCTTTTCGGGCAATTCCAGTTAGAGTGCAAAGTGTAGACACTGTGGTTAGGTGTTGTCAGGCGTGGCTTCGAGAAGGCCGTACGCAAAGAGCAAGAAGCACTGGACGCCGCCGTAGAACAACAGACCGTGAAGATCGCCTCCTAAGATTATTGGCCTTAAGGGACCGTTTCTCCACTACCAGGTCCATTGCAAATGAATGGTTTGCAGAACACGGAAGACCTATTGGCATGCGAAGTGTTTACCGACGAATGAGAAGTTTTGGCTTGTTTTCATACCGGCCACACTGGGTCCTCCCTTTAACTCGAGAACACCGACGTAATCGCCTTGAGTGGTGCAGACAACGGTCACTCTGGGATCAGAAATGGAACAGTCTTTAGTAACGAGTCTCGATTTTGTTTAGGCATGCACGATGGTCGTGCCAGGGTTAGAAGGCGACGTGGTGAAAGGAGGAATCCACAGTTTTTTGTTGAAAGACATGCTCATCACACTGTTGGAGTTATGGTTTGGGGTGCTATAGCTTATGGTTCCATTTCACCTTTAATCTTCATCAGAGGTAACATGAACGCGCAGCGTTATATCCACGAAGTTCTAGAACCCCATCTTTTACCCTATCTTGACACCCTGGCAGATCCAACTTTCCAACAAGATAATGTCCGACCACATGTTGCAAGAGTCACAATAGACTTCTTTCAACATTGACCACCTGATCAGAAGCATGCCTAGGCGCGTTGGAGAATGCGTAGCACATCAGGGTGCATCCACACATGATTAAAGGTCAAAGGGCTTTAAGGCAGTGCAAACATTTTGAAATTTTTATCATTTACTTATTATGCTTCATTAAGTACTTATACAAAATTTTATTAAAATAAAACCATTTAAGCTGGGTGTTCGGATTTATATGTCACTTAGTATATTATATTTTTTGATATCACGACATTTACATTATGAAAGACTATGCCACGTATTTTTGTCTGCACGTTAATCCTAGGCCCGTCTATAACTTGGAAAGTACTGTTCGGATTTCGATGAATTTTTTACACAAGGTTACAACTATGCCAAAGACAAAACAGCTGTGTAGTTTATGAAACGCTTTTTCAGTAGCTACTGGCCATTTTCGGAAAAAAACAATTTCTAATTATACGCACCTTTTAATACATTTGCTTAAATATCGCGTCTCGTCTAGGTCGCACCTGCTGTAAATTACGAACTTACTTCTGCACCCAATTTTTTTTTAATACTACCGCCTCATCGCCATCCTCATCGCGCTGGCTAGCATAGCATGGCTGACGTTGCCAGATGGTCGATACGTTACGCGTTATCAAATGGGTAGAACTATGGACTAATTGTATGGGCCTGTTTTGCTAACTTGAGCCATCCAATTTTTTTGTGTTATACACGCTTGTATTTTTTATAATAAGCGTTGCGTGGGAAAGGTATTAAACCTACCTGAAGACATTTTTAACTTTCTTCCTATCTTAGGGTGTATGAAAAATTTAGAATGCGTAGCAACATTGAAAAGAGGCTCCAATTTTGTGACGTATTTTGATCCATTACTCGGTCTGGAAAAGCTTGAAAATCCAAAAGTCTGGGAATATCCATGAGGCAAGCATATTTGACTGAATTGTTTTTGTCACATTTTGATATATCAAAGTACTTACGGCAACCCATTTGAATCTGTTGTGAATAAATGCAGTGATGAAATTTAATATATTCTAAACATTTCATCTGTTCTGGAAATCTTATGTAACATTTGTGTACGTTCCGTTCCTAGGCGTCAACGGGGAACGAGTAAAGGCATGTAATGTATATAATTTATCCTCTAGCTAGACAGTCCGTCTTCACATAGTTAAAGCATATATAGTTCGGTATATCATGGTGTAACTCGTGTAACGCATTTAGATAAACTTCAGCGCGATGCGGTTTGACCGTTACACAGACAAGCGCCCTAAATGACAGACTGCCCGAGGCAGCAGGCGCTGAAACAGAAGACGAACGCCGCGCCGCAACGGACGGTGGTCAAGGCACACTCGAATTATGCAAAAAGGGAAACGGCAGGCAGAAAGGGCCAAACGAGCCATTGAAAGGGTGAAAGCAAGGCAAGGAAAGGACACTCTCGTGGCTTGGTGGCTGCTCACCCGCTCCTTGGATAATGACACGGCGGAGGAAGGGAAAAGAACGTCATGTGTTCAGCGAGGGACAGAAACACCATCGCAAATGCTATGCCGCTCAAGTTATTAGAAGAAAAGAGATGCCATGTGGGGACACGAGTTTAGGGGAAACTTATGTTACAGGTTTGTTCCTATGCGTTTGTATCTGGTACGATATAATACTATGGGAATATGCAAGTATATAATGCCTATGGTATTAGCGGCCTCACGATGTCGGCTCTAAGCAATCAGAGTTACGCGACCATGTATGGAGCGTGCTGCGTTCTGGACCGTTCGCGATGCCATTACTAGTATTCAATACCCGTGTACCCATGCTGTCATCTAGGCTGAGATATCCCACCTTAATGTTAATAAAGTATTGAAGCTCCTCTATTCGCTACACATTCGTTAAGTCGGCGCGGCATTGATTGGCTTAGGTGATTGATGTCTTCTTGGTGTATATCAGGCCATCTGAATTTGGTTTCGTAGAGCCTCCAATGTTTGTGGAGGGTGCGGTGAATTTTGCAACCTTCTTCACATCAGGTCCCATAGATGTTCGATGGGGACAGGTCTGGAGATCGAGCAGACCACTGAAGCAGATTTACTCAGGACGCTTCTAAAAAGTCTAAACTAACACGTGCATTGTCTTCCTGAAAAAGTGGATCTGGCAAATTTTTCCAAAAAGGGAAGCAGATGTGGTTGTAAAACTGCGTGGATATAGCGCTGGACAGGCATGCTACCTCGAATGAACACTAATCGTGACCTGCTCCCGTTCACCAAGTCTCCTCCTTGGGCTTGGACGGCCATCATGTATGCCCAAACAGGATATGGACTTATCGCTGAGCACTACTGAGATCCGTTCCATATTCCATTCGAGTCAAGAAAGAGACGGTATGAAAACAGTTCAAAAGACCTTATTCGGCGATAAAACGCCCTTGTGGAAATACAACCTCTAAGTGCTAGTTGCCTCAAATAACGATCATGTCGCTCTGTAGTCTGTCTTAGCGATTTCTCTAAAAAAAACTCCGGCTTCACCTAACCCGATTATCCGTCCCCTCTCAAGCTCGGAAAGTTGAGTGGAATTAGCGGATCTGCGAACTCTAGGCATGATAATGCGATGAAACAAATAGAACTAGCACAGAAAAATCTTTGAATATCAAGTAAACATGTTCATATTGTTCGCATCCTGATATGACAGAAAAAGTACGGCTCGAAATGCCTTCAACATTTCATCATCGTATACTTCCATGATAACAAATCTGCTTACAAGTTTTTATCAAAATTCAATAAATAATCCTGTGTGTTGCATTTTGTATGACACTTAGTATATTTTAAATCATCACTCGTTTTTTATGTGACCCTGGTTTCCGGTTAATATGAATTGGGAATGAGTTATAACGGAAGCTTCGTTCGAAAAGTTTCCAGCGTTGCTATGGCGGAGTTTTTGCGACCACTTCAGCGGTTTAATTGTTTGAACTACCACGAAGCGGCTAGGCTGCCAGTTTTGGTTCCCCTGGTACTTCTACTTAAGTACGTTCAAATAAAAAAATAGGCTGGATGGTGTATTTATTGAGAGAAAGTTACTTACGGTTTCAGGCTATTCAAACTATATCGTTGATTTTTAATGAACATCTAATTACAATGAAACGTATACGTATTTCTGTATATTTCAAAGACTAACGAATATATAGTGGAATAGGTTAACTGCTACATCGACCGTTCTACTATTTTTCTGGAAGATGGAAATTGCATGTTCAGTACACTCATCTGGCAATAAGAAGGATTTTTTTGGTTCCATTATGTTGAATGTGTATATTTGAATCCCATTAGAGGATCCACACGGTTCATTATCTAACTCTCCAAAATTGGCAGCATGATTCTTCACGATTTGATGATCATTATACGCTTTGGCATTCCAAAATAGTGAAATATTTCATGTTTCTACGCATCTAATAAAACTCTACTATGTAAAAGCAAGGTGTTCCCTCTAAAGACGAGACCGATTCAACATAGCTCATTGCTGGATTAGCTTCAATTCAGTTCCGTTTGGCGTGTTAAGTGCCTGTTAATAGAACTACAGAGGCTACGCCACGAATTGCTGCTTGCTACCAGCTGCGTGTTGTTATCGACCAAGATCATTAAGATACGTTCCGTTTTATGTGGTCATTTCAACATTTTGATGGGGTGCCTTAATGAAAAAATCACCACCGCATTCGTTTTTATTTAGCATAATGCGCTGTGATTATCTATCGGATAAGCAATCGCGTAAAAATCATGTTAGGGGATAAGAAATTATGTTTATTTAATTGGATCCAGGTTTAAAATGTGAGATTCTTCGATTCATGTTTTATCAAAACATCTATTCTTCATTGTAGATTTTTATGTTTAGCAAGTTGAAATAATATTCTATTTAATGTTATGATGGCGAAGGACTCAATAACCGCCTCAACAGATATAGGCTTTTTTTGTAATCTTTGGTATAGTCGAACCTCGGCATATTTAAGAAAAATGTAAATTATTATAGTTATATACTGCTTTAAAAAGACACGTTTTTAGTTTATTGTAGTACAATGTATCATAATTTAAGCTATTCAACAGTAGATAATCAGAAATACTCAGTAATATTAGAAAGCTCAATTTTGGAATTTAGGCTGACTACGATTGAAAAGGAAAAAGGCTAACATCTAAAAAAAAAATTGTTTCAGATCTTAACAAATTAGTGAATTTGGAAACAATAATAAAATGCTAACTAAGAGTTGTGTAAATTCTAAAACACTGCCGTATGCATTTTTTAAAATCACAATTCTCAGTAAAATATGATGAAATGTAGGCTACTGGGATATTAGCAGCTCCTGGTCTATATTCTTATTGTGATAGACGAAAGAGTATCGGGTAGATATCCGAACACGCGATATCGAAATGAATCTTCAGAAATCTTGGTTTAGTGACAGGTAGCGGTAACGAATAGAAGCGGTGTAGGCAGTTCTAGCAGCGTCAAGCTACATTGGAAAATGCCGGAAACCACCGAGGATAAATTAACTCACCACCATCAGAAAATATTGCCTTGTAAGGAAATATTCAGACAATTTACAAAAAGGAGATAATTTCCAATAAGAAAATCGATTCTAGGAGCCTTGTGTTTTAGATCTAGGCTAATCGTTCCCTCCACATCAATTCCTAGTATCTTAAAAACTTGGAGCTTCCACAAGAGGGACGATTGAACATCTGCAAAAGGAAAAGAAAAGCGGGCGGATAGCAAACTTTTTCATGCGGGGGGTGGCAAATCTAAGGAAGCTTATACGAGTTACTTAAAGCAACTATGTCAAATATGCATATCTTAGGAGGAAGTTAGCTTCTCGAGGAAGCCATGACTTGGGACTGGAGTCTAATTGTATAGGACTGTTTGACTGACTTTTTTCTAACACGCTTTTATAAGCTTGGCCTGTATGCATGTATGTATGTATATAACGGAATCTTTGAGCATAATTTTCAGCAATTTGACAATGCAATGATTTGATAACAGTTTTCCATTATCCTTATTAGGACCGCCAGGATTGATAAATATTCTTTTGCAGTTTCGGACTTACTCTTTGTTGGTTTGGGCACTCGGCACAGCACAATGGAGGCAGATACTTTTTCAAGGTAGTGCATTCTCACCTTGTTCATTGCGAATGTTGCCATTAATCCTGAGTTGGGCTTCGACCGTCCACAAGATGCATGGTTGTACAGTCGATCATGCAGTCATTTATCTAGGCTCGCGACTGTTTGCTGCTGGACAAGCTTATGTAGCACTTAGTAGTGGAAAATCTTTAGACGGTATTCAGACTGAAGAACTTGACTGCTCTAAGTCAACAGGAAAAATACCATGCAACAGTGAAGCTGTGAATGAAATGATCAGATTACGAAATGATTCGTAACCCATTTCAATACCACATGTCCACAAAAAACTAATTGATAAATCGAACTAGAAAATAAAAAATATATAATAGTTTAAAAAACTGAAATACACGCTTTTATACCTAACCTAACAGAAAATTAGAAAATATTTTTTAATTACAAAGAGTTTATATTACAAGAGTAGATGGTTGAATAATCAATGATAATTAATGACTTCAGAATAAAATTATAATAAGATTTAACAGAATAATTCAATTCAAAGCAAAAAGCGTGGGCTGCATTTTTTACATTTTCATAACTCTCATAGATAGCTGCCAGTAGAATGATTGTAACATTTGAAATATCAAGCACCCCACGCTTTTTACTCTGAATTGAATTATTCTGTTAATAACTTAATTTTTTTTATAATTTTATTTTGAGGTCATTAATTATGATTGATTGTTCGACCATCTACTACTGTAATATAAACTATTTGTAATTAAATATTGTTTTCTACTTTTTAGTTCTGTTAGCTATAAAAGCATTTTTTTTTTTTAGTTTTTTTAGGGCCAATTTCACCAACATTAATATCAGTTGGACCAATAGGAAAATACCTTATCGAAATGCAATTTGCCGGAAGCTATCAAAACTCTCTGAATATCAGTTATTTCTATTGAAATGTTGAATAAAGTCGTGAAAAAACGGTTGAATTATAAATTAGGGTACATTATAGATGTAATATTATGATTAGAATTTCAAATTCTTATCGTTCCAAAAAAGATTGTCAGTTATTTAAATGGACCAATGTAAATGAGAGAAATAATAGGTCGATTTTCTAGCTATTATATTTAGTAGGATGTTTTCCCTGTTTTTGATGACTGTTCATGCATGGCAATCTAGTTTTTTCTGTATATCACGATTTTTGTTGTTTTGCAAAAAAAAAGATATAAAACGTATTCCAGCTGGTTCATCATCTTTTGTTACATCAAAAACAATTTGTGCCAATTTATTATCTAGAAATTGACACCAAATGTAAACAAACAGCACATTCTGCATTTCTGGATCCTAAAACATCGATATTTGTAAAAGTATCCGCATCCACCTATTATTCATCGTCTAGATCAGTCAGAATGAAAAATAGCTATTTATGAAAATATATCTCCAAACATTGTTATATTTTCTTATTATTTCTATTATTATATCACATCTGGGATATCAATTGCTTTTAAAGTGATCTGCACATCTGCAGTGTTGCCGAACCAGCAAAAAAGCGGAATCTGTAAATAGTGTCGTTGAATTCGGTATAAGCTAAATGCCGTCCCAAGATCAGTGGTAGATCAAGGACCTTTGAGTCATGAAAAACGTCTGTTATTGTATTGGGCGCGCACACAACACGTTTTTTGAGGGCATAGTTCTATATTACAACTTGTACAATGTGCATACTGGTCGCTCTTTCAAAGTATGTACTTTGCAACCATTTTGGAAACTCCTTTTTCGATTCTTGCTTATAGGATTGTGAATATTTTTCTGTTTTACCCCTGAACTCCTCTCATTTTAATTGAATTTTATTTTGAAAGCAGACAGGTTTCGTTTCTTTATTGCTTGTCCGGTGATGAGGTAATGACGGTAATCTATTAGTCTGTACCTTTTGTATGCACAAAAATCAATTCAGGGCAAGCGGAGTAAGGGATGAGGATGTGCGTTCGTAATCATAGGCTACCCAAATCTACGCCTCTCATGTGCCCGACTGCCTGAGTGTGTATCCATATGAATGATTGATATGGGGCATAAAACTACGAAGACTACATATAATTAACTTTTAGCTTTATTTTTGGTTTCAGCTCTTTTTCGGCAAGTATTTAAATTACTTTGAAAAATCGTGGAGAATGATGTTATCGGTAAATATTATCTTTTCGGTAAAAATACCTAAAAATCCGGTTCAAGTCCATGCATAGACAATCTGAAATTTGCAATATGAATTTATATTCTATATTCTATGCATATCCGTTCATGTTCGTCAATATTTCATTTGAAGCTTTTATTTATCATAAGATTTTAGCAAAATATAAGATAGTAAAGGCAACACCGCACCCTGCAGCCCAGTTGACAAGAACGACAATCTGTCAATATTAGGGATGTTTAGATCCTAGAAAAGTATCGATTTGTGTCGATTCTTATCGTTTTAGGAAGTATCGATACTCGAAATATTGGAATAATATATCGATATCCAACGGAAATAAACAAAGAAAAGAAATCTGAAGTAGTCACTCTTTCTGACACAGTCCGGATCGAAAGATGACGATACTCGTGAAATGTATCGATACACCCCAGTGTCGAATATAAAAATATCGATCCAAAATATCGGGTATGGGAAGCAAAAGTATCGATACTTCTAAATATAGGATCGTATCGACCATCGCCACTGTCAAGATGTATAACCCGAGGTACCGACGGAGGTATTTTGCAGCGTCATGGAAATAATTTTAAATTTTCATTTGCATTTTTTCAAGTGCTGTGCAACAATTTTGGAAAAAATTCCACGTATAGTCTTATAAAGCATAGTAGAGTATATTTCAACAGTTGGGACAGCTTACTCCACTGGGACCAAGGGTTGACTGATCCCACACATGTGTCACTCGTTGGGGAGTTTTTAAATGTAATAATCAGTTGTTATTCAAATAATGTCTAATATAAATATAACCTAGAATGTGTACTCAGTGAAACAAGAAAGCGATTGCAAATTCTATTTTTTGCAGGTTTTAAGTTTGCCTTTAGCTTTACGACATATATTTGAGTATTTCTTAATCGCTGTAAATATAGTGTGGATGTTTGTTCAGTTCCTGAATAACCAAAAAATATTATACTTTATGGATGTATGGATATCCCGAATGGTTTTCTGGGAATATCAATCGATTGTGCTATAATGGTACTGATGAACGGCAAGTAAATAAATGAATGTTTGGAAACGAGCAATATCTATGAAATTTTTGGTAGAGCCTGTCATCAAGTAGGTGCCTAATGGCTATCTGCAAGAGGTTTATAGAAAAAACACACGGTAGATGATTTTGAATCAGTAAAATCGCATATCAATTGAAGAAAATAATATAAACATGAATAAACAATCGACAATATTAAATAAAAGCATGAAATCCACCCTTAAACTATTATTCATTAAGAAAATAATCTTTTATGAATTAATGACAGCGTTGCGTGTGAAGTGCTGGGTCAACCTACATGACGCATTTTTTTTTTCAGCTATTATAACTAATCAGTCAATTGGTGCGCTTCGCCAACTTGCATCTACAAGGTTAATGAGAGGAGGATATGGGGAGCTCTGGCATCCGTATGAAAGTTGCATAATGCAAACAATTACATAGTGACATTTCCCTACCACAACAGCCCTCGACAGCAGCGAGCAGTGGCATATGAGTTCAGTTCAGGCAATCAGACACTCCCTCAGAGACTTACACACATGAATATATTATACCCCATAATCAATCACAACCATGTAGCTTGGTCTACTCTAATTGAGCCCCTATTAGATAACAATTCAATACTTCATATGCCAAAACTGGCAAGGAACTATTGTAATCGCGAGAAATAGCCAAAAACCATTGCACTTACTTTCGACGGCCTGTGTGTCTGTCTGTCGGCCTGTCCGCTAATTTTATAACCGCCTGTAAGTTGAGAAATACCGTTCGGATTGCGATAAAATGTTCAAACAAGGTTACTAGTATGCCAAGAATGAAAAAGGTTTGTAGCTTTTGAAGATCGGTCTAGTGGTGGCGGCGATAGGGTCTAAAACACGAAAAAAATACAAAATACTCAAACTCGTTTTAGAGGCTCGTGAGCATTTTCGGAAAAAAATTTGTAGGTGTTGAAGTTTTGAGGGCTGGGAGTTGTAAGGCCTGGGTGAAGGTACCTATATAAATGTTTTGATTGTAGTATATTTATACACTTCCAACTACGGTAATTCTATGCACCTATTAGCCATATTTCACACATGTATACCTTTAAAAGAATGATAACAGAAATGTTTTAGATCCGCGTACTCCTGCCTATGTAAGCGCATCATCTGGCGAACTAGTTCGGCTTATGTATAGTTGGACCAGCGAAAGATTGCAAGCCGAAAGAATGCGGACAAAAAATTGCGAAGTTGTCAGATGTTCTACATAAAATGCGGTCCATACATATTAACATATTTAAGATATAGAATTGTTCCGCTGAATTTGGCAATGTAGCTGGAAAACCCAGGCCGCAGGTAAACATCCGGTCGCTGATTGGTCCAAAACTCTTATCTTATCTGAAACTAGAATAACGTGCCGATGGCACGGTCATTTATAAACCTACTCCCATAGGCGTAGGCAGTTGGCAAATACTTTGAAAATATAATTTACTGTTTAGTGGTGATAATGGAATTCAAGCATGGGAAAGTTATTCACAGCCAGGCAAGGGAAATAATAGCAAACGTGATACGTGCTTGCGATGCAGAAGCGGCTAACAATACTTTCGTTTATCCACTGGTAGCTAGAAATGCAAGGGCGGCATATTATACGGGTGTTAGTGAACGAACTATAAGTAAAATTAGAAAAGAAGATAAAGACAGGCAAAATGCAACCTCCACACAGCCTTTAGCTTCTCCCGGAAAAAAGAGATCACGCCCTTCTGTGATCCAAAAAATTGATGGAGTCGATTTTTCCATTATTCGGAGAATGATAGAAAAATTTTACTGTGATTTTAAAGTGGTACCTACTTGTAGTAAACTTCTAATCAAACTGAAGGAAGAAATGGAATTTCCATTTGGTAAAGAATCGTTGAGGCTGCTTTTAAAAGCAAAAGGATTTTACTGGCGTAAATGCCACAACAAAAGGAAATTACTAATGGAAAGACCCAGTATTTTACATTGGCGATACAAGTATCTTAGGTCTATTAAAAAGTTCCGGGAAGAAGGAAGGCATATTATTTATTTGGACGAAACTTGGGTTGATAATGACCTCACTTTCAAGAAATGCTGGCAAAGCGAAGAAATTATGGGTGTCCTGAGCAATATAAGTTCTACAGGTAATAAAGTTTCTTTCACCTCGATTTTGCTTATTATACATTTTTCTCAATTTTGGAATATTCTTAATAAGTGCTCATTTAATTTGTCTAATTGAATACATAATCCCTTGCAAGTATTTTTTTCTCAAAAATATGTTTTTTATACATAGTGATTCAAAAAGGTGTTGGCAAACTTAAAATAACACTAAAATGAGGCTATTTATTCATTTCCAGGACGACTTATAATTGTTCATGCGGGTTCGCAAGATGGTTTTGTTCCTGGAGCCTGTCTCATTTTCAAGGCTGGCTGTGCCACTGGTGATTATCACGGTCAAATGAACCAAGAAAATTTCACGAAGTGGCTTACTGAAAAACTATTTCCTAACATTCCTCCTAATAGTATTATAATAATGGATAATGCACCTTACCATTCAGCTTTGGAAGACAAGCCTCCAACTAGATCTTCTCTAAAAAGAGACATCATCACGTGGTTGAGCAAAAAAGGTATAGAGCATGATCCTAATGCTAAAAAAATGGAGCTTTATGAAATAGCTTGTCTACATAGGCCACCATCTGATGAGAAAAATTATAAGATAGATAATTTAATAAGAAGTTTCGGACACACCCCACTTCGAACGCCACCCTATATGTGTCAGTTTAATCCCATAGAGATGATTTGGGCACAAGTAAAATTTTTCATTAGAAGCCATAATACAAGCGGCGAATTTACTATAAAAAAACTAGATGAAATTTCTAATAAGGCCATCGCTTCAGTAAGTGCCAGTGACTGGCAAAAGGTTATTGGACATGTTATAAAAATTGAAGATGAATATTGGGAAAAAGACAGTCTCATTCAAGAAATACAGGAAGAAATAATAATCAACATAGGAGGTGAAAGTGATAGCAATGACAGTTCCTCAGACAGTGATCATGACTCTAATCAGGATTGAAACTATACTAGATTGGCTACCTTTTAGAATTTTTAGATATTCATTTATTATACTATTGGTTTGTGGCTTTTAGTATCTCAGTAGAAAGTCTAATTCTATGTGTTGTTTATGGGTTATTTCATCAAGAAATTACTTTTTGTTTTCCTATATTTTTCTATTCAGTCAGATATTTTTGACTTGTTGTATTCTATTTTAGAAGAATGCATAATTTGTTTTGCTGTTCAATCATAATGCGTACATAGGAATATTACTTGTTGCCTAAAAAATATATTTATTTTGTTCTCAATATTCAGTGTTTGTGTATATTTATTTCTTATAATGTATGTTTGGTATCACGTCATTATGAATCGCAAAAAAATATTAATACTACCAGTTGTAATAAAATATAAATTCAATTAATAATTCAAGTCTCTCCGATCTCCGCCTATGACTCCATATAAAATCGTCTAATGGTAAGGTTTTTTCATCGCATTTCCCCCTTTCGTCCCTAGCAATCTTTGGCTGGTCGATCTTTATGTATCCGTACTGAAGCGAAAACGACACATAGACTCTGCGCGAAACGAAATATAACTCGCTGCACAACGATGCCGCGCAGATGTGGAAAGGGACATCGTTTTCACATGGTCGGTAACTACCAGTAGGGCAAGGAAAGAATGTCCATGGTCTAATTGTATGGGTCTTTTTGATTGACTTCATACTTTTAATTTCTCTATTGTACATGTACGTAATTCAATGTTTGCTCTCCACTTGACGGCATTTTTTTACTTAATGCAACATACTTTTCTAAAATTACTTCGAGAGCTTGGAAACCGACCTTTGGTAGCGGCTTGAGAAGTAAATAGAAAAAAGAGAACAGAGCAGTTGCTATTTAATGTTGAACAAGCGATTGTTT
The DNA here is from genome assembly GCA_963669975.1 of Acanthoscelides obtectus. Lineage (NCBI taxonomy): Eukaryota > Metazoa > Arthropoda > Insecta > Coleoptera > Chrysomelidae > Acanthoscelides > Acanthoscelides obtectus. Next base: position 40,836,166 of record CAVLJG010000008.1, read on the forward strand.
ATCGCAGCATTTCAACTCAAAAACAGTGCAATTTTGTACTAAGGTATACGTGTGACCCAATGTGTCTCAATTAGAGTATACTACCACCACTTGAACAGATGATATCGAACTTCCAAACACACTGTACATACCATCACAAAATAGATTCATTTCATCACTATATTCGCTTAAAAAGATATTGAACAGTCGCAAATCTATGAATCTGAATTGATTCTATGCAATCCAAGTGACCCAGTTGAGGTAGAAAAGAGGATTAACACTCTCTTCAGAGTTTGTTTGAATATTCAAACCTCCGTTCGGTCGTGAAAGTTACTTTTGAGAGGGCTGGATCAAATGGATCGGAGACAGGATTAAACTTCCAAAGTCACTTGATAATGTAGGAGATTGTAGGAAGAGGAATCAATTTTTAATTGCGGCTGCCACATCTTTCAAACTTATTGAAACTTGTATTTCCTTGCATGCCACTTGGACTTATTTGTAGAATCTATACACCGATTCTATTACACTCCCAAACAAATCAGACGTTTGTTTGCTTTTGCCTTAACATTGCATAAATACGATCAATATTATTACCTTGTTTTCGGAAAGTATGTGCAATAATACAATTAGAAGAATCAGAATCTTCTTCAGGTGATTAACAGGGATAAAAATTCTGAAAATAGACTAATGGAATAAGTAGGCGACGACACAGAAGCAATTCTGACTAAGAAATATTCAAACGTAGGGCCATCCATCTTAATCGTAAAAAAACGGTTGAGCTATCGACGAGTCGAAAAAGAAAAAGTTGCCCATCTTCGAAGCAATACATCTCCAGACCGACAAAAAACGTAGCAGTTGAGGGCATAGCAGCAGGAAAGTAAAAGAATATACGGATGTAGATGTATATACAAAGTGAGTGGAGTATCGCCAATTAAGTCGTATTGCGGATGAAATTCACAGAGAGCGAAGTAGTAAATGAGAATGAGCCGAGTAGACGAAATAGCTGGATGTTTCTTTCACGAAATTCCAGACATCCAGACAGGTTGCAACCAGCCTCGTCTGCGGTTTGGTTTCCGTTGATGCTATACAAGCTTCTCTCTTTAACTGCCAGAAGATGGAGCGAACCAATGTGGAAGCTGACAAGAGCAAAGAGCTACACTGCTACTGCCATGAACGACACAGGGACGTAGAATAGAACAAGTTCTAAATGACATAGTTTTCAACTAACTAAACAAAAAGTTATTAAGTAACACTTAACTCTTCTATGTTGCTTATAAAATATTTTTCTTTATTGCAGCTTCACTCATAATTTATTTATTTCAAGTTTTAATGAGCTCCTCCGAACGGCTCCATAGGAGGCCAAAATAATAAATAAGTCGGTTAACGAATATAATCTTGATTCAAAAACAATTTTAACCAATCAAAATTGTCTTTTTATGCAAGGCCAAAATGTTACAATTAGAAAAATTAAGGAAAATAATAGTTGATTTGTTGTGATGCGAGCTAGGATTATAATTTTAACCTTATACACATATGTTCAATTTTGAAAATTGAACAAAATCTACCAAAGCTCTGTTCATATTTCCACATAACCTTTAAATACAATTGTTGAGTACAGATAAGCCTCCCGGTGATTTTGTCATTGTTGGCAATTCTGCGCAGCGTTGCGAACGACGATAAGAAGAATGTAGTTTTGTGTGTAATGGAAGACAATGAATGAAGAACTTGAATGTGTGTATATGTAAAATTTAAAGACATTCCATTAAATAATAACAATTGAATCGTTGATCAACAACAAGACAATATATATATATATGTATGCTTATCAAGGCTATATAAGTGTAGAGATGGGACGGCGATATTGATCATAAATGCACAAATAACAACAACAGTTTAACTAACAGGAATTCTAGTAGAAACCATTGTTAGATGAAGTCCTATATTGCTATTGAAAATTTGTTTATATACCAAGCTAGTTCATAAGTACTTATAAGCAATTTAAAAGAAAACATCAAGGACCTAGTGCTGGTTTTAGAAAATTCCAGAACGTTAGAAAGATATGACAGAAATATGTGAAATAAATGTGAAATCATTAAAGTTTGTTTTCGATTATATTCGGAAAACTGTACACAAAGGCAGCGAAGTTTCATAATGTATTTTATTAAAAATGTTACCCTTTCTCTAAGCCTACATAAGCTTTTTATCGTTCCTGAAACGTATTCCGCTATGCCCTTGAAAAAAAATGGCGTCAAGTACGTTGACTTTGAACTTCCCATGCAACACTGTCATCACTTCATAAAGGATTATGTTTCGACCAAGTAAGTCTATTTGAGCTAGCTGTGAACATGTATAGAAAATTAAATGAGGTCAGCCAAACAGGCTCATATTCAGTTAGTACATCCTCCACAGTCCTCATCTATTTGAGAACTCTAACGCTAGTTTCTTCCCTTCCTTAGGCACCGACCATCTGGCAACGCTGCTTGAACACACGAGTCAAATACATCATAAGTACCAGCCACTACACTAAAGCATACCGAGTGCGCCATCTTTTATGTCGGTATTGAAATATCTAATGACCGATATTTACCAACCGAGTGACTTGGTTATACGTGTTTCTGAAACGTCAATTTACTACAATTTTAGTCATGAATCGCTTGACATCGAAACAACGCGCCGAAATAGTCACAATGTACATTGAAAATCATCGTTCAGTTGTGTTAACGCAACGTGCATTTCGTCGAAAATATAGTGGCAAAAATTTCACGCGCTCTGGCGGCGTTAATAAACAAAACTGGAGCATTTGGGGAACGGAAAATCCACATGAGATCCACGAAATGCCGTTGCATGACCGGAAAGTGACTGTTTGGGCTGGCGTTTGCATCAAAACCATCATTGGGCCATTTTTCTTCAACGAAAATGAAACAGTCGATGGAAACCAATATCGGTGGAAGTTGGCTAATGTATGCCTACAAATGCGTGAAAAAGGTCTAGATGGTAGTGGTTTCAACAAGACGGTACGGCATGCCACAATGCAAATGAAACAATCCAGTTTCTGCAACGAAAATTCCCTGGACGTCTGATGTCAAAAAGAGGTGACATTGACTGGCCACCCAGGTCTCCAGATTTGACCCCACGGGACTTCGTCTTGTGGTGTTATTTGAAAAGTCAAGTGTACGCCGCCAGCAAGCCCCAGACCACTGAAGAACTCAAGGCAAATATTCGTACCGCAATCGCCGCTATACCACTAGAGATGCAGCAAAACGGGCACATTTTGTTTTGGCCAATAAAGGAGGCCACTTGATACATGTTGTGTTCAAAAACTAGTCCCAATAAATTTCAAAAAGGACCATACTTAATAAAAATACACGATATATAGAAATCAGTCTTTCGTTTTCAAAGTTATTTCATGTTTAAATACCAACATAAAATATGACGCACCCTTTATAACACAACATCCCTGCCATCGATGCTATCAGACGTCAGGCGTATGAAAAAGTCGCTTGTTTACAATTATTATTAATTATTCCACCGTCAACAAAATGAGATATACCTTCCTCCCATCCCCCGATTCTAAATACGAGCATCTACAACATTTTTTCTGGAAATAATAAGGAGCTTTTGTAACGTCAGAAAGTTAAAGCGATTTTAGTTTTTTTCTTGTTTTTGCTCCTAGCTACGCCGCCACTGAACCGCTTTTGAAGAACGCTTTCATCTTTGGCATAGTAGTAACTTCGTGTGAAAAAATCATCAAAATCCGAGCATTACTTTCCAAGTTATATGCGGTCCAAGGATTAGCGGACAGATAAGTAACATGTTTTTTTCCGTTATATAGATATCATGTAACATACGAAAAACATAATATCTCACTTTAAAAATTTTCCGCTATTGCAATACTTACTCCCTCGCTGATAAGCGTGGGAAGTATAATAACCCACCGCCTGCCATGGGAATTTCAACTCTTCGATTTGTTCAGTAAGTCTTAAGCCGCGTACAGACCGAGATTCCAACGCAAGCCAGGGCACATAATTATTGTTAGAGATTTGGTGGTGTTCGAGGTGTGTACTGCGCGAGCAACATAATCCAGCGGTTTCCAAGGTCGACGTTCGCGATCGATTGCGTTCGCTCCTTGATCTGTGCATCCAAAGCAAGTTTGATTTGGTCTGCACAGGATCTGTTGCGCTTCTAGTATTTAGTCGTTAGCCTGTATTCGATGAGAGGAGACTCGTCGCTCGACATTAGCATTGAACACGACGAGGTCCAGATCCAAACCAAATTTAGGTGTAGACGACGACCTTCCAACAACAAACGCCAACGTCACATGTGCTTGCATTCGTTTGCCCGGCATAGGATTTTCGGTCTGTACGCAGCTTTATACGTCGGAGTCAGAGTAAGAAAAGTAAATTTTCCCGTTGGAAACGTTGGAAAATGGGTGAACGTTGAATTTTACTGCTGCGTAAAATCTAGGAAAGGATATGAGCTATTCTTTTTATGAGTATTTTCAGCAGAACATGCAGAGACTAGAATACTAAATAATAAGACATTTTATTTTAATACTGATGATATTCGAACAAATTTTCTTATTTAATTTCTCAAGTTACTATAATTGTGGGTTGGATCCTAGAGGATACATTGATAAAAAAATGTGTTTTCAAACAATCGTTAGTTGAAGACATTGACATGGTGTATCGAATCCAAATCCAATCAATACTTCTTTCAACTCGTCAATCATACCGAACCTATGAAAACGCTCGATTGTTCTACCGTTAGCCAAAGTTCCAATAGCCACACAACTGGATGACATCCGAGCAATAAATATACTTCCAACTATGTCCAAACTTATCGAGTAAATTGGTGAAGCAGAATTTATATGCCATATAAACATCAATAATACTCTGCCTTCAGTTCAAACAGGTTTTAGAAAGCGTCATCCATCGATGCATGCATCTATCGATAACTTAGAAGTGACAATACTGATATTAATCGATTTTATAATCTTTTGGTAGTCACTATGGTGTTACTTAGCAAATAGGGAGCGAATAGTGAAGCTCAATGGAGAACTAGCTAGTCAAAGGTCAGTTTTTTTTATACCGCGGTGTCTCAGCATTTAGGCTTCTGCCTGCGCGGCTGCTATGATAATCCAAAACAAATTTTGTTAATCCGAGGTTAGTAGAACTGGGAAACGCTTCCTCTTAGATTGTTCCACAATCTCGACACCCTCGGGACAAAGAGGCGGTCGCATCGGCCAGTTGCATCAGGGGTTCCTCAAGGCAGCATGCTTGGACCTCTACTGTTCAGTATATACACAGCAAATCTTCCCAGCATCCTTAAATATCAATGGCAAGTCCACCTGTATGTAGACGACACGCAACTCTACAAATCCGGTGCAGCGAGCGACATTAACAAACTAGTGAGTGAGCTGAATGAAAATCTATATATGCTCTAAGTGAGTGGTCCGTACAAGTTGGTTTAGATCTAAATCCAGCAAATCTGTGGCGATTGTTATCGGTAGTAAAGTGACGGTGAACCGTGCTCTCACAATTAAATCCCAAGATATTAGACTGAATGGGTCTGTCATTGATACAGCGAACAATGTCAAAATTTTACAGATATTAATAGACAGCAATCTAACATTTGAATCTCAGATAGCTAGTAAAATTAGTAGCCGTTATTTTAAGTTTAGGAGCTTTGGAGACTCAAATATATTCTGCCGATTTAAAATGGCGAATAGTCAACGCTGTTATACTATCTGACATGGACTACGGTTTAACTGTTTATTACACATATTTAGCTGCTAACATGAAACACAAGGTTCAGGTTCTACAAAACTGTTTTTTACGTTACAGTTACAACACTGTCAACAGATTTGAATATATATAGGACACATAACAAAAATTGGGGTTATCAGAAATATGATTTAAAGGCTGAATTTCAATACAGTACGAAGCTGACTAATTATAAAAAACCACCATACCTTTATAGCAATTTAAGTCGGTTTTGTGATATTCATAATTTAAATACGAGAAACTCATATTTCTATGTTATTCCTACGCACTTTTTAAGCAAGTTTAAAAGTAGTTTTAGCAAGGAGGTTGAACTATTTGAGAAAATTCCATATATCGGTTTAATAAATACTAAGGCTATTTTCTTAACAAGCTAAAAGGTGTGTACTAATACAATGTTATTGTCAGTTGCATGTCCTATAATTGCAAATTCCATCTATTATTTGCCGTTATGACTTTATTTCTCTCTATTCATACATTTTTCTGACGTTATTTACTAGCCCATTAATACAGTTTAAGTGTAGAATGTACTCTTATATACCAGTTGTAATACGTTCACTATGTTATTTAACTATATTTGGCTGATGTCTATTATTAATCTATTCTTCAGAAAATTTATCTTTTTATATTAATATATATTTAATGTTTATACAATCTCTCTCCTTTCGATTTGTTTCTCAATAAACGTTTTTATTATTATTATTATTTGCACCTCAAATTGTTCAGAATGATGTTGCTACATTATGAATTCAAAGTTATCCGATCCAGATTTTCCTGGTTATTTTATAGCCCCTTAACACTTTCAGTGTCGGCAACCATAAAAAATAAATTAAAAAAGGCGGTCCGCAGATACGCAAATAGCGGTAGCCATTTTTCGCATCACGGTGGAACGAAAACAATAAACCATCGTCCATTTTAACTACAGCAGCAGCAGCACCTTTCGGAATATTACAATGAAACCCCGGGGATTAGCCACATTCATTTTAATTAAAAACGGACTTCAATGAGGAACATCCATTATAATAATCCCAGATACAACTCGACCTAGACGCAAGGCCTCAGTTTGAATTTTGATCAACGGGCTCTTAGCACTATGTTCTCGCAGATTTATCTTTGAAGGATTTCTTGGATTGCAATATACGATGCAAAAGTATTTGGTAACAAAACCTAAAGTGAGATAAACTAAATTTCCATAGATGCAATACTTTCTACCAGAGTGAAGCCTGTTTTACGTTAGACTCAAATAATGCAACATCTGAAACTTATCCTGTGGGTTTTATATTGGCCTAAAATGCATCTTTATTGTACGACGGCGACGTTTCGGTTGCAACAGTACGATTAACACTCTTTTGGACAATGTACGAGGTCTGCAAGTTAAGTAATAAGACTAGAGACTGGGGAACACGTGATATGCCTTCAGGACAAGTTTGAACTCGCTTCAGTCATTTGGTTGTCCGTAGAAATTTTTTTTTGTGACACAGTTTTTCCTATTGTGTTCTAAGAATGAATGACATCAATTTCGAACAACGGTGTGCTATCAGACTTGGGCACAGTGCAACGGAAGCTCTTACTAAACTTCAGCAGGCCTACGGAACAGGTTTTTCGGTGGTTTAAGGCATTTTCAGAAGGGAGAAAGTCGACTGAAGATGAACCACGAAGTGGAAGGCCTTCATCTTCAAGAACCGATGAAAATAGTGACAGAATCCGGGATCTTGTGCGTTCAGATCGTCAGTTGACAGTCAAAATGATCGGGCATTATGTAAAAAACCTATAAAACGTTAAAAAAAAACTGTAAAATCATCTTGCATACTAGGTAGTTTTTAGAGTGCAAACAGCCACTCCACGTTTGTTCATTAGAATCGTTGTGAGCGTCCATTAATGGACGAGTGACTCAACTACCCGCATTGTTGGTTGCATATGTTTTGTGAAGCCGAGTAGTCCGTAGTTTTCATCTCTAACAAGTTGGTTGAATAGCAAGATCGCATCTGGATGATTATGTGTATTGGTCTGCATGTGTATAAAATCAGTGATATAAACTATATCTATTAGCTGTGCCCGACGGCCTATTTGTATGTTGTCCTTTCTGAAGAGAGGTTATGTTCAAAGTTATAAATTACGATTTTCCCGTGTACTACGAGAAATCGCCTCCGCGCCCGCGTTGTGTGAAATCAAGCTACATCACAGAATAATTAGTAATGACGCATCACACATCAAACATTTTCGCAATGCCGCACATCAAGGCGCTGATTTGTATTTTCTATTGACATCGCAAAATAAATTTCTATAAAATTTAAATGACTGTAAATAAACAAACAACTTTCATAAATATTCCTGTCTGTAGCATATTTTCTCACCTGTTCCTTTACCAACCAGGGATTTTTTTTCTCATCTCTCTCTGTTTTGAAATCCAGCAAATTTGCATATGTAATTTTCAGAATGAATAAGAAAAAGTGGATTCGCAACTAATTTTTAGTTTTCAATCTCAAGTAAGTGTATTTGAGAAGAAGAAGAATCCAATGCAATTATCATCAACACATATTATTAGCACACAAATGCTCACGATGCACCTATGCATTGACGTTTCTTTCTAGCTGTAGTATACAACTTACAGCTTAGACCTCCAGTAATGCCATCTCTGAAGCAGATTTTACATCACATCAGAGCCAAACATTGATAACTAAAGCATCACGTTTAGGCGACACGTACAACAAAAGGAGTTCACAACAAGTGTCGATCAGCTAGTGTTAAGTTAACATCTTGTAGAAAAACCTACATGATTTCACAAAAAAAAACAATACAATGTCAAAAAAATCGACATAGAGTCACTTTTCAATATACGTAACACCCGTGCTGTAGAGAGTTAAATTTGTCTCACACCAACGTTCATCAGATCAAGAACAACTGGGTGTTGCTCCCTGTCACACAGCAATGTCAATAAACGATGTTTTGGCCAGTAAGGACATTCATGTGGTTCCTCAGCCTCCTTATTTGCCTGACTTGAGTCCTTGTGACTTCTTTCTTTTCCCGAGTTGGAAAATCACTTCACGGGAACTCAAATCGTCCAGCTGAAGGCTATTCCAGTACCAGAGTTCCAGCACTGCTATAAGAAAGTTATTTGGAGGTTGACAATATAAAATTGTAATTATATTTGAGTAGAAAAATTTTCAAAAATCAGTCTCATTCGTCTGTCTTCCAGGTGACACATTTGTTTTACTGCTACAGGACGAGGAGGCATTGCAATCACGAAAAATTTCGAAAATGAGAGTTTTTGGATGTTATATGACCTATACATCCATGTCAGTAATTTCCGTTAGTATGTCTGTCGGTTTGTCTAGTAATTCCTGGCCCCTTACTTGGATTAAGGATGCCTTAACGACTACAAAAATAAGACGGATCGGTAAATTCCTGTTATGAATTTAATCATGTTTGTATCGTTAACACTACAGCCTACTCTGTTTATGTATTGATCAGACTGGTTGGAGGGTTGACGTCACGATTGTTATCACATGTTGTGAGTGTATGTCACTTGTGCATTTTTTTGTGGATGATCCGAATTGTGACTGTTCAGTGCCACTTAATAGATAAGTCGGTCTGCTAAGTTACGTTCACAGTTTATCGTATGATTTAAATATGAATAAAGATTATAATTAAGAATCTGATGTTCAGGTACGTGCACCGAGTAGTCGATGGCGCCGATGGAAATAGTCTGGTGAAATTTGCTGCCTAAGTGTTTGTTAACTGACAACTAGCCCTTGTAAGTTTGTCTTTGCAAATACCTCAAAAGGAATAGTCGTTTGGAGAATTTGAGGTACATTGTTTTCTTTTAAAATCCAAACTAGCTGCTAACATGGCCGCAAAAACTTGCCTACAAAAAGTAATTTTAATTCAGCTATCGTGCAACAGAGGGCGATGCTAATGTCTTTATATCACAAGCCTCACATATTTCAATGACTACCTGGAGCAAATGAACAAAGCTTCAGTAAATCTCGAATATGGGGGTAGAATCTTTGTTTTCCAACAAAGCAAAATAATACGCTTTCTTAGATATACTATTAATACAATTACTTAAACTAAAAATGGTTGATTTTAAGCCCCCTTCACGGCAATTTAAGTTTCTTGATCATTGGAGGGACTTATATATAAAATATATATAAAATTTTTACACAAGGTCACTACTATGCCAAGGTCGAAAGAACCTTGCAGTTTTTGTAAATCAGTGTAGTGGCGGAGGAGTAAAAGGTCATAACCGACAAAAATAGATGTCGCACAAACGCCGTTTTTTGACTTTTTAGAGGATCCTGGTTATTTTTGAAAACATTTTTAGAAGTAAAAAATTAGGGAGTGTGCAATTGTACGCACCTACTAGCCATGTTTCGTACATAATAGGTTCCCCCGTACATTTGTCTTTAAAACTAAGAATGATAGAGAAATTGTTCTGCTGCGGTGGTACTTCGGTGGGCGCTGACGGTATGGGAAGGAGCAACGTTGCCAGGTAGATGGTAACTACTGGTAGGGTAGACTTGATCCATGTAACTTCTTTATTGTACATGTTCGTAACTAATGTTCTCTTAGAAGGTTTAACTTGTACTGAACTTAAGCTTTATGAACTGATGACAACGTTGCCTGGGAAGTGCAGAGTCGACCTACTTGACGTCTTTTTTAGTCCTTTTATTTTCACATTAAACCTGACAAAGCTGGGGGGGATTATCCTCACTAAACCCGAATCAATAGGTATTTTAACGTAAGTTCTGAAACTTATCCTGTGATATGTTGATATGACTTCAATGTCTGGGCAAATTAAGACCACATTATGTTCAGATTTCAGGTTATTGTACTTGAAGAAGACCGCAGTGTTGTGCAAATCGTCGTATCACAAACTGAAATGTAAACATAAATGTGGTCTTGATCTGTCAGTGGCGCTCTTAATACATCAATTCAAAAAAGTCGAGGATTCGAAACTCCTAGAAAATTGCCGATTATTGTTTATTTGAATATTTCGCTGGTCCATTACGACGGCACCGCGATGTCCCGGGGAGCCGCCGCACTGACCTTGGGAATCGCTGGGCTAGAAAATGGAGTCCTACGGCCATTTTAACTATTGAAAAAAGTCACACGACCCAAAAGCCAAATTACTATCAATGTATAGTTGTAGTGACCGTTCTTGGTGGGTCAAGATAAGACTACCAGTATCCGTTTATATATCTCCGTCTCCCGCATACATACACATTCCACCTACCCCTGTGTATGAACGTTTGTTCGGTAAGCTCAAAGTCATAGGTTTTTTAGTTGTGTGTCTGCTTCTCGAAAACTTTGTCGTTACGTATGAGTTACCTTCAATCATGTTTGTCAGAGTGACAACTTATTTGACATCGGTGTGCAATTTCAGTTGTGCTGTTTTCAGTATTCAATATAAAATTGTACAATGCCCGGAAATACGATCAATGGAGAAGGTCGACAGCTCGTGCTAAATTTATTCTTATTATTTATATACAGTATTTCCAGGAAGACGATAAAAAAAGTGTTCCACTGTTACCCACTTCATGCGTACTGGAGAGAGTAGCAGATGCAGTGAAGATAAGTCTGCGCAGTATTCAGCGAATAAAATCTGAAAATAAGAAAGGTTTGCCCATAGTAACACAAGGAAAACTCACAAAATCAATTAATACAATGATAATGTAAGTGATGCTGTCATACAACGCCTCGGATTCAAGTTTAAGCTTTTGGATTTCTCTTACAAGACACAAGATAACCGCCAACTCTTGTGTGAAAAATCAGACATTCTTTCCAAACGTATATATTTTATGAGACATAATATGAATAATCTGAATAGTACAAGCCCTCTCCAATGCGTTTTGTTAGATGAAACGTGTATATTTGCTAAAGGTTCGTTTAAACGAGTTTGGCAAGATACAAACGTAAAGCAAGCGGTATGTTGTTCTTCATGCTGGGACCAAAAACGGTTTTTGAGAGATACTGCATTGTTATTTGCTACAAAATCAAAAAGTGCTGACTACCACGATTCCATGGATAAATATTTTTTTAAAAAATGGGTATGTGACAAGCTGATACCATCGTTACAAGAGCCATCTTTAGTAATCAATGGATAATGCCTCTCATCATAGTTCCTTGACAAAAAATGCCCAGTTCCAGTTGGAGTAAAATGCAATTAAAACAATGACTGCAAGACAGAAAGATACATTTTGATGATGACGTTTTTAAACTCGAGCTTTTAAATCTAAGTCGCCTTAATAAACCATCGTCTCCAAGATATAGACGAAATATTACATGAGCATGGACAGTCTTGCCGCTCCTCCTTACAATTGTCAATACAACCTTATTGAGTTAGTCTGGGAAATAGCCAAACAGTACTCTGATCTCCATATTGAGGAAAATGGCTATGGTGACAAGGAATTTTGAAAGTTTGGGACGATGCTCTAGCGAAGGAGTTTCCTACAGTTTTTGACAAGTGTGTGAAACCTGTTTAAAAAATAACTGGATCAAGCATCAAGTGTTTAATAGGGAGGAGACGAATATAATCATTCATTTGGAAGAAAGTTCAGATGACTCTGATGAAAAAATCCAATAATTCATACTTCTATTGAAACAATTTTAAAAATTTATAATTCTTAATTTTGCTATGTGTGCCCCTTAGAGCTCTGCCTCATTGGGACGCCATGGCGACGTCGCCGGTTACGTATCCAAACAGTTCATATTGGAATGTATGGTACCTCCCTCACTTGGCGACGGTGTGGCGACGTCGCCAAGATGGAAGCGTGGCCACAAACTACAGCTCCCTACGTGGCGACTGGCTACTCTGGCGCCGTGGCGTCGTTGCCATCATATTGTACACATGTTAGCTGTACCTCGCTCACTCAGTCGCCAGTCAGCCGCCACTTTGGACGCTCGCTCGGAATAGTAGTTGATAGTTGATGTGAAAAATTAGTTTCGATACTGAAAAATTTATAATAGAAATTCAAAACCGGCCTTGCTTATGGGATAGTTCATCAAATGATTATTGCGACCGTAACTTAGTAGTAGAGAACAATATGAGGTTGAGAATCAAGATGACGACAGGTTATTCATACTGTCTTTAGTTAGCACCTTAAAAAACGTGCCTCCTCAAAAAAAAATGGCAACTAAAATGAAAATAATGTCAATTCTTGATGAAGCAACCCGCCCTGTGCTCAACATTGATAGTAGTACATTATACCGTCAAAACTACTGGTCACAAACAGAATCGTCGTCGTCACAAAGTTATCACCCTGGATATTCTACTGTTCCTAGAGAAACCCAACCCATGATAAACAGCACTGAGTATTTATCTAGTGAACCGTTTAGTGCACCACCGTCAAATATGACAAATGTTTCAGAAGATTCCTCCATTTTAGATGTATATGATTAACTTTAGATGTTTCATTCTTGAAAATTTGAATAAAACACTGCTTACCTCAATGACACAAATAGTTTTTCTTCCGCACTAATCGATTTTCTAAATATCGTATCCTGTTTAGTTAAATCGTTTCTACATAAGTTTAATAATTCGTCAAAAGATGCTATTGACATTCTTGTGTAATTGAAAAACTTTTCAGGATATTTTCGTAAATCACCATACAGTTTAAAAAAATGCCACTTCGGTTTCGATCAGATATAAAAGGATGAACCCATAGTTTCTTTTTTTTCTTTTCTTTTTTCATTTTTTTTTTTTTTTGTTCTGTTATTGGCACTGGTCGATGACCAACTGGCCAGATCCTTATGTATAATGCTATGCTTTAATAGAAAATAGAACATCCATTACTTAATATTTCTATTGTATATTATTTCTATTATACTAGATGCAAACACATTTCTTTTTTTTTTTTAACCAATACTTTTTATTTATTTTTTTTTCTCAATTTTGTTTATAAGATTGTTTTTTTTTTTACTGATCTGCTTTTTTTGTTTTTTTTTTCTGCGACGTATATAACAAAGAAGTGCAATTTCTTCTGCGTCCATTCTTGAGAGATGACACGAACTGACTGTCGAGATGCCATGGCTACTCGCCTTGGCGACCCTCGGATGCCACAAGTAGCCAGGCCTGCGTCGCCGGCGACGTCGCCATGGCGTCCCAATGAGGCAGAGCTCTTAATGTAGATTGTTAAATATTTTGATAGATATGGAAGTGACAAGCTTGATGTTTATTAAGGCGACATAGATTTAAAAGCCCGAGTGTAAGAGCATCATCAGCAAAATATATTTTTTTTTTCTAGCAATAATTTATTCGTATTTCACTCCAGGAAGAATAAAAATTATTGATTATGGTTCTTCTAAAGCTCTCATAACCTTGTCACGTATCCACATCCACTGTTAAATGTTCCATCAAGTTAGCAAATAGATGTGTTATTTTGTATTATATTGTAAATTCCGTATGTATTTTTTATTTCAACTTTAAAAAACATCATACTCTACCCATGTTTATGCACTAGATTAGAATATTTTTGAGAATTACGATTAGTAAATAAGTTTGAATCGGTTTCCCTCAGTTAGGAAAATTAAGATCCGCCCATGGTACGCAGACGTAACCGCAAAGAACGGTGACTAAAACTACAGTTCCTAAACTATAGAGAATCAAATTATTGTGGAGTTTTAAAATTCGGCATAGCTTCTTAATTTTTTTTATTTCTGATTTGATGAATCGATTTTAACTGTACGATTTGGGGCAGAAACTAACGAGATGTAGAGCCTAAACTGCTGCAATCATCGGCAGTCGGGACGGCTCAAACTGCGGTTTTGAGGAGGCGGTATAGTCGGACAAATTACAATCCTAAATAATGCATCTACTGACAAGGGACCAACTGGCAAAAATTAGATGGGTTGCTCGTTCGTTGAATATGGTTGAATAATTAATAGCGGAGTTCGTAGTAGAGTGCCGAAAATAGTTTTGGTGTGCTTTTCCGAAAATTCTAGCTGAGAACCTAACGAAATAGTTCAGCAGGATCATTAGGCAATGATAGATGAATTGTTGCGAGACAAGATGATGGAAAGTAGTAAATTACATACCTAGGATCTGAAGTAAGCCTTGCTACAACGGTGTTGATGCTCATATCAATAATTTTCGGTAACTGTGATGAAGTTAAAAATTTGATTCGTGGCAAATTCGTCGTGAAGGCTACGCCTAGAATTATCCACGTTTTACGACACATCCATTTTATTATTTATGAGACGGTAGAATTGAAGAAAAAGGCTGCGAGACAATTTGAACGATTGGGCACAAACAGAACGCGTAAGATTTATTTTGGAGGAAAGCGAAATCAATTGCCGCTGTCAGATGAGAGAATTATTTAAAAGGGGATTCACGTCTATGTTTCCGAATTTCGATTTGGCCAACGTTAAAGATGTATGAATTCTTTGTTGGATCTTTTGTTTTATCGTGCGATCAGACACCGGAACAGGAAAACCTAAACAACGGTGAAAGCGATGTTCTGCTGGGCTTTTTTCAAGTCTATCCTCAATTGCTGTATCAATCGATTTGAGAACCGGAGACCAATCCAAAGCTCTCTATTAAAAAAATAGAGCATATTATAGCGACTTAATAGTTTGTAATATAAGGCACGATTCTTCTTAGGATAATCCCTAATGGCAGAGCCAATTAAGTGGTTGGATTAAGCCGAACGAACGAACTCAATTGCAAATACAAGAAAGAGGCAGAGAGGCATGGCTATTAACGTGAGGCTAATTGTAAAGTTCAACTAAAATAATCCAATCCTATCAAGCCGGCGGATTCTTTGCGTTTAAAGTTTCGGCAAAAAAACTTTAACGGCAAGTGGTTTCTCGTTACCGCTTAAAACTTTTTAGCCGCTCCCGTTGGTATAAATTTAACGATTGTAACGGTTTAATTAGATAAAATGGAATTCGAAACTTCTGTTTGTCGATATGCATCGCTTTAAAAATAATTTTGTATTGTATTTAAGCTTTTCTCATGCTTCATGCCACTGTGGCACAGTAGCTGAAGATTAAGACTTAATATTTCTCGTCTGATAGTCTAAATGTCTTATCAATACGAAAATTCATTTTGAGGAGCTTTTGCCTTCCATATGATTAATACACGGAAACTTCGCTGAATAGTTTGTCATGAGTTTGCTCGCTGTAAAACCGCACATGTACTATTATTTGATTAAGGAACTCAAATAATTGATGAATCCCAGCACAATTAAAACACGTTCACCCAGTTGGGGAATTTCAGCTTGGAAATAATTATGACAAACAAGAAGACATCAGTTACAGATTAAACAAACGCATGAAGCGGCGAAACTGGGAACTAGGCGGAGGTGAAACGACAGGAATTATAACTTCATAACGAACGATTTAATACGGGAATATACACCGTATAAATCTAATTAGAAATCTTCCTTTAGTGCAGCCAACGGAAACACCGCTTGACAAATATGCCAACAGCCACGCAACCAACATCAAAATTACAAGGCTGTTAGAACAGTTATATTAGGCTCATAACATTTCCTCATTTAACTCGAAAGTTTTAAAACATGCGAATTACAGAAGAGTTGTCAGACCTCCTCCTTAAGCGAGGACGTAACCCTTTTCGATTTAAGTCTCTGTGTTAACTTGCATAGCCGTTTCATTATTTTCTCAAGGGTCGGCACATTGGGTCGTTTTCTTTTTGACATAACGTAGGTTTGCCTACAAGATGTTAACTTAGCACTAGCTGATAGAAACTTATTGTGAACTCGTTTTGTAGTTGTACGAGCTGCCTAAACGTCATGATGCTTCAGTTATCAACGTTTGGCTCCGATATGATGTAAAATCTGCTTCAGAGATGGATTACTGGAGGTCTAAGCTGTAAGCTGTACACCATAGCTGGAAGGAAACGGCAGAGCATAGATGCATAGTGACGATTTGTGAATTATCATCAACACATATAATAAAATGTGTTGATGATGATTCCATTGTTTCTTCTCTTAAATACACTTACTTGAGATTTAAAGCTAGAAATTAGTGGCGCATCCACTTATTCTTGTTCATTCTCCATTCTCATCCAGATGCGAGCTTGCTACTCAACCAACTTTCTTTCTTTCATATATTCGCAGGAATAAACACTACAGACTGGTCGGATTCACAAAACATATACTCGCTTTCTGCAACCAATAATGCGTGTAGTTAAGTCATTCCTCTACAGATGGACGCTCACAGCGGTCATAGCGAGCGAACATGGAATGAACTATTTGCACCTTAAAAACTACCTAGTCTGCAAAATGACATTTCGTTGTTTTTTTTTACATTTATAGGTTTTTTACATCATAGCCAAGCTGGTGTTACCCACTTTGGTTCTTCTACCTTTAGAAGGCGTCGCGATCTAATACATAAAGATCCAAATGTAGCCTTGTGGCTACTACATAATCACAATACACAAAAAGCTTCCTCTCACCAAAGTTTAATCGCCGCCTCCTCCGAAAAAGATTCCTGCATGCGCCAATGTCTGAGGCCAGTAAAAATGTCATCTTTGATATTTAACGGTTCTTTTGATAGTACCATTAGGATATGGCAAGTAAGCCGATCTCACAATAAGCATTCCTCAAGAAGCAACTATGTATTCGGCTCTTGTACTTCGACTGGGTTATAGGTACGCACAGATTCATGAGTTGTCTACCGCCCCATATACTTTGCGAAGATTACATTAATGGGAGATATTAATTTTAAAACAAATTAATACTAACATGCTTGCTGAATTTTGAGTAGTGAAGAAACGTTGTTAATCCGATTTTTGAACTGCCTAAGGTTAGTATAACTGGGAAAAGGCTCCTCATATGAATTGTCATACTTTTGTCGATACCATAAGGACAAAGAAGCTGCCGTATTGACCAGTTCTGGATGTACGAAGTTCGACACAGGATGGGAGGCCGAAGTGAGGCGGGTCTGTCTGGCTGACACATCGAGAGGCGGCATCATGGAGGAGAGCTCTGAGGAACAAAGCTCAATCTGTCCATTAGAGAAGAGTCATTGATCAGTCGGACCGCTCTCCTCTGAACAGCATCGAGCATGGATAATGTAGTTGGGACGCCAGCACCCCAAACATGTGAGCAATACTCGAGACTAGGTCTTACCTGCGCCTTGTACAGAGAAAGGAAATAACGTGGAGAAAAATACTTCTTAGCCCAGTGGTCGCCAACCTATCGATCGCGAGAGACCTACATAGAAGTTTCCATAAATTTTGTAAATTCTCATATTAAACACAAGCAGCGGCAACACTGCGTTGAGCGGTCTGTTCGAGAACGATCGCGATTACTTTGAACGGAATAAATACCCAAGGCGCGGAGACAGTGCGCTAAGTTTAAAACTGAACGGCACAAAGTCCAGAGGTTAGTCAGGGTTGGCCTGGAATCAAAATCATTATGAGCAGTAGTAAGAAGACGAAGACATACCATGTCCATTCGGAATGGGAAGAACAATATTTATTTACAGAATTTAAAGGTAAACATGTTTGTTTGTTATGTAAGGTACCTAGGTCGAATATGGCCAGCCTGTAAATATGGCCACATACCGTTTTCCCAAACACGAAAGTTTGTTATGAGCTGAACGCGACCCTAAATTGTCGCTAGTGTCGCATGTATTCGAACGGCCTACCTGTCACCCATCCGTGCAAGCGTTAGCCGCTCAGCCGTCATTATAGTGAAAAGCAGTGTTGAGGTTATAAAAACAGTAAGTAAGTATTGTCCTGTATTTTAACGTTGTTTTCATTATAAATCTTTATTATTCACATTACGATGTTGTGTAATAATTGTAGTTTCATATTTCTTTGTATATTTATCAAAGTAATAGTGTGTTTTTCATTCGTGAATATGAAAACAAAAAATTTGGATGACTGCAAATATGGCCACCGTTTGGCCATATTAACAGTATTTACTGAATTGCTGACACGTTTTTTTGTTTTTTGTTTTAGACCATGGCACGCTATAAATGTAAAGGGCTTCGAAGTAACAGGGCAGATGCTAATATGAAATTAGCTTTAGCTGCAGTCAGAAGTGGTAAAATGAAAATTTATACGGCTTCCAAGCTTTATAATGTGCCAAGACTCACTCTGAGACGTTATTTACAAGAAAACAAAGAGACCAAATCTACTTTGGGCCGGAAACCACTTCTTAACCCTGAAGATGAAAAGATTTTGGAATCCCGTATTATTCGTCTGTGTAATGTGGGATATCCATTAACACAGCGTGTACTTCGTAGATGCGTGAAGACATTCTGTGATCAAAATAACATTCCAGCGCCAAGTGGAGGCTTGATGGTGGGACGAGATTGGCTGAGAGGATTTTTAAAACGTCATAGGAATATCAGTAGACGAAAAGCACAGAACCTAAACCCCGCAAGGGCACAAAAGCTGAATAAAGCAGTAGTTTCCGATTATTTTAGTAAATTGAAGAAAATCTTAGTAGAAAATGACCTTATGAACAAACCGGAACGTATCTATAATATTGACGAAAAAGGTTGCCAGCTTAATTTGCACAAATCACCAGAAGTTTTGGCTGAACGTGGATCCAAGAGAGTACATTTGGTAGCACCCGAACACGGCGAGAATGTAACAATAGTTTCATGTGGCAACGCTTTAGGCCATGTCATTCCGCCCATGATACTCTTTAAGGGCAAACGAATGAAGCCAGAATGGGTAGATTCGTTACCCACCGGTTCAGTAGCCCAAATGACACCCAAAGGGAGTATGAATTCTGAAACATTTGTGAACTGGACACACCATTTTGCAAAATTTAAATTGCCAGGACCTTGTTTACTTATCTTGGATGGAGCGAAGTGCCACTTAGACTATTCGATAGTTGAAGCAGCAGAACAATTCGACATCAAGCTTTTCTGTCTCCCGAGCAACACCACACATGAATTGCAGCCCATCGACAAATCAGTATTTCGTTCTTTTGAATATTACTGGGATGAAGAAGTTTTAAAATACTGGTCTATTCACGAGGACAGGAAAATAACCAAACAAAGGTTTGGGATATTATTTTCCAAAGTGTGGGATAAAGCTGCGACACCTGCTAATGTCAAAGCTGGATTTGAAGCGACCGGAATTTTCCCATTCAATCCAGATAGGATTCCAGAAGAAGAATACGCTCCCAGCATACCTACTCATAATTTCGCAGAACCTGGAGCTTCTCCTTCTGAAAATCAAGAAAATGGAGATACTAACGACAGCGACGCTACAAATCTGTTAATTCCTCCTCAGGAAAATGAAGATACTAATGAAAGCGACGTTACTGATGCCAGTGGAAATTCTCCTTATCCTCCCCCAAATGAAGACAAAGGTAATTCAAATCCATCAAATGATTCCTCAGATTTACAGCCAAGCCAAGCAAAGCGTTGTGCTGCAACTCCAGACAACGCCTCTGATGATCATCCACAGCACCCAAATCAAGAAGATACATATATCGAACTTTATAGAACCCCTGCCAAGTGTTTATGACGATTACGACAGTAGCGATCACATTCCTTTGTCCAAACTAAAGCAACATAACAATAATATCGAGTCAAAAACTGAATTAAATGTAGTCTGCTCCACAACACTTAATGAGTCATATACATCTTTGTGTCAAATGTTAAAAACTCCAGAGAAAACGTCAAGCCCAAAAACTGCTCCGAGGGCAAAAGCTATCAATAGTCTCGCACAGGCGCTAACAAAATCAATGTTTACAGATAAAAATAACATGTCAGGGCCATCAAATGCTCCTAAACAAAAAATAGAAAATATACCAGGCCCATTTAAAGTGGCTTACCAAAAAAGAAAATATTCTGCTAAAAGGAACAACAGTGAAGCAGTAACTCCGAAGAAGGTTTCTAAACAGTCACGTGGTAAAGGACAATCTGAAAAATCTAAAGATTCATGGTACTGTTATGTTTGCAATGAGGACAGAATAGCAGACATGAGAATATGCTTTTTATGTGAAACATATGTCCATGAGGACTGTGTTGGATTAACAAAAGAAGATACAGATAAATTTGTATGCACTCGGTGCAGTCTGGACTAACCACGACGATGATAATGTACTGGATGTCGCCTAAACAATATCTTTTAAATAAAGTTGTATTAAAATCTAATGTCCATTTTTATTTCACTTATTTAGAAGTTATTTAAAATAATATATACCGTAAATATAGCCACATATATGGGCATATTTACCTACCCCGTCGGAAATATGGCCAAATTTCAATTTTTTTTCAAACTGTTGAAAATATTTCTATCATTTAATATCTTTGTATTTTTCTGCCTTCATCATAAAGTTAAATATTCAGTCTTCATGGACAACTACTTTGACTTGTTTCTTTTATCTTTATTATTTTAGAAAAAAGTTAAGAAACCTTAAGGTGGCCATATTCGACCTAGGTACCTTAATAAATCTGTTTCCGTTGCTAAAAAAGGGAATATTGAGAGGCACTATAAAACTGTACATTGGAATTTTGAAAAATCATTCCCATTACGTGCTGCAACCAGAAAGAAAAAACTGAAACAATTAAAAGATCAGTTAACTGGACAACAGACCATGTTTTTAAAAACAGTCGATAAAAGTAAGGCTGCAACTGAAGCATCATACCGAGTGTCCCAGATAATTACACAAAAGAAGAAACCTTATGAAGACGGAGCTATGATAAAACAAGCGTTTTTAGCAGATTCATTATATGCCAACTTTAGAAATAAAGACGTGATAGTTTCTGCTATAAAATCTATGCAACTTTCTTCTAATGCATGAGATGAGTAGAAGTAAGTAAAATATTAACTGTATAATCCTCTTTTGAAATATGAATGCGCGCTGAGCACCCACACAGCAACCCCAGCAGAGAACAAGGTACTTCAAATGAGGATATACGGTTGCAAAATAGACATTTAGTAAATCCTTGGTACACATTATGTTTTTCAAGTTACGCAACGCAAAATAAGCGGATCTTAGTTTTCTTGAGACATAATCTAGATGATCTCTAAAGCTGAGTCTCTCATCCACTATTACCCCTAAAAACTTTGTTTGTTCAACCCTGTCAAGAACTGAATTATTTAACTTCAACGTGATAATAGTTGGTAGTTTTCGTTTATAATAGAACATATATTTGGTTTTGCTTTCATTAACTATTATCTTATTTTTGTTATCCAAGACTAAAACTTTTCTAATATTGAGTTGGCCTTCAACTCAAGGAGAGTATCATCAACGTTGATATATTTCATTTGTTCATCCAAGTCAAAGATGAATAAAAGAAATAAAAATGGTGATAACACTCCACCTTGAGGGACACCAATATTGATATTTTTGCAATGAGATGTAACATTGCCAATTTTAACATAAATTTTGCGATCTGAACCCAGTCATTTATGGGATACCTATCCATACTCTTCTAATTTTCTTAATAAAATTGTTGTTTGTACGCAATCAAATGAATTACTCAGGTCAAAATATATTGTTAGTGTACATTTATTTCTATTTAGTTGACTATATATAAAGGAGAAAAGAGAGAACGCAGCTGAATTGGTGGAGAAACCTGGTCTAAATCCATGTTGCTTACTAGTTAATATATTGTAGGCATTCGCAAAATTATGAATACGATTATAGATGATGAAGAGCTTAGATGGCAAGGTGATAGGACAGTAATTTTTGAAAGCTTCGGTGTCACCATTCTTATGAATCAGTAGAACTACAGATAATTTGAGGTCTTTAGGAAAAAATACATTGATTAGAGATAAATTAAACAGGTATGACAATGGATGAATAAGATATGTAGCCAAGAACTTGAGTGTTTTAGGTGGGAACCCATCAATTCCAGCGGTAGATTTGTTTTTCAGTTCTTGAATAGCTCTATGAACCTCATCAGGAGAAATCGCATGTACAGCCATGGATCTAATATTTTTATCTGACTTATGGATACTAGAATTTTAGAAATCATTACCACCATATTTCGATATGATTAAATTATCTGCAGCAGATGAGAAATAGTCAGAGAAATGATAAGCTATTTCTCTTTGGTCTGAACTACCACTGTTGACTGTTTGTACATTTACTATTCTCCAAATGTCTTTTGTCGAGTTGCTAGAAAATACTATTTTGTTGTTATAAAAGTGTTGTTTCTTCAGTTTTAATTTGTCGTTGTATTGTTGTTTAGCTAATTTATAAGCTTTTTTTGGAGTCAATTTTGGCAGAACCAATGCAAGTTCTTCAGCTTCTTACTTTCCTCCACAATATCCCAGTCTACCCAGTCATTTGTATTATGTGTTTATTCTAAATTTTGTTAACGGGCAAGCAATGCTGGAAATTATCTGTAAAACATTGCCAAGCCTCATTTGCATCATACGATCATACATATGATATAGCGCTGAAAGATCTGTGGTGGAAAGTAAAAGTTTGAAAGATGGGGAAGGAATGCTTAAGGTAAAAATTTGGGCTTTATGATCTGATATGCAGTATTCGGAATTAAGTCCTTCACAATTTGAAATGTTTGTCAAGACATAATCTCTTGCTGAACTTGCACCTTGGAATTGTCTTGTGGTTTCCCTCGGCAAAACCGACCCAAGCTCAAAATTATCAAGTACATCTGAAAGATATGGTTTGATAGAACTATCCAAGGACCAAACTATACTGAAGTCGCCACTGGCTACAACGATTTGATATTTTAGAAAAGTAGAACACAAGGCATTCAAACAATCCAGAAAATCCTTTACTTGGCGATCTATAAGACACTAAGAACGCGACTTTGCTAACTAATTCAGTTATAACACACGCGCATTCACAAACTTGCTCAATGGTTAGTTGGTTCATAAATGATAATGCTGAAGCACTCAGTCCATACTTTGTATACAGGGTTTGTCCGGAAAGTAATAGGACTAGGTCGATTTAAAAAAATTTATTGAGCCAATCGTTACAAGTCTTTAAAAGCTTTCAAAATAGGCTCCTTCTGCGTCGATGCAGCGCTGCCATCGCGATTTCCAAGCATTGAAGGCGTCACGGAAGGCATTCTCCGGAATAGCCTTGAGAGCCGCGGTGCATGCTGCTTGGATCCCCTCTGTCGTCTCAAAATGCTTGCCTTTCATCGATCTTTTCAGGCGAGGAATCAAAAAAAAGTCCGGGCGCACATCTGGGCTGTAGGGCGGCTGCGGAAGCGTTGGGATGCCGGCCTTGGTCATGTAGCTGTTCACAAGAAAGACGGTTTGAGCCAGGGCGTTGTCGTGGTGCAACTTCCAGTCGGCTGCGATGTCTTGTCGGACCCGACTGACCCTTCGTTTGAGTCTCCTGAGCACTTCCACGTAAAACTTGGCGTTGACGGTTTGTCCAGGAGGAACACATTCATGGTGGACGATGCCTTTGATGTCAAAAAAGACAATGAGCATCGTTTTCACTTTGGATTTGCTCATTCTTCCCTTTTTTGGGCGAGGAGACGCCGTCGTGTGCCACTCGGAAATTTGCCTCTTTGTCTCGGGACCATACTCAAAGATCCACGACTCGTCACCTGTGATTACGTTATTCAAATAATGGGGGTCACTTTCACACATGTTCAAATTTTCTTGGCAGACTTCCAATCGCCGCAGTTTACCTGGTCGTCAGTGAGCACTTTTGGGACCATCTTCGTGCACATATTGGGCATGTTCAAATGCTGTGTCACAATGTTATGAACCACAGATTTTGGTAAATTTAACATCTGGGCAATTAAACGAATACTTAGTCGATGGTCTGAGTTCAAAACTTTGCGCACACGAGTCACATTATCGGTGTTTGTCGAAGTCGAAGGTCTTCCAGCACGGTCTTCATCAGCGACCTCTTCCCGGCCCTCCAAAAAGGCCTGGTGCCACCGAAACCCACCACTTCTTGCTAAAGCAACACCTGGGTAAGCCTGCTTGATCAAATCAAACGCCTCTGTCGCAGATTTACCGAGTTTCACACAGAATTTAATCGCGTACCTCTGCTCTAACGAACGCTGCACTTTCGGCTTGCACCACTCACAGAAACACGTCGCGCGAAAATGCCTGTTCTCACTCTCCAAGTGCTCGGAGACAACTGACCAGCCGCTCATTCGTTAGCTAGGAACGCCCTCTATCGAATCCAGTCGGTGCGCGCACGCTCCGCAGTACAGTCATGGCGGAAGAAAATGAGTCCTATTGCTTTCCGGACAAACCCTGTATATTGCAACACCTCCATTAGAAGAGATAGAGCGACTGAAGAAATGACTGAGGGAGTATCCTGGAATACCAGTTGCAACAATCTGATCTTGTTCTAACCAGTGTTCTGTTATAAATAGGATGTGGGGCTCTTCCTGCTTCAGAATGCACTCAAGCTGGGGTATTTTATTCGATAGGCATTGCATATTCAGATGCATTCTATTTAATTTAAGGCTAGCTCCATCATTAGGTAGTTTGTTATTAGTTTATTTAAGTTTAACAATATGTACCAATATTACTAAAATAAACACATGTATGTCGCATACAACTGTGTATAATTTCATTTAAGTTTGCTTGCATAGACTAGCTTTTTCCAGCAGCTGCCGATACTGGCGAGATGTGTTCGTGCCACCGAGGACTTGATCTGGCACGAGGAGTCGAGATACAGATGTATTAATAGTTTTTAAAATCAGTTTATAGGTCCTCACAATTTTGTTCATCCCCATGAGATATGTTTTCAGCAATATTCTTTTAGAATCAGTTTTCAAAAACAACCTAAAATCGATAATGATGGATCATAGTTTATTTATCTTCATTTTCTTTCAAACGATAAACTTTCACAACGTTGACCCTGCTTCCCGAAAAACATCAACAGGACAAGCTGTAGTGTTTTTTCGTGTGTGGTAAGAGAGTGTCTCCTTTTGGATGCATTGCGGCTTGTGGAAAGTGGCCATTCCAGTTTACGGGCTCGGTTCAATGGATTCGGAATAATTTAGTGAGCGGTGAGCGGGTGACGGTACGGACCAATAAAATTCGAAATAGAATTGAAGGCACTAGCGGCAAAGCGGTGCGATGCGGCGTTAAAGGAAAGCTACACAACTCCGCCACTTGAAATATTTACCGGCCGGAAAATACTGGCAATCGATAGCCACTCGTTGGAACCGGAACAGGCTCAAATGAGACTGTTCCGATCGTTCACTAGAAACTAGCGCGGGGAAAGACGAGATAGTTCTAAGTAGGTGTCTAATATACGCGTAAGGGTCTGCAAAATGATCTCTTACAGGTATTACGTATCTTGAAAAGTGACATTATGTCGATTTTCTTGTTTTTTTGTGACATTATGTAAGCTTTTGTACAAGATGTGAACTTAGCACTAGCTGATGGACACGTTATGAACTCGTTTTAAAGTTGTAAGTACGTGTTGCCGAAACGTCATGAAGCTTCAGTTATCAATGTTTCAGCAATGATTTTCTCGCACAGCAAATATCACTGATTTTATACACGTGCAGACCAATACACTTAATCATCCTGATGCGAGCTTGCTATGTAACCAACTTTCTTCTCAGAGATGAAAACTACAGACTACTTGAATTCGCAAACCATATGCAACCAACAATGCGTGGTGAGCAAACGTAGAATGACTGTTTGCACCCTCAAAACTACCTAGTCTGCAAGATGACATTTTATTGTTTTTTTTTTTGACGTTTTATAGGTTTCTTACATAATACTAATGCGGTTGTCGCAGTCATAGTGGGGTGCGTAAATCACTTGGTAGTGACACGTACACTGTAATGGAATGTAGATCGACAGATAAAATTTTACTCTAGAATGCTGTGTAACTTAACGCCTTAATTATTTATTACAGTCTTGTAATGACACTTGATGGCAGCCCATTAATTTCTAACCACGTTTGATGCAACGATTTCTTGAGTATAAGAAGAGCTACCGACAGGGGGTCACCCATTTATCTTTAAAAAATATATATACAGGGTGTTAATAAAGTATGTAGACAAACTTCAACCATCGAATCCTAGGTCAATTTGAAGACTAAATGTTCATATGAACATTGGTCCATAACGGCTTTCTTTTCGAGCTCTCTATTTATTTAATAGTTGGTATAACGTATCTAAAGGTTGCATGTTTTACAAGTTGCTGAGGCTCAATATGAACGTGGATAAAAATAGTATTATCCTGTATTTTTGGAAAAAAATTCATTTAGAAGGTCAACAGTTTTGAACAGTAACATTGGAATAGAATGACAACAATAGAAAATATTGAATAGTTTTTTTTACAATAAATGTTCAAAGTGGCCACCTCCGATTTTAATACAAGCATCTAGTCTGTTACATATTGACTGACGAGCTCTCCTGAAAATAAAAAGTTTGTACATTAGGCAGCGGACGTTGTGGAAATCGAACACCATACAAACGTCGTGCTCGTCGAGCGTTACCCAGAGCCATTCCGTAAACGAAATGTATATCTGTCATTACTTGATGACAGAACTGGACCATTCTGACAATTAGTAATCACCAAAACTTAGAAATATTTGGAGTCTTAGAATGACCAGACCATAAAACAAATATTTGACAGCTGTCGAATTATTGGAGAAAATAAATTAATTCAATTGTTTTCGGGTACATCGTAGGTGTTCAGATAAGCACAATGCTTAAATTTTAAAAGTATTGCGATCAAAACAAATCAATGTGATGCTATTTTTTCAAAAAATACTGGATAACATTATCGGTATCTAAATATATAGAGGGTCTGAAAACAACTGTAAATTCCCATTATTTAGACACATACTGTTCAAAATTTCATCTAATTTTCAGTAAATATTGTATAAAACAAGCCATTTACAATAAATTAAGACTTTTATTCTACAAATCACCCCATTTTTTTATTACGTATTCCTCCCAAAAAAAGTAAAACTTGACAACAATGGACATCATGTATCTTATCTGTGAAATGAACGTTATAAAATGGAAATTGATAATTATTTGTACTTTCAAATATTTCTTATGAACTTTGATGTTATTTTAGCTTATTACATTATTCAAGTTTTGAACCTGTTTTTTGCAAAAAACAACGATTTTTTATAGTTTCACATCTACTTTTCTCAAAAAATGATCATCTCTGCTGATTGATTTTTTCCGAAAAAAAAACATGAATTTCGGCCTTTATACGCTGAAGAATAATCTTAAAGGTATGTATGTGGAACTGCCATTCCAGCTTATTATATTGATAGTGTTTAACCCTTTTCTTTGAAAAACCAACGATTTTTTACAGTTTCACATGTATTTTCCTTAGTAATGTGTATGTCATATTCTTATAATTTAGAGCAGGGCTGTCGGCGAACTCCTTTCTTGCGGCCCGCTTCACGGCTCATGTATACATCACATGTATAAATTACTCTCAAATACCGAATATGCACAATTCCTACATTAACTCTGTAATAATGTTGTATAGAAAGATTTTATAATGCGGCCCTCCAAACTGCATTTTTTTTTTGAAGTGGCCCTTGGGCCACATTAAGTTGGACAGCCCTGATTTAGAGCATCATTTTGTGCAAAAAGCAAAAAAGCCAACATATAAAACAGTATTATTCTATTCTAAAGTATTACCACCAAAAATTCAACTTTGAAATTCTATAAAATAGCAAGCAGAGGGTTCCTTAAAATGATATTTCCGTGATAAAAGTTACATCCTAGTCTTTCATTTCAAAATAAGAAATGAAATATTTGCAATATGCGCTAAAGTATAGTCTGACCATGGATAGGAAATGTGATGAAGCTATAGAGAGAAACTAATAAAATAATAATAATATCCAAATTATGTAGTGCAGCTGTTCTCCGTCAAAACGGGCTCAGATGCTGGTGACGTACTGATACCGACCGTGTTTCAATTCCGAACTAAAGCAATTAAAGCTACGAAGTATCGGAATATACTTCACGGGATGCTCAAGCGGCATCGACATCGGCAGTTTTAAAATGGCACAGCCAGTAAAACGGCAGACGCCGCACCGCACTGCGCCGCACCGTCGAAGCCAATGACATTGATTTCTAATTCGGATTCGAATCGGCGACGGCGACGTGTCGCTCTACTGTTAGTTGCCGGAAATTTACAAAGTTGCAAATCCGATAACATTGCATTGCCTCTTCAATGCTGTATGTTGAATCGAACTTCATATTATGGCTAGTTGTACACTGCAGAAACGCGTAGACGTAGATTTTCTATCATAGTTTAGACAGCGGCATAAGGTTGCTAAGCAAACGATTTTTCGAAGTCTTCCATGTTTTATTTTTATGTTCTTTGAAATAATGTTGTATTCCTGAGTATACTTCGCAAGGACCATAGATCAGTGCATCAGCACGGTTCTATTTCTATGAAGCAGAGATCCAGTATTACTGATTCGATCACGTTCAGTCAATATTTATACAAAACAATAGGCAATAGGCAGCAAGTGGATACTTTTACAGAAAAATGAATACATGGAATTCAAAAAAGCTTACGTTGATCTTCTCAAGTCTTATCTAGACTTGAGAACTCAATATGTGTTCTATAATGGACTTAGTTCTTACACATACATGTCAAGTAGCTGTATTCCTCAATGTTCCAATTTGGGGCCCCTATTGTTTGCCTTATACGTTAACGATCTTTGAAGCTCATTATCATGCAACAGATTTGTTTGACCTGAAGCTTTAGACATCTGTTTCTAGCTGGCAAGACTGAAGACCTCCAACAACAACTTAATGATCTTTTTACAAATATGGAGTACCAATAACAATTTGTATTTGAACAACTCTAAATATCGCATTTTAACCTTCACCAGGAAAGTCAATTTTTTATCTTACCCATACAAAATAAATGATTTTGTATTGGAGAGATGTGAAACTTTCAAAGATTTGGGCGTGTATTTCGATTGTCGGCTCACCTTTAACTACATCAGCGAAATTATAAGAAATGTGACTCCACATTGTAGAAACTGCAATAGCTCAACGCTTATCAAGTTTTTTTAGTGCGTGTTATAAGTAAATTAGAATATGGTGCAATTATATGTATTTGGAGCCCCTATATATGATCTCTATAAAACTAATATTGAAAAAGTGCAAAAGAAATTCCGCAAATATCTATGGAGTGATGATGTCTATCCTCCAAGAGGATATGACTACCCATTTTTGTTGAATAGATTTGGTGTCCCTTCTTTGGAGAAGCACAGAGGGCAGGCAACCATCATATTTTTATAAAAATTACTACAAGGTAACATTGGCTTTACTGTTTTGCTATAGCAAATTGATTTCCTTGAACCTGGATTGACATCCAAAGTATAAAGATTTCTTACCCTGGCAAGGCGCATAGACAAATATTCGGTCTAAAGCACCAATAAGCTTTAAGTGGAAAAATACGACTAGGATTGAGATTTTTTGTGATATCTTCTGTCACATCTTTGACTTTTTTACCCTTTTCTCTAGTTGTTTCCGTTTGTTATATATATATGTGAACACTATTCATAGCTTCTTTTCTCTCTACTTAAAGCACCATTCTCTTTTTTTTTCTCTTTATAGCACACAGACTGTAAATTAAATTATTGTACTATTTATTGCTCTCTAAATGGTATCTTTATTGTTGTACAATATATTCTTAATTATTATTATTATCATGTTGTATCGAGATCCTTTATACATCGTTGAAGGTAGCTGAGAACACTCAGAACAATGTTTACCTTCATGAATTCGGTCGCGAATGCATGGTGGTTATGAATGAGGGGGACCCAAAAGATGACTCGAAAAAGAAAAATACGCATGGAATTCCGCGTATTTTTTACATTTGTACCTTTTTATGCCAGCCATGAGCTTTTTTCTTTGCATCGAGTCAAAATTCGACTCAGGAGCATGTTGCTTCAGAATAGACCCAACCGATTAGCTTT
This sequence comes from Acanthoscelides obtectus, assembly GCA_963669975.1. NCBI lineage: Eukaryota > Metazoa > Arthropoda > Insecta > Coleoptera > Chrysomelidae > Acanthoscelides > Acanthoscelides obtectus. The sequence goes on from CAVLJG010000008.1 coordinate 40,866,752, forward strand.
ATGCATTTCTATTAAAGAAGAGCACGTACACTGGAAGCTTGAAAATAGTTTCGTATGCAATTCAACTGCATGTTATCAATATTTCATTTTATTATGCCTAAAATTGTTCGACTTTATAAAAATTCAAATAGAAGCAAACCATCTGTGTTCAAAATCTAGCTATAGACTTCTTTAGAATAGTGAAAATCTAATTTTCAACAATTAATAAACAATTTCTCGAACATTTAGAACAGGAAAACGTTGAATTCCAAAATTCGGGATACTTTCCTAGCCATTCGAATGTATTGAAGCAATAGCAAGAATACAAAGAAATATTTGCGTTTACAAGCGTATTTTCTACTTTTATCTAATGAAACCTTGGAACAGAGTAGATGTCACTTTTATTCCCGCAATAAAGGTGTTTATTACTTTAATTTAACAACTAAAAGGAGCACTCAACATGCTCATAAGACACCGCAAATGGAGACTAGTCTTGCTTTTTCCCGTTTGCTAGTTGTAAAAGCGACACAATACATTTTCTACTATAAGAAACTTAAGACTTTTTCTTCCTTTGGTAGTTTCATATTTGTGGATACACTGCAAGTGTCTTTGTCGACTTATAAGACCAGTTTGACTAAATCTTAAATTATAATCACAGTATTTATGTTGTTGTGCGTGACTTTTTTTATTTATACACCACCAACAGATATACCAATTGCTGGTGAGAATACAGCAAGATAACAAACAAAGTAATACACACTAACTAAGCCATATTTTACACGTTTGCTTGATATATGATACTTTTGTATTGAATATATCTAAATAGTCCTGAAGATTATTATAACATGATCACATTGAGTACATAGGTGAGTGCCTTGGTAGGTTAGATCGTGGGGTAGGGACGTAAAAGGTGCGCGTGTTTTGAGTAATTGTACCTGACAAATATGATCTAAAGAGTGACTGTAAGCTAGGAGATATACCAGCATTGTAAATGACATCTACTTGTCCGTTCTCCAGACACAAAATGAGTGAAGCAGACTAAACTGGTTGTAGTAGATCTGCCTTCCATAAAGCTATATTGGGATGTTCCTTTAGAGGACTGAACGTTATGAAATCAGAAATTATGGAGCAGTCTCAAAGGCTTTAGAAATGTTACCGACTTACATTATTGGTGCATAAATTTCAACAAGTTGCCTATCACCTATCTTGAAAACAGGACGTACCTTTGACTGGCTTTTTATAATCTCAGGCTCCATAGTTGCAAGGTTGCGAGGTAAAATTGCATTCACCCCTGAAGCAGCGTGTGGGGGTGGGCGTGTATCGATTCTAACGAAACGTATTCGTGACAAAAAGCCATTAATAACAAAACACTGCTGCATCAATTATTTTAATGTTTTATTAATACAAAAGATACTAACCGGATAGTCTTGTACCAAAAATATATTCTGCAGCAGGGAACAAAATAATTACTTTGAAAGTTCGTTGCTTGCAAACCGAGTAAGTCGTTCTATGGATTATTCGGTTGTACAATTCAGCAAAGACAATTAATTGAATGTAAGGTAGGTTATACCGACCGATCGACCAACGAGCAATTCGTGTAATTCCAAAGGAAATTAATTTCTGAATAAGCGTTCAGATATTAGATACTCGAATTGAGGTAAAATAGTTGGAAGTTAAAATAGTTTGTTCTATTATTATATTAGATTCAAAGGCAAACAGTTTGAGATTCGGAAGATTCAGTTGCATAAACGAAATTGTGAAAAATAGTAAAATCAGCATTAATATCCCGAAAACAGTACCTAAACGAATAATTGGTAAAGAACTATAGAAATGCCAAACTAACAGAGTAGGTTCTTGGAGGAAAAAATCATTTTAAGAATTCATTCAGTTTTTAAGCCAGTTGAATCATATATTAAGTGACATGTAGATGTATTAGTTCATCAAATGAAACAAAAATCGATTAGATTTCGACTTAAAATTATTATCGGCACCTAGTTAGATAAAAGCCTCAAAACAAGATTATATGTGTTATTCCGCGACATCTCGTCATGGAAACTATCACAATGTGTCCATCGAAATGCACATTACGTGCGAGGTCCACTGTTATGTCAATGTCCATAGAAATCAGCAGCGATAAAAAGGTAGAAACCAGCCGCCAAATATTCCATGACCTACTACTAATATATGTGCCTCAATATCCTACAATCTGCGTTGTCATGATCGGCGTTTAAAAGACAATTTCCATTCCATGGCCTAAGATTACTTTCTACGCCACTGGCGATGAAGTATTGTAATCGCGGAAAATAAGCTGTTGTTTTTTTGATGTAATATGACATGAAGTACATGAAAAACAATGTCGCTCATTTTCGTCGGTCTGTTTGTCTGTCTGTGCACTAATTCTTGATCCCGCTATAGCTTGAAAAGTACCAGTAGGGTTTTGATGAAATTTTCACACAAGGGTACTACTATCCCAAGGACGAAGAACCTCTATGATTTTTGAAGATCGATTCAGTGTCGACGCAGCTAGGAGCAAAAAAGTTGTAAAACAAAAACCGCTCAAATTTGTTTTTTTTTTCATAGGAGCCTGATCATTTTCCGAAAAATTTTAGGGGTAAAAAATTTGAGGGTGGTGGATTGTAGGTGGGAGTTACGTTGATATACCTATACGCCTCCAGCCACGGTAACATTTGACATATTTCACTCATCATAGATTTCCAGGTACATTTATCCTTAAAACTTAGAATGATGGAAAAATATTCCGAACCCTCGCGTGTTGATCATACACGCTCCTACCAATGCAAGTGTGTAGCAGTCGGTCTCAGCTACTCGAGTGGGTGTGGATCGTAGATCATAATCCATGCGAGATCTACACATAGTGCGCCCCAAAAAAAATTTCTAACGGGAAGCGGGAGGGCCATCCATCGGGAAGAGATAACTTTGTATAAAAGTATACCTACCTCAAAAACCCTTTGAAGAACGAGGGGTAGAATATTTTCTGAGGGATCCAAATTCTAAATAGCCTCAAGATTGTATAGAAAAAAATGCGAAGTATGCAAATTTTAATTGTATGAGGATGTCTAACTAGCTTGATCCATTTAGTTTTTTTTTCTTATACATGTTCGTAGCTAAGTTTTTTCTTAGACTAGGCACTTCTTTCTTTAGGAACTGATGACAGCGTCGCGCAGTAAGTGCAGAGTCAACCTACTTGACGCGATCTTTTGTGTGTCGTAGATTCCTGTGTTCAAACACGTGTTATAATCTTGTAAACAGTGAAATGAGAGTTTTTTGCTTTAAATTCGATAAATGCGCACTTTAGTTTCCTAAAAATGCTACAATATTCATTTATTACACTGATGTTGAATTTATCTCTCTTATTGACATGTAGCAGCATGTATTTTTAAGGATTCCTAAAAAAATTTAACTTACGTTTTTGGTTATTAGTTATGCTTTTTTCCATCTCAAAAAAATATGCGGTATACGTAACAATGAAGCACTTCCAGTACGAAACGTCAGCGTCTCGCCACATGTACGCTCCTTCCTTCGCCTTTGAGCAGTATAAATTTGAACCACCCTTAATGAACTAATACCCAGCAGCAGCGTAGTACGTTTATCATCGTGAGCATATGGCGTATGGATTTAGGAGCAAGTCTACTCTACATCATAACTGGGGCGCGGCGCGAGAATTCTGATTTCTCTCCGTATCTCGGCCCGAGGAACGCGAGCCCTCCTAGAAATTCAACTCACACTCACGCAATCCCAGGAAGTTCAAGTTTGTCTTTAATCGCTGTTGTTTCCTAGTACACACAGCTTCTAATGAGCCCATGATTATTATTGACTTAGTTTTAATTGCCGGCGTCACCACAGCGCTATCGCCTTTGCGGAGGAAACTCAACCATCGTATTACTTACTCAAATGATGCACTTCATATCTACATTCAGAATATTAGTTGAATAAATTGCGTGTGCTTTACATCTACAGCAAACTTCAGAGTAGATTCTCAGCTTACTGCCAGAGAAGACTAAATATGAGAACTGTGAAACTCGATATTACATATTTTCATATTTTAATTAATTCAATTCAATTTAATAACGTGTAATATGGTGCTTTCGTACCTCTGACGATAGGCAGCCAACCATGGACAGATGCTTTGTACTCTTTGGCTGGTCATCAGCATGGTCTAGGACTTGTCTCTTAACATAAGTCAAATTTTTTACACATCTGTCTTCATTTGTATTTTTAGTGTTATTTTTTTATGTGTGAGTGTTTGCAGAAATTGTGGTGCTAGACGATACTTCTTAAATGATTTACAAAGAGCGGCACAAAATGGTGGGTGTTTCCACCGGTAAGTATTATTATTATTATTATTATTATTATTATGTTAAAACAACGCTGTCACTTTAGTAGGCATTGGTAGACAAATGAGTCACTACGCTGTTCTGGCGACAAACAATGCAATGTTGGTTTATACACGTAAGCTTTTTTGTGCTTTCACATGAGATAGGTACGAAAAAATATTGGTAGGTTAATCATCTATATGGGTTCACTATAAAAGTTTCGTGCATAGGCACACATTGTTCTGCTTTTTACAAGCTGAAACGCGCATTACGGTATTCAGTAGTAATGTTTGGCAAAATCCAACGGCGAGCAGCTTCCCGTAATGTTCAGTTAGAGAAATGGAGTTATTATGGTTATTAGCTAGTGTGCTGACGTTTTATGCATATTGCAGGGGTTATGCCGCACATTCAGCATCTGGTGTCAGAGTATTATTTTTTTAAGCAAAATGCAGATGAATCTATTCAGAAGCTTATGTAAAAAATGTTGGATTGTTCACCTACTTTTGCGGAATCTTCACCAGCATATTATATTGTGCGCAAACTTGCTTTCCGTTTCGTCTGTCACCTTGTGTGTCACCTCGACTAGACCGCACTGATCAGTTGCTAATGAGCACGAAACAGCACCGTCTGCGACGGAAAACAAACATGTCCTTTCCATATCCTATTGAATTATATATTTTTTATACTGAAGCAGCCACGCAGGCATATAAGTGACAAAAACTAGTAATAAATAATATGTAGAGTAAAATGAGAGAGTTTTCTCGACTGGCGTAATTTCTATAGCATCCCTACTACAGAAAGTTATCGTGCGGCACCCTTGATAGGCTCTTAAATTACAATGTAATTGATACCGTCAACTATAAAATCGATGGACTTTCCACTCAGTGTCGTATTTTTCAGTTTCAGACAATTTTATAAACATAATTATGATTATTCTTTGATTCAAAAAAGTTGCTTTATTGGCTACAACAAAGCATTATTCGACGTTTATGAACATTTCTGTTAAACATTCTCATTTTGTAGCTTGAAGATTGTCATAATTACGTAACTTATGAACTGCTGTTGAGTCTGACTGTTAACAGTTTTGGAATTGTACGCCAGTGGTATCTCGATATAATTAATGGATAAGCCGTGATCGAGAAGCAGTATCGTATTATAAACTTTTGGTTCGAGCTCTGTCGAAAAGCAATCGACGTACGAAATAAAGAACGCCACCATTTGGCTTACTGTAACTGCAGAGGGTGGAGGCCTTAAACCATTGAACAAAATAATTGCATGAACATTGCGGCATAGAGGTGGGATGAAATTATTAAAAGTGCCTTAGACCGTCGTATAAGAAGCTTAGGTATCTTTGCATGCTATTTATTCGAGAATAAGTTATTTTTATTCTAACATTATCTTGCGATACTTAGAGACAAGAAGCTAGAACTAGAATCCTAACAGAACGCCCATGCAAGAAATTAAAGTGTATTAAAACTGGTCATTTATTTGAAGTTTGTATAGTTGTTTCTTAACACTGGCTGTCCAGTCTGTCAGCATCACGTATTAACCACAATACGGAGGCGTAAAAATTAAATTTCTGAAGAGGGGTTATGTTCAAAGTTATAAATTACGATTTTCCCCGTTTTTTGCGTTTTCAAAAGCTTTGAGAAGCATTACAGGAAATTACCACCGCGCCCGCATTGTGTGTTTTAAGGGCCGTATAGTCCTTCCTACAATTGTAGGACGTCTTTATGGCGCCTACTTTTTTTCATAGCCCTTTCTCTCCATGCTGGGGTATTTCTAGTTCTCCTAGTTATGTTTTCTTCTTGAATTTTAGGAAATTTCAGCCTGATAAAGCATATGATAAAAATCAAAAGCATGGACAATTTGTTGCAAATAGCTATTTGTACCATAAGCTCAAAACAGAACGCATTTCTGGAGGACAGGAAAAACTATGAAAATCAGAGGCCATAAAAAATATATAATTGTACGAACGACTGACGATACGGCCATGAGCCACATCACAGAAAAATTAGGACTGACGCGTCACACACAAAACATTTTTCGCAGTGCCTCACATCTAGGCGCTGATTTGTATTTTCTACTTCACATCGCAGAATAAATTTCTATAAAGCTTAAATGACTGGAAATAAAAAACACTGTAAAATGAAATAACTTTTTCTCGTTTCGTAAATATTCCTCCTGCCTATTCATCAACTAAGGATTTTATTTTCTTATCTCTCTCATTTTTTAAATTCGGCAAATTTGCATATGTAATTTCTAGGATGAGTAAGAAAAAGTGGATGCTGAACTGATTTCTAGCTTTGCATAAATCCCATGTAAGTGTATTTGAGACAATAAACAATTAAATGATGATCAACACAGATTATTAGCACACAAATCCTCACTATGCTCAAGTGCAGTGCCGTTTTCTTCCAGCTATAGGATACAGCTTAGGCCTCCAATAATGCCATCTCTGAAGCAGATGTTAAATCACATCAAAGCGAAATATTAATAGCTGAAGCATCATGACGTTTAAGCAATACGTGCATCTCAGAACAAATGCATATCAAGTAAAAAACAGCTGGTTCTGGCATCTTGTAGGAAAACCTACATAATGTCACAAAAAACCGTCAGTTTCCAAGATCCGCAATATCCCTGCCGACGAAGGTTACAGGCATGGTTTAATCCGCAAAAATATGCAGGGTCTTCAAAAAGTATGGATAGATTAAAACATCTCGAAGAATACGGTTCTTAGAGAAAAATGTTGTAGAACAAAGTTGTAAGGCTTGAAAAGATTCATCCATTAGTTATCTTGAACTTAACTTTGCCAATGACATTCAGGGACATTTCAAGGTCAAGACAGTTCTCTTAAATGAAACCCCTATTTTTGGCTCCGGAAATGTAAAGAATGGGAAAATTCACGTTCAAGTATGTTTTCACTCGTGACCTTGATCATGGCTTTATGAGTATTTGACGGTATCCAGAAAGTAAAGAAGGGACACGATTTCTGAAAAATACGTTCCGTAAGAAATTATGTTGTGTTATTACCTTGAACGTGACCTTCACTTTAACCCCTAAAGCTCATTTGAAGGTAAAGACAGCTTTGCTAAGTGGAAACGCTATTTTTAACTCCGAAAATAAAAGAGCAAGACACCTTAAGTCCAAATATGTTCATGACCTTGAAATACAAATTGCGGACAATTTTAATTTAAAGTATATCCTTGCCAATGAACCATTTTGAGATCGGATACCTTTTCAAGCGAGCAGAGACGCGGGTTTAATCTAGTTTTACATTAACATCAAGTTGAATCGATCACGATTCTTTTGTCGGGAGATCGCAGACGACCGTGCTGCCGGCAGCAAAACAATCGATTAACCGCAAAGGTAGCCTTCAAAAAGGGTCGGCGAACCGATGCATCCGATGATAGAGGAAAAACTAATTTCTAATTCCGTTTGAGGCGAAAGAGAACGAAACCGATATTATTTCAGACCAGAGGGAACAATAGACACGGAGAAAGAGAAAAAGGTATTACAAGGGGATCCAGAATCGATCTCCTTCATCATGAACGACTATAATCCTTTATTTTTGCCCCTCGCGGTGCTCTCAAACTTAATCTCCTTGCTAAGTAGATTTTATGGTGTGTTCACTAAGGAGATATACAGATAAAGTAGCTCCCCGTCTATATAGTTTGGTCAAATTAGAAAATGTATTGTTTGATAGAAAAATGATGCACAGTCGCCTATACTGTGGTTGTCTAACTGATCCACTGTAACATCACACTTCATGGTATGTTAAAATACTTAAAAAATATTATTAATATTTTCGAAGCACAGATACTAAAATTATTAAAATGTTCATTCTGCTTTCCTAATTGCAATATATCAATTTGTTTATATTGTCCCAGAAGGTGGGTTATGTTTTTCGCGCGTTGGTGTGAATGTGGGTATGTGAACAGAAAATTATATTCCTCGCTATAGCCCAAACGGCTTGTTGGATTTTGATACATGAGGTGTTGCTCGATTCAGCTTAGCAGTGCTGGTGACAGTGAATGCATTAAAATTCTATAAAATCAAAATGACGGATGTTAATCGAAAATTTCAATTTTGATGTTATGGGCTACAACAGCTTGATAAATTTTATGGTTTATGGTGTCCTTAAATTCGTCTTAATATCACAATTAAATCGTTATTCTGTTCATTTACCTACTACAGTCAGGTTACTCGTTTTTTTTAAAGATGTACTTGTTACAGTTCTTTTCCTCTGTATTTCTGTTACCTAGAATCTAAAATATCTGTTCTATATATTCTCCGTTGCATTTCTTGTTTTGCGTACGAGCCCGCTTATTGCAATTGTATTTAAATATAAATTGAAAAATTGAGGAAGGTATGAATATTGATGTGGGTATTAGAGATAGATGCCGCTTCAGAGACGTTTCAAATTAAAGCGATGGAGGTCTCTTATGCTATGCGGTAATCCTACGGCACCGTTATTGGAATAAAGGAGCTTAGCTGAACATTTGCACTTCAATGATGCCCTGAGGTATAATAAAAGATTAGCTGAAATACACGTATAATGTCTTGCTTTATGTCATCTGTTCAAAGCAACTGTATGTCAGGTCACTATTGTCAGATAATGAGTATTGGTATTTGTGGAAAAATTCCAAAAAAAAGATTATTTTTTGCATTAAAAACTTCTCTGTGGGAGAGTTCACATTTCGAATTTACCATATACGCGACGAATTGGGGATAGGTCTTGATCGACGCGTGCGGCGTGCGGGTTAAATAGTCACAATGGCATAATGAAGAAAAAAATCGGTCTGGTCCTTATAAAACCCAATCAGTCGAAGCTTTAAAGGAAAGTGATTACGTGTTACGGCTATCTAGTGCTGAAGGGAAGCTGAATCCTTTTCCTGTGCAGCGCAGACTCGAGAATGTTATTTTCAGCTTTCGAGGCCCATTTTCAATTAGACGGTTATGAGAACAAGGAAAATTGCAGATATTGGGCACCAACGAACCCAACAACAGCTACATAGTCCAAAGGTGACTGTATGGTGCGCCATATCATCTAGCGGTACTATTGGGCCCTCTTTCTTTGAAGATAAAAACGGTCATGCATTGACAGTCAATTCCTAGCAATGCAAGGACGCGATAGACACTTTTTTGCTCCTATTGTAAGAACAGAACGTCGATTTAACAGAAACATGTGGTTTCAGCAGCATGGGCCACTGCCCATATTTCCAGAGAATTGATAAACCAGGTGAAAGCACTTTTTGCTCAAAAAGTTGTATCGAAGTTTGGAGACATTCACTGGCCTCCTAGGTCACCCGACCTCACGCCATGCGATTACTTTTTGTGGAGTTATCTTAAGTCAAAAGTGTATTCCAATAATCCACAAACACTGGAGGAGCTTAAAGACAATATTCGACGAGAAATAAACATCACTCCGGAGCTCTGCAAGAGAGTGTTTCAGAATTTGCGAGCGCGATTATAAGAGTGTGTCCGAAGTAAGTTTGCATTTTTTTTCTTAAATCAAAAGGTTAACTTTCTCACTGAACACCTTGTATAAGAATGTATTCCGTCAAAAGTTAATCTGTGAAGATTGGTTGGAAGTGTACAGTGAAAATTCTGTTGACACGACGTTTGAAGCTTTCCACACTTTTAACTACCAGTGTATTTTGTGCTTTCCTTTCAAAGGTGTAGAGACTACGAACAACCCAGGTAAAACTGTTTTTGCACACAAAACTGGTAAACTTGAGGGACCAAAATCACATTATATAAAACAACGTCGGAAAGGGATGACAGATATAGGGAAGTCATAGCAAGAAAAATTAAAAACAGCCAAACGTGAGGGTATTTATCAAAAAATCCGTCATACCAACAAAAATCTAACTGTATGTGGCAAGTTCTTAATAATATCCAAAAGAAAGATTCTATCCAAAATATCATTATCACTGAAGATAGTCGGAAAGTTGATGATTTTATTGTAGATTCCAAATTTAATGAACAATTCACTGTCAGGAATAATATTGATAAGTGTCCTAATTCCCTATGCATGTCACCCGTTTCAGTATATAACGTTTTCCATTTGGTTTCCTAGCTAAAAAATTCTTCTGGACATGATGATGGATCAAATAAGCTGCTTAAAAAATGTGTTTCTGGAATATGTATCCCTGTATCGTATCTGATTAATTTGTAATGTGAACAAGGAAAGCTTTTTAAAACTAGCATTAGTTATACCAATTCATAAAAGAAATGACCCGAGTGATTACAGAGGCATTAACTTGTTAAGTAAAGTTATGATCTCGGAAAATCAGCATGTTTTTATCAATGAAACTGCGGTGTACAGTTTTACTGGTGACGTAAACACAGCCCCTGATAGTAAAAACATATTTGTTGCCTTTTCTTAGACTTCTCTCGCACTTTCGATTATGTTGATCATGAGTTGCTGTCGTGTATAAATTGTGCTGATATGGAGTTCGGGGATTGCCATTACAACTTTTCCAGTCATACCTTCGAGGAAGAAGGCAATATGTCCGCTTTAATGATGCAAGTAGCGATGTGACCGTTATCGAGGCAGGTGTTCCCCAAGGATCGGCCCTGGGGCCTTTCATTCTTTCACTATATGCTAATGATCTCAATGAATATATGTCGAATGCAGTTGTAAAATTATATCATATGTGGATGATACCAATATTTTATTGACCAGTTCTTGTACTCGTAACATTGAACTCGTTCGTAATAGTGAAACAGTATGCACCGTCGCTCAGAAATGGTCGGTAAATAATGATCTTATACTAAATACACATAAGACCCAAATAATGAGGGTTTCACTAAGATAGATAACCGAGATTCCAGTCTTTTAAGAATGTACCAACAACTGAAATATCTCTTTCTTTTAAGTTGTTGGGTGTTACCATTGATTGTTATCTAACTTGAGAGCCACATGTGGAACTGCTGTGTCATAAATTACGTAAAAGTGCTTATGGTATAAAATTTTTATCAAATCACTGTAGTAAGCAAGTTTCGCATACTCTATACTAGCGAAGCGGTCACTTGCACTGTGGCATTTTACTGTTGCCACTTATGAATTATCAATACTTGTACATAAAAAAAAAATAAACTCATTGATAAACCTCTTCAATAACAAAGAAAACATATTCTCATACACCCTCAATATAGTACTGCAAGCATATCAGAAATCTTTGAGTTACTTGGGTAAAATATTTAATAATTTAACAGAAGATATTCAAAAAGTACCCACATAAGCAGTATCAAAAATCAGTTGAAATCATTTCTAATATATGAGTGTTTTTAGAGCTTGGAAGCGTTCTTTCCACATAGAACTGTTTTTTAATCTATATTGTATTGTTTTTGTTCTACCATTTCCTTTTGACTTTAAATTTGTTATAGTCTATGGCTGTTTAACAACGAAGTAAATGTTTTATTATTATTATTAATTTAATTTGTGTGTAATACCTTGTTAACGGCCATCATCCCAGATCTTTGAAAAACTATACCCCAAGGTGACAGCACAAGCACCAAATTCATTAATAAATCAGACGCCTTGCACACTGTACCATAAACGAGCAACAATCAACGAAAAGTATAGAAAGAGACATGGTATGGCTGATAGAATGTTTTAAACCAGCGTTTCTCAACCTGTGGGGCGCGCCCCCTAGCATATTAAAAAAACACTAACAACTTCTAATAATTTACTAAAAGGAAAGAAAAATTAAATTCTGACATAATGAAAAATAAAATATACATTAACACTGATATAGTAAGTTCACTTACAAACAGGACTGTATTTATCAATACTAAATTAAAAATAAGTCTAATAATATTAATTTTAGAAATGATAATAATAACTAGTGACTCCCTTGGGCCTGTTTTTTTTCAATGAATTTTGCTTTTCGTATTATTTTAATTTTAACTCGAAGAATTCTCGGGGCTTGTTAACCTACTCACTATGCCGCGTTTCCAAATGTCGTTTAAGTTTATTAGGTTTCATGCTACCTGCTGCTAAAGTTTTTGATCAAATGATACACAGGGCCCTCTCTTCTTCATTGACTTCAGTACATGTAAACCCAAAATTTAAGTATTCTTGAAAATATTTTCTTGATTTCATTTTTGGAACCTCTCTCGCCTGTGCTTTTGTTGATGCTTCACTAGTATCGAAAGCTCGCTGACGCCCACTTCAAAATTTATCTATGATATGATATAAATTTAAATTTACTGCTGGGGATACCGTGAACTGCAATTAACACACAAATTGCAACATACGCATTGACAATAGATTAGCACAGTCAGAATGACTGACTCTACTGAGACTCACCAGAATTATATTATATAACTCGGAACTTCTCGCGAAGAGAGGCATTGATTCCGGATTTGCCAATGCAGCAGATCGGCGTTGCCAAATATCTATAAACTTACTTATTCTCGGTAAGTTGTAGGACTTGTAATCAAGGTTGTTTTGTAAGTATAGCGCCAAAATGCTCAAGGTACATAATTATTGTTTACCACATTGTTATTGTGTGAGGGGGGGGTTCGGTGAGAATAATTATTGAAAATTGGGACGCGAATGGTGAAAGGTTGAGGAACGCTGTTTTAACCTATTACTATATTTTTGCTCATCAGGCGTGCTCAGTTGCGTTTTTTGTTCCGATTTCCATTGACATGCTTTTTCAATGCTAGGCGAAACCTGTATCACTAAATCGTTATATACCCATCGGATTCTAATTTACACATAGTTTCGCTAATTAAATAAAAGCAAGCGTAAAGTTAAATCATTGTTGCGATACGTCTACCCGTGTTTATTTCATCGTTGCGTTAGTGGGTGGTAGAAGCAACATTCGTTCCGTTCCGCAGTTGGGGGAACGTTGTGGTGTTACTTTGTTATTTGACACCTTTTACTGCTAATCAGAATTATGCAAATATGCCGTAGAAGGGAAGTCGACTGGCATAGGGAGGCTTACAATTTACAGAATACTTCACTGACAGCAACCCGCACACAGACAGTGTGGATTCCACTTAATGGTAGCATTTCTCTTTCTAGTTGGATTATGGGAATGTAATGGGGAAAGGGGAGATTTTAAACATAACAGTGGCATACTGCGTCCCTAGGGAGGGATTTACAAATTTCATTTTGCCACTGATTTTACTGTTTATGTGTGTTATTATCTCTCGAGACGTCCCTCGTAAGCTCTAAAGCCATTTCAAAGATATATGAATACACTCTAATACGAAACCTAAATTTTCTTGAAGTTAAAGCTCCAATTTTAGGTTAGGAGCATTTCGAATATTAATCACAGTAAGGAAACTTGAAAAAATCGTCAAGTTATAACAACTTGCGTGCATGCTATCAACCGTATATCGTATACAGGGTGTTCACTTGAAAACTTCTCACTACGGATTTCTCAAAAACCTCTGAGTAAAAGTACGTCAAAAGATTTGTCAATGGGGGTAACTTCTTAACCAAAAACTACTTAACTCCCTCTCACCCTCGGCCCCCCAGGGAGGGGGGGCAGTACTCTATTTTGACGTTTGACTTTTTTAAATCACTCGATTCGTTTTCGAGAAAATTAGAAAAATCTTTATTTATCTCGATTTGTTTAGATAGAAAACAAAAACACGCGAAATTATCACTTTTATTTCAATAAGTGTTCAAAATGTTGCCCGTTAGGGTTTGCCAAATCTACAATTTGCTTATAATTCAAGACGGAAACTACCATCATAAATAGCAATTCGGAACATTAGACGTGGCAACAACCAAATAACAACCCGATTCTTTCTCCGGATTGTTTTGATCAACATAGATATCCCGGGCGAACTGTATTTATTGTTATACCGATTTAGTTATTTGTTGCTAAGGGAAAGGAAGAATTTAATTTGCTGTCAATTACCTTTGTGATAATCTTGGGATAGTGATAATTAATTTATTGATTCAGATTTTACTTCACTTCACTTTACTTCAGGCAGCAGCGGTGGCCGCAGTGGTAGACTCTTCGGTCTCCTGATCAGTCGCCGTTTGCTGCGCGGGTTCGAATCCCGTCCCAAGAGAAGCACTCAAAATCCTCATGCTTTTGTAGAAAGGCATACCCAGTACCCCTAAAAAATTAATGTATGGGTAGGCATTTTAGGAAATAAAGTGAGTGGCCATTGTTTATTAATGGAAAGCCCTCTTGATGAGGTTGAATTATATTTCCAGCAAGACGGCGCTCCTCCTCACTATGTTCTTCCGGTCCTGCAATTGCTAGACGACGAGTTTTCAGATAAATGGATAGGGCGAAGAGGGCCTATAGAATGGCCTGCTAAATCTCCTGATTTGACTTTTTTCTAGGGGGCCATTTGAAATCTATTGTGTTTACTCCCCAACCTGAAAGTTTGGATGAACATCGCCTTTATCATTGTTTGGACAATAACGGACAACATTTTGAGCACTTATTGAAATAACAAATGGAACTTTGCGTGTCTTTGTTTTTTATCTGAACAAATCAAGATAAATAAAGATTTTTCTAATTTTCTTGAAAATGAATCGACCGATTTCAAAAAATCAAACGTCAAAATAAAGGACTTCAAAAGACCTGTCAAACAAGCTATTACTCGATACCGATTGTCATTTAAAATTTTCAAGGGGATGACCCTGGGCAGAGGGTGAAAGGGGGTGAAGTAGTTTTTGGTTAAAAAGTTGGCCCCCTTGACAAATCTTTTTACGTGTCTCGGCGTTTTTTCTTTTATTCAGCAGGTTTCGATAAATCCGTGGTGGGAAGTTTTCAAATGAACACCCTGTGTATTACCGTTTCGTCTTTATTGGGAATAGTCACTTCAAGTATAAGCCATAAAATAACAGATGAAAGCATGAGAGTGTTTGTTTCTATCAAAAATAATGGTCTCGATATCACTGTCTTAGTAGCCAATACCTAGCAACAGGTGGCAATATTTTGTCTCCAACCTAAAAATAAAAGTATCCTCGCTGCTTCACAATGCTGTCAGACAGTAATAAATACGGGTATAACAAGTAGTTATGGTTTGATTGTGTCAAAAGCCATTTTAAAGATATGACTACACTCTGATACCTAGCGTGAGTTTTTTTGACGTTTGAAACTTCAAATGTAGGTTAGAAGTTTTTCAAATGTTATTGAAAACTCGCCAAGTTGATTGAAGGTCTTTTTTTGGACGTAACTTGAGGAAAAATCAATAAGGTGCATGTAGTTACGTAATATACCGGGTGTTTCAAATTCGACCCTCACCATTGGGATCTCAGAAACTATAAGAGATACAAAATTGATGAAGTGGGAGCAAAGTTGCGTATTTAGATAATCAACAAAATACCGCTTAGAAAGTTTCGAAATTCAATGTACTTCCGGAGAGAGACGAAAAAAGGGATTTTCTTGACTTTATTTATAACGGGATTCCAAAATATATAGCATACTAACAAAGCTTCTTTTCCTCATCTACAAAATGGCATTAATTAGAATTTCAATATGACGCTTTCTCTCTTGTCCTCCAGCATCAACTTTTTTTTATACCGAATGTTTGTTCAGATGAATATGATTGTAAATTCTGATTAAAAAAATGTTATAATACGTCATACGTTGACTTTGCCAAACCCTAGCTATTTCAAAAAAGCAGAATCTCCTAGGTAGGCCTTGAAATAGTCAGATAGCCATCTGTTTCGCCTACCAAATTTATCCCAAAATCACTTTGATTTTTTCCTAGCTTTATTCGAGATGAGATTCTAAAATAAATTGCAAGTTAACATTGCCACCTTTTCTTCTCTATAAGATGGCATAATTAGAATTTCAATATGACGCTTCGTTTCTTGTCCTCCGGCATTATTTTATTTTTCCTTACGGAAGAAATGTCTACTTGAAAATATGACTGAGCTATATTATCAAACAGAATATGAAAGAATGACAACATTCAATTTACTTTAGAAGCCCGTCTCGAATGAAGTCAGGGTAAAATAAAAGTGATTGTGGGATGAGTCTGGTATGCGAAACAAATGACTATCTGATAATTGCACGGTCTAACCTAGGAAATTCGGCTTCTTTTGAAATAACTAAGATTTGCAATGTCAATGTATGTGGTATAATACATTTTTTGGAATCGGAATTAAAAACTCTATTTATCTATGCAAAAATCCAATAGGAAAAGTACAGTTGATACTGGAGGACAAGAAACGAAACGTCATATTGAAATTCTAATTATGCCTTCTTGTAGAGGAGAAAAAGTGACAATATTAATCTGCAATTTATTTTGAAATCACACCACAAATAAAGTGAGGAAAAATTGAAACGTTTTTTTTTTGTCTATCTCCGGAAGTGCGTTGAACTTTCCAAGCGGAATCTTGTTTATTACCTAGATACGCAACTTTGTTCCTATTTAAGCGACTTCGTATTTCTTACAATTTCCGAAATCCCAATGGTAAGGATCGAATTTGAAACACCCTGAACATAAACACTTTAAGTTCGGGTTGCTATACGTATCTACATGAATGCTTCATTTGTAAGCGATGCCATTTCATCCTTGTTTTGAATGATCAGCACAATATAAATCATGGCTCAATGGAAGAAAGCAGTGATTTTATTCATCTCTGTATAGGCAGCAGCGGTAGCCGCAGAAGTAGACTCCTCGGTCTTCTGATCAGTCGCCGTGCGCTGTGCGGGTTCGAATCCCGCCCCAAGAGAAACTTTTCTCTTGGCTATGTATGTTGTGATTGTCCGTAGGTGGTAGACGGTCTCTGACATTCGAACGCAGAGGTACCACCCGGCGGATCTCTTAAGCGGGACCAGAATGTGTGCATGTTGCATGCACACGTGTTCCCTCGCCAGAGCCCGTGTGGCGTTCGCCCTTTCCCCTGTACCCCCTATAGTCCCACGGTACCCCATGGGTGTTTAGGCCATAGGCCTTCGTGGTGGTTGAAGTATAAAAAAAAGATAAGATTTCAATATATTAGTAGTAGCATGTGACAATGTTTCTCTATTATTTAAGAAATTATCAGCTTTCTCATTGCTTCCTCAACAATATTGTTATAAACGAACATAGATACGAGTATAAGAAAAGAACCTTACCTTCTTGTTGTCTCTGAACTTGAGCCATCCTGAGCATACTGTCTGTTCTGGAACGCCTGGCACTTCAGTGATGAGCAAAGAATCTCCTTCTCCGTCCGAATCGGTCAAGTCCTCGATATGATGGCTGCGGATGCTGCGGGCGGGCGAGCTGCAGCACGAAGCTGATCCCGAAGAAGCTGCGAACGCTGCAGCTTCGAGGCGGCGCGCCAACAGCGGAGAATTGTACGCGCTCTCGCTCATCGCGGCACGAACTCAGTCTAATGTCAAACGCGGTAAGTTATCGATGTTTGGCACTCGCGATGTACTGTGGAAATCTGAAAAGATGGGTATGTTTTAGAAAAAGAATTTTTCAAAAGCTGACTTTTGAGATAGATGGTAAAATCGAAAGATTATTTGCAAGAATGCAGATATGCTAGAATTTTTTTAAATGTTCTTCAATGGTACGTATTTAAAGTTTTGAGTATCTCAATGAAAAAGTTCCATCTACGCTTTTTGTGGCTACATGCGAATGGAATTCGTTATACCACAATAATTTGGGAAGTTTATTCCACATAACACCACGAAAAAATCCTAAACATTCCTAAAGTCCTTATTGAAGTTAGGAGAATAAACTTTTTATTGCTTCTTAATGATGTTAATGAAAAACTGACACAAATGTTTTTATCTGCGCACCTATTTTACCAAAAAAACTATACTGACTAACAAAAAAAGGTACACACGTACGTATGTTTATTAATTCAAGAATTTTTTACATATCTATTTATTTTGCCATGAACAACAAGTGATATAATGGTCAGGTTTTTCTATTAAGTTTTTGTGGTGGCTGCGTGTATTGTTTGGTGATAAAGACGAATTCAGTTTTCTTACATTTACTTTGTGATTGCTCAAAATGCCTAGAGTGCGTAGAATTCGCTAGGTGTCCCAGCTAAGTGTCTTTGATAGGGGTCGAATTGTCGGGTTGAGTGAAGCCGATCTATCGATAAGATAGGAGAACCTACAGATCCTTATGCAGTATACTGCGGTGTGAACAAGCATGGACCCAGGAAGGCCTAGGACAGCGAGCGAGTGGCTCTGGCCGTCCCAGAGGGCCCACAGAACGGCAAGACCGCCGGTTGAGACTTCTGGCTCTGAGAGACAGATTTAGTTTGACCTTTTTTCTTAACGCCCACGTTGGGTGCTACCTCTCACAGCTGAAGTGAGGAATCCCGCTTCTGTTTGGGGATGCACGATGGTTGGGCAAGAATGAGAAGGCGATGTGTTGAAAGACGTAACCCACAATTTGACAGAGAACGTCACGTTCACCACACCGTGGAAATTATGGTATGGGATGCTATTGCTTATGGTAGCAGGTCACCACTAATTTTCATCAGAGGCAATATGACATCCCGACGGTATATTCAGGAACTAGTGGAGCCTCATCTTATTCCGTACCTAAACACCATCCAAAACCCAATTTTTCAGCAAGACAATGCCAAACCGCATGCTGCCAGAGCGTCGTTAGCCTTCATGGATCAATATAGCATCAACCGTTTACCCTGGCCACCACAACGCCTGACCTATCTTCAATTGAACATATCTGAAACATGATAGGTCGCAGGCTCTTGAATTTTCAACATCCTTCACAGACTTTAGCAGTTCTTACTAAGGAAGTTGCAGTAGCCTGGAATGAGATACCACAATAGGATATCGACCACCTTATTAGCACAATGTCCAGGCGTGAGTGTATAAGAAATCGTGCTTCATTCAGTCAGTTTACGAATCAAGCTGAAAATTTAATCGTTTTACTAGTACGGGACACTGAACATATATGCCATTAAAATTTAATAAACATACGTTGGTGTTTACTTTTTTTTATCACTGAATATAGTTTTGAGGTCAAAATTACATATATGAAATTTTTCTTTAAAAATTACTTGGATTGTATTAATCTTTATAGTGCATAGCCTCATATTTCTAAGTTTCTGCATTTGTCCACTCTACCTACAAATTAACGTAAATCGGTTCTCCAGTGTTATCTGGAACACTGATCTTGGGCTTGGTTAATGAAAATTCCCCGAAGGTCTCTTTCAACTAGAGAAATCGACATCTTGAAGTCTCAACAATGTCAGCAAGAAACCGAAATCTGATTCATGATCTACGGATCCGATTTGTTAGAGATCTTCATTTTAAGCAAGATTGTATCCAAGATAACGATCCTATGCATGGGGATCTCAATTCCCCAATACAGGTTAGGTTAAATAAGAAAAAAGCTGCGTTCCCTGGGTTGTATTTAAATGCCGTTGGGTAACTTGTAAAAATTTCATGGCTTACCTAACTAAAATTTGGTCAAATCGTTTTTATTTTTTTCAGACTGTATTTTAAGAAATATACAAAAACTAATGCAACTTTTTTACTGTGACTTTCTGGACACTAAATGATGGTGTTTTTAAATTTTGTGCCTGACGTTTCATTTTTGAGAAACCATCATCAACTTTATTTTTTTTATATGGCCCGAAAGAAAGTACACCCTGAATCTCATATCATTTTTTTCTATGAATTCAGCGATGTATAATATATGTTATCTTTGTTTTCTTAGTTCTAAAGAAAAATGTGCTTTTTATTTTATTTAAGTCCGCGTTGCAAACAAATGCTTATTGTAATATTATGTGATTACTGATAGATGCGTATTACATATTTCATAATGATATGATGGGGTCAAACCTTATAAAATGATCCAGTCATATGCAGAATAACAAGTACATTTTCCACACTATTTTTATTTTATTCACCAGTCGAATAAGTTGCTACCATTTTACAAAAATAAATATAATCTTCTAACAATAGAGTTCTGGTGTAATCATACAAAATGCTTCCATTACACACCCTCGTAACTGCTACTCACTTTCAAAAGTATGCTGAAAGTATTGGTTTTTAATACAACCGTAAGCAAACAAACTCCAGAGGAGGTAAATCTAGAGAACGCGCTAGCCCGGACACTTCAGTGGAGGTTCCAATCTGCCTTGAAATCGCTGAGAAAGATTCTCTCGAACTTACCTAGACTTATGTGTAGGAGCAGCATCTTGTTGAAACTAACAGCTATTAACCTGTGCCAAAGGTAAATTATCAAGGCAGTCTTCGAGATCATGTTGCAACAATTGAAATGAAATGGACCTAATATTTTGGTCCCCAGAATTCCACATCACATATGAAACCCAAAACGTTCTTCATGTCTGCATACGTTTCTTTGTTGCGGTGATTAGAGATACCATTATTAGTAACCGTACTCTCGTCGGACCATATTATTTTTAAAGAGAAAATTAAAATCTTCTCACACGTTAAGATACATTTCTGGAGTGTCTTTAATATTTTTGCAGCACAAAATGTTGCACGTAAGCATGTCGAACTTTTCTTCTTTACTAAAATGACCGCCTGACATCTTTGGCGATAATAAAGCAATATTAACAATACACAATAGCAGCAATACTCGGTGACAGGTATTTACATCAAGTCAAGCATTTGTTTGCAACGATTACTTAAACAAGATTAAAAAAAATCTGAAAAAACGCATTTTTCTTCATAACCAACGAAAGAAATGTAACATGTGATACATCGTTTATTTCGTATGAAAACTGCTATTAGATACAGGGTGTACTTATTTTTCGGACCATATAGAAAATAAGGTTAATGGTGATTTCTGAAAAACGAGCCGGCGGGCACAAGATTTAAAAACCATCATGTAGTGCCTAAGAAGTACGAATGGAAAAGTTTAATTAGTTTTTTGATTAACTTGAATAAAGTCAGAAAAAATACTGATTTGTCCAAATTATTCTTTTACCCAAATATCTCAGTAAGCCATGAAATTATTACGTTTCACAGCGGCATGTAAATACGTCCCAAAGAACGCAACATTTTCCTCATACACCTGAGCTGTATTGAAGTATTGAGTAATTTCGGGCACTGGTTGGTCATTTTGTCATAAGTGGATTTTGAAGTGGGGCAACGACCCTATTTCGAATATGAAAATGAATATTCTTGGGGTATCTCAATTAACTCAACAAAAAGCTGATATAAGACACGTAACTTATGCATCCAATTCACCTGCGAATCGAGTGTTGGTCAACTGCAAATAAAAATTATTTTCTTTAACACGTTAAACGCAAGCAAAATATTAGAAAAATGTCCATCAGGCCATCATGTTCCCAACAAATAATGTGTCTAATCTACCGTCTACGTCAAAATCTGACAAAAGACGGGAACGACATGGACTGAAAAAAAGAAGAAAGATGACATAAAATTAGACGGTATTGTACAGGATATTATAGTAAAAAATAAGGGGCAAGTCATAAATAAATGAACTTATCGTATATTTTGTATCCCTACATCATAACTTATTTTATATATACAATATGCATTTTCACAGGAATATTGTTTGTTTTTGCCAAAGTTGTTGTATAGATTTAGTAGGAAATAAAAGTTGTCAATCAAAAAAAATTAATAACTCTATCTAAAACAAAAATACAAACAAATGAGTTTAAATATGGACCTCTGGCTGGAGTCCCCGGTGATGGGCCCGTTGGCAAGCGGTCCCATGGGACCGCCATGGCGTTGAACGTATTAAAACTAAAAGATCCCCATCGCAGAATTTCCATTTTCGTCCCTTATGCATACAGGAAATTTTTGAGAGAAGGTAAATATACCTTTTCTAGCAAAAATCTAACGTCAAATTCGTGATATACTCACATGATTTACCCAAAAAGCTGTTTTTGGTCGAGAATGCAGATACGCAAGGCTATATTCCGTATGAATCTAAGAAAGATAAGCACTTGTCGGTCTTGCATAATATATCCTTGCAAGTTGCTGATCTGATTTCAGGGTTGAACTATCTTTAAAGTCGTTTGGCGTTGTACCCGTGGAGCGGAGAATTTAATCAAAACCCCTCTTGTGGTGGCACAGGGTGAACAGCTGAAGAAAAATGCGATCGACTCGGAGGGGAGGCGATCCTAGATTTATAGGGGTGCAGCTCTACATAGACAGATAGTAAGAGTGAATTTTTTCGAGCCGTTCCGTTAGATGAGGAGTGTAATGAAAATCTGGATAAGAGAAAGAGGAGGGTGGCAAAGCGAAAGGAAATGCAGCAAGTGGGAGGAAATTCGCCAGATTGGAATCGCCTGGACAACCGTGTCATCGGTACTCAGTAGCGGCATGAGAAACCGGTGCGAGGGGAAATAGTGACATCATAGGACTAACACGATGTACAAGGTCTGTAAATTAAGTAATGAGACTGTCAACGTAGCGTTAGATCTGGCAACACTGGAGGCGGCGGGTTTGGAGAAAAGACAGGGGAACATGTAATCCGTCTCAGTACAAGTTTCAACTCGCTCGAGCCATTTGGTTGACCGTTGCGATTTTTTCTGTGAAATAGTTTTCCTTATTGTGTTCCAAAAATGTGTGACAACAGTTTCTAGCAACGGTGTGCTATCAGGTTTTGTTTCAGACTTAAGCACAGTGCAACGGAAACTCTTGCTGAACTTCAGCAGACCCACATAGATAGTGTTTTGTCAAGAGCCCAGGTTTTTCGATGGTTTAAGGCATTTACAGAAGTGAGCGAGTCGATTCAAGATGAACCACGAAGCGAAAGGCCTTCATTTTCAAGAACTGAGGGAAATATCGACAGAATCCGGGACCCTGACTCATCGGTTGATAGTCAGAATGATTGAGGAAGTATTAAATTTTACTCAAACCACCGTTCATCAGATCAAGAACAACTGGTTGTTATATCACGATAATGCCCCTTGTCCCACAGCAATGTCAATAAATGTGTTTTCATGTGGCTCCTCAGCCTCCCTATTGGCCTGACTTGAGTCCCTGTGACTCTCTTTTCTTCCCGAACTTGGAAAAGCACCTCAAGGAAACTCATTTTGGGACAATTGAAAACATTCAAGCGGCTGCAACCGACCAGCTGAAGGTTATTCCAGTGTCGGAGGTCCAGCAATAATAAGAGGGTGGTTTCACAAGGAAGTTATTTTTTTATAAGCTTGTAATTATCTTTGAAAAAGAATCAGTCTCATCACTTAATTTACAGGATGGGCGAAAATATACTAAGTGACATATAAATCCGAACACCCAGTTTAAATGGTTTTATTTTAATAAAATTTTGTATAAGCGTTCATGTTACCTCTGATGAAGATTAAAGGTGACCTGGAACCATTAGCTATAGCACCCCAAACCATAACTCCAACAGTGTGATGAACATGTCTTTCAACAAAAAACTGTGGATTCCTCCTTTCACCACGTCGCCTTCTAACCCTGGCACGACCATCGTGCATGCCTAAACAAAATCAAGACTCGTCACTAAAGACAATACTGTTCCATTCCTGATCCCAGAGTGACCGTTGTCTGCACCACTCAAGGCGATTACGTCGGTGTTCTCGAGTTAAAGGGAGGACCCAGTGTGGCCGGTATGAAATCAAGCCAAAACTTCTCATTCGTTGGTAAACACTTCGCATGCCAATAGGTCTTCCGTGTTCTGCAAACCATTCATTTGCAGTGGACCTGGTAGTGGAGAAACGGTCCCTTAAGGCCAATAATCTTAGGCGGCAATCTTCAGGGTCTGTTGATCTTCGGCGGCGTCCAGTGCCCCTTGCTCTTTGCGTACGGCCTTCTCGAAGCCATGCCTGACAACACCTAACCACAGTGTCTACACTTCTTTGCACTCTAACTGCAATTGCCCGAAAAGAAAGTCCAGCTTCCCGAAGTCCCACTGTACCGCCCCTATCAAACTCACTAAGTTGACGAAATCGTACAGGTCTCCGTACTCTAGGCATCGTAACCGATCGTAAAGGATGTCAAGAACCAATATCCGCCTACGTTGATTCTTTACTGCGGCTGAAATATTCATTTTTGGAGCGTTAGTGAATTAAAAAAAAGCAGTATAAAAACCGGAATGTTCAACTGATAAGGCTGAAAATTTTTTCACTTGTTATTTACAGTAAGATAAATACATTCACCAACTTTTATTAAAATAAAACCATTTAAACTGGGTGTTCGGATTTATATGTCACTTAGTATACATGGTTTCTGATGCCTAAGCCAATGGTGATGATTGTCGAAACCATTTAGAAAACATATTATTAAGAATAATGGTAAATACGACGCTTCTTCCTATTTGGAAACCAATTTGTTCCAGTAAAAATAGTCATAAAATATCACACGATTTAATCAGGATGTTAAGCACGAAAAACGTTAACAGCAAAACTATCGTATTCTGAGGTACGGGAAAAATCTGACCTACCGATGGTTTGCCAACTTGATGTTGATCATTATCCCATACGATGAAAGATGACGGAAAACCTCTACATTAGCGACTCATGACTAAACATGTCCATTTTAATCGTATCTATTTATGCATATATGAATAGAAATATATTGTTGGCTGGCTTTGTGTATACTTTGCATTCCGGCTGCTAGCTGGGTCGACCGTTTTAGTACTGCGACATCGCTGTGCATTGCGCAGAACGTCAAACAGTTATGAGCCCATAACGTAGGCTTCCGTCATCTTTGATCGTACGGCATGATTCGCCTACATCCGCACAGTTTTTCAAACGACCATACCTACTTATTTATTTTCCGTTCATCTGTGTCTAGAACTATTGGAACTATACCGCACTGATGAGTTGCTAACGAGCACGAAACAGCAAAGTCTGCAGTTGGTCCTGGATACAGGGACGGAAATCAGGCATGTCCATTTCAAGACTATCCTTCTGTTTAATTGTAATTTTGAGCTTATACCAAAAACGTAAATTATGCAACCAATTCACCAGCGAATCGAGTGCTGGTCGATATTGCAAATATAACGAAGAATTTAAAAAAATCACTCTTTAAAAGTCAATGACTTCAAATTGCAAAATTTCCATTTTCGTCCGCCACGTGTACAGTCTACGAAAACCAACAGTTCGCCTCTTGTTAGCCTGCCAAGCAATATTAAAAATCGCTTTAAAATAACCTAAGGACAAAATGTTCTTTGAAGTTTTATAGAGGAAGGTTTGAACTGTAATTTAGACACATGACAATCTCGAAAATAATACTTCTTAACCGAGTTTGCCAGAATTGAAATACCTATAATTAAAAAACGGTCAACTTTTGAGTTGCTATTGAGCACAAAACATCACTGTTTGCAGTTGGTCGTGGTTACCGAGACGGAGATCAAACATGTCCGTTTCAAGACTATCCTTCTGCTTCATTGTTATTTTGGGCAGAATACCCTCTATGCAGCTATAAAACGGTATTAGTGAGTTGATGTAAGAGAACTGCTTGGGAACATCCCAGCATCAGAGCAGAATTTATTAAGATGCAGCACATAACCTGGACGCGCCTAATCCGATTTTTCATTCTTCTCTGCCGTATTTTGTGGCCTCCGAGCGCCGTTGAAGGCCGTAATTTTATTAAAAGCACCGAACGAGGAAATTTTCTTTGTTTATTAATAATAATTTCGTTAATGGGATTTACAGCTATGAGCTTAATAAAATCGTAGATGCTTTTTATGGATCATTAATTCATTTTTTCGTTTTAAGCGAGTTATTTAGATCTTGACAAACAAGTACCGAAAACATCATTTTCCTTATTGATTTCTAATACAGTAGACATAGAATTCAAAAAATATGACTGGTACTTTGTAGGTTTTTTAGTTTAAAATTCATATTGGTTCGGTCTGGCGTAAACAATACGTAAGTAACAATAATCGTAATCTCGAGGTGTATACACTCTCATACGTGTCACGTCCGTTAAAACATAACATACGGGACCATCTAAGGTGAACTGGAACCTAGCCTTACTAAATACATGCAATATTTTACTTTCTACGCACACACAGACGAGTAAGTGTTGTACATCACAAAAAACATCCCAACTAACAATTATTACTCCTATTAGAGTTGCAAGAATGATTATACAGTATTCCTTACACAGCATTGTATACTGTCAGAACATTGGCAAAACCCTCTTAGAACAGGTATACAAGCAGAATGGTCACACCTAATAGGACACTTCAGTCATTTAAGAGGTTGTACAAGGGCTGCAGGTAACAGTTATACAACACAAGTGTAAGCCTCTTGCAGCCGCTATAGGACATTTGCGTCAGTGCAAGATTCAGTTTTATCAACTATATAACTATTCTGTTACGCGATTTTATATACTTTATTGCAACCAAACTATTTCTTATGTATTGTATAGACGAAGTGAAGAATATATAACTAACACATTACAGTCATCTTGTTTACTTACATATCGGCCATTGTGAATTTCATACACAGGTATATGATAAACGTCTACACTGTGATATAGGGCTATTGAATTACTTGCGCAGTAAATTTTATTGTGATTATCGTGCAAAGTAGTTACGCAATTTCTACGGGTTTCGTATTTGATTCATAATGATATAAATTATGTCTAGATTTTTTAAGAAGGAAAACTGAACTTATCTGCGTTAAATCTTCCACAAATCCTATATTTAGACACAATTACACTAATGTTTATCACTTTATATCTGTAATTTTGAACTGAAACATAATTATTTAATATCAAATAGAGGAATAAATGTTTGCCCAATATGGCAGGTGGTTGTGTATAATTATGGCATCGTCCATGTTGTCTTTAGTTTATTAGAATATTTTGGTGTTGCCTGCAGGTGTTATACAACAATATGACAAATGTCTGAAATGAAATACCGACAGAGTCGAATGATTTACCCAGAATTTGTACCAGATCTATATCTTTTGTTTGAACAGTTGATAAAACCTTTTGAACCAATATGCATGCGTTGTTTGTCTTAAAACATTGGTTATGGCATTTTAACAAAAATATGACAGTAGCAAGTTAGGTTATGGTGAAGTTGTATACCAACATATTTAGCAACAAATGTTTGTCGAGCACAGTAATTTTGTACTACAAAGCTGTAATATTGTTGCATATGTACAGCCTTTAACGGTTACTAAACAACAGTTGTATAAGTGCTTCCGTTGGGAGCAATTTGTTGACTGAAGTAGTAAATTTGCACAGCAAAACAGCAAGGCTCGGGTTTGTTGTATAAACGTTAATATGGATGCCACAACACAACTATTTTCACTAACGCGCAAATATGCCATATAAAATAGTTGTATAAACGTTTATGCAACCGTTCAAAATTTGTTCTATAAGGTGTTGCATAACTATGCGATAAGAAAATTTTAAACACCTCATTTTAGAGCAAATATGATGCAGAAAGGATATTTGCATTCCACATAACATTAAGCCAGCATTTTGGTGTTCAGGCAACAACAATAGAGAGCTTTTATGGCTGAACGGTTCTTTTAAAAAAAACTTATAGCACTACTTTGCTAGTTGGGATGTCACGTATTTCCATCTATATCTCTGCTAAGTCTTGGACCGCCTATAGCTTGGAAAAAAAATTGCTCAAACCTCTCTCAGCTACTGAAGAGAGGCGATGCGACGTCCTGATTGACGGACTTGATCCGTTAAATTTCCCTGTTACACATGTTACTAAATTTTTCCTCAGAGTATCTCAATCAAAGACATCCAACCACAGACAGCTATTTAGTGCTTTTTTGGCAACGAAAGCATAGCAGTTATCCTCTATCCAGGATATAAGTCTATGGCGCTCTGTTATTTTGATAGGATCTAACTTGTGCTGACCATAATCCTTTATGAACTGATGACGGTGTTGCGTGGGAAGTGTAGTATTAACCTACTTGATGGTATTTTTTGGCTGTGGAGCAGGTTAGCGGTTGACGGCTGAATAGGAATATGGCGTGGAGATGTGTTAGTACTGCTAATACCCTGAAATCAAAACTGTCATCTGATGCTCTCAACTGTAACATCTACGGGATCTCATACTCCTTTCCTCTATCGTATCATCTATATCTATAGAATTGTTCATTATCAAACTTTGTGTCCGATGAGAGATTTTAATCCGAAGATCATAATGTTTATACAACTTATTGGTAACTTCTCCAATTCCAATGCACCGCTTTTCCCGTATGTTTTGTGCATTATTCTTTTTGAATCCTACCCTAAACAGTGTATACGCATCATAGCTTTCCCACATAACTTCCTCCGTCTCCGAGCAAAAGAAAGGTGTGACTGACCTCCGGGAACACAGAACTCGACGACAAAGTTATTATTGAAAACTTGGCGGAAAGTTTCCGCTAGCGGCAGTCGCAGCAGTAGACACAAGTCTAAATCTCGCAAACCAACGCTGCCAAACGAAAATATCAACCGAGACATTTTCATATTCCGCCGGCTGGGCAAAGGAAACAAAAGATTCAAATACTGAGGGCTAAAAGGAGTTAGACGACAGTTTCATTTTGTTTGCATCAAGTGTGAAAAGATGCAACTCTAGAAGAAATTATATTTCCTTCACAGCAACAGCTGCAGTTACGAAAATGTTACCTCTGTCATGATGTGTCAGCTAAAATAATGATAACAGACAAAATGATAGTGAGCTGACAGCTAAAGCAACGTAAATATGTATCACACATCTACAGAGAAAACTAAATTTGAGAAGCGCGAGAAGCGAGTATCAACACATGTTAGAACGAGATAGGAGCCGGCTGAAGAATGAAGGTGAACACCACATTGGTTAGCGACGGTGGTGCAATCTGCTGCGTTGCCAGAAAATGTTCGCAAACCCAAGAAGGAGGTCTGTTCGAAAATTTATTCAATATTTCGTTTTCATTTTGAGTAGAATTACTTATTTTACCGATGGTGATAAAATCAACACATCCTGAGTTATTGTTACTTTTTGCGACAGCAAGCAGTCGGAACATGTAACAAATACCGTTACGCAATACAAATTATCACTGCCTGCGTGTACGCAGGTGAAAACCATTTGGAAGTAAGACGACACTCCCCAATGACCGCTAGATGGGTACTGACCAAAATCGCTCATCTATGATCATGGAAATGGAAACCTTGCCTTGGAACGTCCGAGATGCGGTGTTGCCAAGCGAACCAATGATGCAATGTTGGAGAATTTGTGGTAATCCTGACCTTTCATTTCGACTTAAAATGGAGTACCGTTGGGACCGATACGGAATCGATCCTAAACAGATTCGACACAATTCACAATCCAAACATCTGTGCGCACAAAATAAAACAATTATTTTGGCATAAAGAATATACTAACGCATATTTTCAACATGCATCTTAATTCAAGGAATTGGTGTAACAAATTGGCAAGGAGGCAGATTGACGCGTCAGCAACGCAATGATGAGCTTCGCTATCGAGCCGGCTCCTATCTCCCCCTAACATATGTGTTTAAATACACTTCTCTCTCGTAAACATTGAACTCAAGCCGCAAGATTTGGTTCTCAGTGTATATGAAGCCACTGTATTTTATTTTAACAAATGTAAGAAAATTGACGGGGCTAAGTGCGGGTTTTTCCATAGCTAGCTGGAAGTAGTTGATATTAGCCTAACTGAAAAGGAGATTACCCAGGGATACTAAGAACAAAAGTAATAAACTTCAACGGGTCAAAGATATTTCTGAAAGTCATAAAGCTGGTCCCGCAGTCGCATATACTCGTACAGTGCTTTTGTTTAATGTCCCACTCCCCTTTGATTTTTTGGACGGATCAGTTTAAAAAATTACAACTTGAGGTAATACAATTGATGCGTGGATACCATATCTTAGAACAAAATTGAAAGATGAAAATGTTAAGATGGCCGCTGGTCGCCATCATGGAAAAAAAAATATATGAAAACGGGGGTCTCATGGCAGATCATTTGTAAGCTCTTGACGAGTACTTTATAACCCTAGAATATAAAGTCAATACCTTTACCTACCTACAAAATGATGGTACTTTTAATAATTACTTGAACATGAACCCACGAACATGCATATCTCTACAAATAATTGTAATGTCCTGCCGTATCCACAGCAACAGCGATAAAAACATGTCTTGTTATTTTTTGTTGACAGTGACAAGAATATCAGTACGAAAACAAACATCACTGTACAGTTAAAATATTGTTATTTAGTTTTCGGTTGTAGTACTAGATACTGTTTGAACTATTTTTAAAATGGTCAATCCTCGTCCATTGGAAGAAAAAATCGAAGCGATTTTTATTTATGATGCGACGCGTAACTTTCACGAGACGGAACGGGTTTTTAATGATCGAATCGTCCTATCTGTAGAAAATATTTAAGGGAACTTGTATCTAAATTTACAGCCGGACCATCCCGGAAGAAAAGCAAGTTCAAATAATTGGTGAGATCATAGTAAATCCCCAACAGTCTACTTCCTCCATCGCGAATCTATGTGAGGTTTGTCCTTCTACTGTATGGAGACTTTTGAAAAAGAATACGTATCACCCATACAAAATTCAAATGGCACATCAGCTAACTGAAGATGACCCTGACCAAAGAACAGAATTCTGCGAGACTATGACCGAAACCATTGCACGGCATCCTACCTATATCCAAAATATTTGTTTTAGTGATGAATGTACATTTTTTCTCAACGGTAATGTGCATACATAAAATTGTCGTTATTGGAGTGATACCAATGCTCACGTCTTCCGGGAAACTCATACTAAATATCCACAAAAAATTAACGTTTGGGCTGGGATATTAGCAAATCATATTGTGGGGCCTCTATTCATCGAACAAACTTTACCCGGGGAACTGTATTTGGATGTGCTCGAAAATACTATTGACCCTCTAATAAGCGAAATCGTCGAAGCGAATCCTAATGAATTCGATACTGATATTGTATTCCAGAAAGATGGTGCTCCACCACACTAATTGGATTGGCCGTCGAGGTCCTGTGGAATGGCCAGCTCGCTCGCCAGATTTGACACCTTTAGACTTTTTTTATGGGGCTATTTGCAGCCAAAGGTGTACGAAACTGAAGCTGCTTCAATATTGGATATACGGCTGAGAATAACAAATATTTGTAGAAGTATCGATGTTACTATGTTTGAAAATGTTTGACGCGAAATTACGGACCGGTTGTTATTGTATCAAGAAGTTCAAGGCAACCATTTCCAGCATCTTCTAAACTGAACTCATCGTAATTATTCGAATTATCAAGTTAAATGTCAATGTATTTAGGTAATTATTAAATGTACCACCATTTTGTAGTAAGTAAAGGTATTGACTTTATATTCAAGGGTTATAAAGTACCCGTCAGGAGCTTCAAAATGATGTGCCACACATATAATTTTTTTCCAAGATGACGCCCCACATTTTGTCAATTTTACTCTAAAATATGGTATTCACACATCAATTTCACTACCTAAGTTTTAATTTTTTGAATTGATCCGTTCAAAAAATCAAAGGGGAGGGGGACATTAAAGAAAAGCAATGTATAATATATGAGAATTACGGGATCGCTCCGTTTTCGACAAAAACTAAATTCAGTAAGGCATTTTCTCACAAAATTTGGTACCAAATAATGAACAAAATTTGGTACCAAATAATGAATAAAATTTTGTATCATGACAGACGACCTATAGGTGAAAAGGTTCAATTAAAAATATAGCTACCCTAATTATGGAACATCCCTAGTGTTATTGCTAAAAATTGTTCTTATGATGCGGTAAAGAATTTATCTGTATGTATAAGGGAAAAGTTTCCTTTATACGACCAAACAAACATCGGAAAGCAAGATGACGACCTAGCGGAATTATTCAAAAATATTCCATCTTTCTGAATAAAATTAATTTATCTCCGTCGGCGACTGTGGAATCACACCCGTTGAATGTATTTATTTAAAATGTTACCTAGGAGCAACCCTCAAATTGCCAGCGGAATTGAATAAATACATGTTAATCAACGCGGGATTCAGAATAAAGCTCTACAGTGGCACGCCAAGTGCGAAATGTTCCTTTATTATTCTTAGATATTTGGAAGGACTAGGTTTTTTTTGAAAACTAAATCTTCTGAAGATGTTATTCGTTTTTAATGTATTTTTGAGTTACGAATTTAATGTATATTTTTTTATGGCATGAAAAATTCACCGGCATTCGTAAGCAGAGTCTTTTAGGATGTTTAGAACTTGTAATTGTGTGTAATTTAAAAATGTTCATTTTTAAATATTAGTTCTATGATAGATTCGCGGTAAAAATATTGTCTCTGTATACATGCTATTACGGAGTATATTGAAACAGCAGCAGAGAGTGGAAAACCATTTACAGCGAAAATAGCTTTTCATTGGTAACATTAATAGAACTTGCTGATGGATAAACAAAACCTATACATTGAGCGTACCATCAATATGAGTATTAACGCAAAACACACAGCCCTTCGGCACCGTCAGCCCTGCTGCTCGCATAAAATTGAAAAAAGTCAAACAACACAACGTGCCTGTGCGACCACAAAAGGCTGATCAATTATAAATGAAGATTCAATACTGAGGCCGTGGTTCCGCACTGCTTAAACAACCTGCAGGCTCTATTTTTGTTGCTCCACCCTCATCTCATCCAATATTTAACGTTTTGCCCTCCATCAAGACACGGCGCCAGCCCAATCAACTCGCTAAGCAAATATCATTACACGGGTACTTTCCTAATGCTAAGGAGATAGCAACTTATATTGGGCGGTAATATTAACGAGGTTAGTTTTTCCATAAGCTGTCATAATTGATGGCAAAATCCACAGATTATGCAAAATCTATCACCCAGTTCCATTCGAAATGATAATTAAATTACAAAAAAAATGAAATTAATTAATAATAATAATATGAATAATGAATAAAATGGATAAATGACGATAAGACTCATAATATGGTATAACAAAAGTATTATACATATTAAATGTAATTACTCTCATAACTGATTAAATTTTTATAAGCAGAAGCGAAAGATAAGCATTTTTAATTTTGGTACTGTAAAAGCAGATTCTTGTCTTCTGTCTTTGGAAGTTATCACGTATTAAAGATTTAATTTTAGGAGTAATGAATTATATAGATAGATCGCATTAAAGGTAAATTCTTTATGAACAATGAAGTTCTGTGGATAGGCGTGGTGAGTGTATTTGGGAAGCAGATATCTTCTACATAGAATGAACACACATACATACGATTTATTAGTTTTTCCTTTAAAAATGGTAATGAGGTAATTTGGAGTTTATGAACATAACATATAAAGTGATATTTATCTAATTTTGTAACATTCAACCTAGGTTTTGAAAAGGTATCGAAATACGGTCGTACTTTTTTGAGTTCTCAACTAATCTACAGCCAAAATTTTTAATTTTTTGCCAGCGTTTAATAGATACCGAATCTGGAATGAAAAGTAAACAATATCGCAATATATGATTTTTGAAATGATCAATGATTCGCATAGAATTTTCTTAATTTTGTAGTCTAAAATTTTTTTAACTGACGAAGTACTGACAAACAACTTTTAGTAATATGATTCACATGTGGAAGGAAATTTGGACATGTCAAGAAAAATACCCAGGTTTTTAACTGATTCATACACCTGAATAATTTCGCCATCGAGAGATACTATACTCGTATAATTAAAAATGCATTTTAAAAGTTGTTAAATGGTAGAATAATTATCCAGTGCCAATACAGATATGCAATGATGTATTAAAATTTTACTTTGCTAAATATGTTTGCTTTGGAAAAAATAGTGCATTACGAACCTTGGGGGAGAAGTGTGCCATTACGAGTATTATCTTTAGACGCTTAGCGCCAAGGGAAGTAATGAATAAGAATGGCTTGTGGACAGGTAGGTATATTTCAGTTTTAGGGAGCATCAAAGTGAAAAAATTTTTTGGTTGTATTTCTATTGTTAGAATTAAAAGCCTATTTCCACTTCCCTGATTATTGAGATTCCCAAGAAAAGTAACTAGATGACGTGCTATACCTTAGATCAATTTATCTAGGAATTTTTTGTTATCATTATTTATTTAGGGAGATAAAAGCTACTTTTTAGCAGGACATTGAGGTCAATAGTGGTGATTTCTCTAGTTAGTAATGGGAAAAAATGGTAACATCTAAGCCAAGAGACCAAATCATGCTTAACCTTCTCCATCTATTGACCGAACACGAAGTAATAGAAAAATACCTGATGAATTTTTTACTAGTAACCTAGAAAAAAGAATGCCTACCTGCCTGTCATTCGCAGTAGCGGCGGTTTCAATATTTAACGAATCCACAGGCTGAATGGTGAAGGCAGTGTGTGTGTTGTATATTATTCAAAAGCACGACTGCGAGGCCTTTTGCGGTATTACCGGTCGGCATGACATACTACGACAGTTCACACGGAAACCACACCAACCAAACACACTTTACAGTCTTTCGTTCCTCTTGGTTATTCGTAATCGAAGCTGCCGTGTTTTTCTTATCCGTCGGGAAGATTCGATATGGACGATATGCCTTGAAGTTACTTCTTTTGGCCTTATGGTAGACGATATGGCGAGGTCCAGATTAGTCTTGTAGGTTATTTGCCTGGAATAATACAAAATTAGTAGATTATACAGATTTCGATTGAAAGTGAAAGGACTTCCGACTTACATTATAGGTAATCGTTGCTTATATCATAGGAGCAGATCAATACCGTAAAAAATAATAGCTTCGGTAAATTAAAATTGAGCAATAGGATATTTTTTCGAAAAATTGGGGAATACGAACTACTGGTGAGTAAATTGCTCAGTTTTGAAGAACATAGTAAACAAAGATGAAAAAAATAGGAGTAACTCAAAAACGAAAAACATTCTTGGACTGCAAAAACAGATATGAAAAAGCTAAAAAATGAGCCTGAAAATTAGTTCACATTTCAGCATTTGATTAAAGGCTATCGAAGAATACAAATATTTTCTTTTGGTATTTGTTTATTTATATTTTCGAAAAAAGCACCTAGGTGACCGAAGCATCAGTAAACAGTCATTAATCATAATTTGCAACGAATATCAAATGTGATGAATGCGAATACGCTATGAATTTTGGTGCATGTCTACTCAATATAAAGACTCACAAATCCATATTCTGGTGAATGCGCTGCCTAATAAATTGACTCAAAACCCAGATATGAGGCCTTAGAGGAGCCATGAGTAGCATCACAAGCACTACATCACGCCAAACAGTCTAATCATATTAGCAAATTTCTCCGAAATAATTGTAAAGTCTGGTTTTGTTCATGCAAGTTGTTTAAGGGGGTATTTAAAACATAGACACATAAAATGGGTACACCAATTTTTGTGGGAAAACTTTTTATTTGACAACAAAGAATGAGAAAACGTATTTTTTGGGATTAAGTTGAAAGCGTTCACAGGAACGGAAAAATTTTTCATATAAGATTCTTAGGTATTTATGAGACCTACAAAATGAGACTACACGTAAAAAGTTCAGATTAATAGCAAACATATTATATAATATTATAGCCGAAAAACGAGGCAAAATGCAGGTTCTGGCACTTGTTGGTAATGCGCCGATAATTTCAAGCAACTACTTAAAATTCTTCAAGTCCGTAGGAGTCATACTTCTAAATTACAACAAAATTGGATTATATTGGTGAAGTAGTTTTTGAGAATATCTAATTGCTTATCCCAAAGTTTTCCGGCCATCACTTCTAGTTTATTGAGCAATATACAGGGTTCATTCATTGAGCATCTAATAGCAAAATACACGTGCTTACGTTCCGATGTGAATCACAAATCATTCCGAAAGATGTTATTTTTATGCAAAAACAAAGGTAACGTTTTTCTTATAAACAAATTGAAACATTTCGTACTGGTGAGTAATTGAACAAACGCGCTACGATGTTCAAAAAACATGCATTACTAGACACATTTTAAAACAAATCGGATGTATCTATCATATTTTGTTTCGAATTAGTCACAAATATAAAATGTTTGAATTTTTTTAGAAGAAAAAGCCCAACCCATCCTTTTTTGCATAAAAATAACAATTATATTCCAGAATGGTTTGCGATTCATATCGGCTTGTGTATTTTGCTATAAAATGTCATTTGAACTAACCCTGAATATCGCTCAATAAACTAGTAGTGATGGCCGGAAAACAGGTGTTTTGGGACAAGCAATTAGAAATTCTCAAAAACTACTTGATCAATCAACTACAATTTTGTTGTGGTTATTTAGAAGTACGTATCCTACGAATTTTGAAGAATTTCAAATATCTGCGAGAAACCATCTTCGCATTACCAACAAGCGTCAAAATCTGCAGTTTGCCTCGGTTTTCGGCTATAACTTTTAGGCTATTAGTCGGATCTTTTTACGTGTGATCTCATTTCGTAGGTCTCACAAATACCTAAAAATGTTATATGAAAAATGTTTTTGTTCCTGCCAACACTTTAGATTGAATCCCAGAAAACGCTTTTTCTCATCCTTGTTGGATAAAAGGCTATCCCACAAAAATTGGTGTACCCATTTTATGCGTTCATGTTTTGAAATCCCCCTTGAACAATTTGCAGTAATAAAACTAGACTTTACAATCATTTCGCTACCAGTGGTAATTTCGTCTAATATGATTAGACTAAAAGATGTAACGATATGTAACGAATCTTCGAAGCGATGAAGGCATTAACGGAACTAGGTAAACCGGCAGTCCAAAGTCAGTCGCGTTCCAAAGGGATAAAGGAACTAAAAATGGAGTTATGCGATGTTAAATCACTTATACGGACATAAATGTTATCCTTTTGATATGTTTCCAGAAAAATTTAACTCCCCATGGCTACAGGCGGGGAAGTATTGTACAGTAACATATATTCAGATAAGAGATAGAACGGATGTAAACAAAAGGTTCGGGTGATTTTCATGCTAACGCCGCCGTCTCGACGTAAAACAGGAGCCCTCATTGGTCAATTCGCAATTAAATGCCTATGCCGAGCGGCAGAGCAGTCGTATCAAGGCAGAGTCACATTCAGGTTCAGACGTGTTACGTATGTCGTGTGCATCATTGCAATTTGATATTTCTTTGGACGTTTTCGTTTGTTATCTTATTAAGTTGTTGAGTTTGTCGTTGTTATTGTTATACCTTGTTATTGATTGTTATTGTTATCAACTGCTTGCGCAAAATGCCCAGTAGTACAGATACTGCCGATGAAGTTGTAAACTCCTGTAGTCCACCTAGGAAACGCTCTAAAAAAAGGCACCTGAGTGCAGAAATGAAAGAGGTCATTTTGAATATATATACGTATATAAGATCGAGCGCGATGAGAACGAGGCATCAACCATCAAAGAAATTGTTGTGAAGGTTTCTCACAAAGTTGGGGTGTGTCGCGCATCAGTGTTTAATGTGTTAAGACAATACAAAAAAAATCACACCTTTTCTGAGCCAATGACCAGTAAACATCGCAAAAGTATTGTTAAATCATTGGATGAAGCTGATAAGCATGCGATTAGGAGGAAAGTGCATGAATTCTTTAGGAATGAAATACCTACTATAGATAAAGTACTGCAGGAGGTAAATGGAGATACAACGTTGCCAAATTTCAAACGATCAACTTTCCATGCGTTACTGAAGCATTTAAATTTCAAATGGAAAAAACGGGGTCGTAATAGTTTACTACTGGATAGAGAAGAAATTGTGCTATGGAGGAGGGATTATTTAACAAAAATTGGGAAATATAGAAATCAAAACAGGAAGATTTATTACCTTGATGAAACATGGGTAAACGCAGGACACACTACAAGTAAAGTATGGGTTGATGATTCTGTAACTTCATCCAGGAGGGCCTTTCTAGATGGACTGTCCACCGGATTAAACAATCAGCAGGTAAATACGAGTAATAGACAACAATCGGATGTTTTTCAAACCTTGGGAACAAGGTTCTAAACATTAATTCCAGGGGGCAGATAAAACATATTACAAGTAACAAAACTTTTATAACTTTCGATAAAATACGTGGATGTTTTATTGTCATTACCATTTGTTAGAACTTTTTTAAGCCATGTTTTTATGTGTTTTCGATATTTCAATAATTTTTTAATATAATCTTAAAATATGTCGAATATTATAAACTTAAAAAAAGTTACTAAGTTTTAATTCATACTTTAAGCTTTATAAAGTTATAATTTGTTAATATTAATATTTGCGCGTATTTCAGGTTCCTGATCATTCATTTTTTAAAGGTTTATAACTTTAAATTAAATTGTGAAGCGCTGAGTAATCATACGACGTTCAATATTCTTTCTTTCAATATGACTAAATAATCCCAATTATAGCAATCTGATACTCATGTCTCAATGTTTTTTCGCTGAATGTGATGAAAACATTTGAAAAAGGTTTGCTTATTGAAATAAATCTACACCAGTTAGTACTTCGATTCCCAGGTAAAGGGAAAAGGCTCATTATCTGCCATATTGGCAGTGAGGATGGATTTGTTGTTGACGGTCTGTGGTGCTTTGACTCTAAGAAAACTGGTGATTACCACGAGGAAATGAATGGCGAATCGTTTGAACAGTGGTTTTCAAAAATTTTACCGAGGAAAACGCAGTAATTGTGTTGGATAATGCGCCTTATCATTCTCGAAGAATGTAGAAGGTCCCAACAACGGCTTCAAGGAAAGTTGATGTTCAAAATTGGCTCCGCTCGAAAAATATCAACTTTGAAGAAGCAATGCTGAAAGTACAATTATTAAGAATTGTCAAGGATCACAAGGCGGAATATAAAAAATACGCCATTGACGAAATGGCAGCAAGTCAAAATAAAACTGTGCTCCGTTTACCTCCATACCATTGCGAGCTCAATCCCATTGAGCTCATATGGGCAGAGGTTAAAAATTATATAGCTAAGCACAATACAATTTTTAAATTTTGTGACCTCAAAGGACTTTTCAAAGAAGCACTAGATTTAATAACAGCGCAAAAATGGGAAAACTGTATTAAGCACGTGAAAGACAAAGTTGAAAAGAGAATGTGGGAACTGGACAATATTTTAGAGGAACAAGTCGAGCCATTCATTATTGACGTTGGTGCTTCAGGCAGTAGCGATGATGAAAGCTCATCAAACTCATCTTTCCAATAAAAGATGTCGTTCATCAAATCCGGTAAGTTATAAGTAATTATAAAGCTACTGTATTTTTTAATTAATTATTGACATTTTTGAACCCATTTTGGCAAAACCTATTCAAGAATCTACTTTCTGACAATGTTCAACCATGCACATTTTTTTACGTTTTGAACGTTTTAATTTGGTTACATATTTACCTAGAAATCAAAAAATATACTAATCAATATTCTAAAAGCAATTTTAAGAGATATACGATTATTTTTAATTTAGGCTAATTTAAACGCCATTTTGAGATTATATTCGACTGTATTTCACCAAACATCAGGCGGCATCCGAAGCTGGAAATCGAAGCGAAAATTTTGAAACCCTTATGTATATTTACATCATTATATATTTCTTACCCCACCCCCACATGATCCTATATCCATCACCAATCGTATACACATCGAATTGTGCTAATTTACTACAAAGTTACGCAAAGCAGCAACTACTATCTAAAATATGTACTGCGTGACTCTTAATACGTCCCTGCCGAATGTTACAGCGTTCGATGATCGCGTGGTCTTGTTTATGTCCGGTCTATCTCTTATCTGAATATACTTTAGAAGAAATTAGCTTGCTTAATTACCTACTACCTACTACTTAATTAGCTTTGCGACAATGTTACAACACAGAAAACAACATAAATGTACCCGGGAAATTCAAGGTATACGTACCAATTTAAGATCTATTTGCATTAAGGTAGATGTTCAATTTTACTAAAAATGAAGTAACTGCTTTGTTTCAGTGAAAGGACTATAACTGTAGAATATTATTTAAAAAAAACTGTAAATCTACAGCCTCCCATTTATAGTATTTTTCACGAGTATCTATCGCGGACCAAGGACAAAAAGTGACAGTTTTGCATTGCTTCAGCAAATTCTTTTTGAGCGTTTCTGGTTTTGATTGGCCTTGACTGACATAAAAGTGACAGAATTCCCATTCAAATTTTTCCATATTCATTCCAGACCAGACAGAACCACAATCGCTCAAAAAGAATTTGCTCGCTGTTGGTTAAACAAGTTCTATACTTACTACAGATGCAAAATGTGTTTTTTTTCCTTAGTTAGGTATATGTGTTTGTTATTACTTTCTTTATTGTTCTGAATATCTGATGTAACCAACACAAACAGTTAAGAGTAGCCTTGGCTAAACTTCGCTGTTTATGTCTCTCTTGGTTAATTAATAAAGACGTTATTATTACTATTATTATAAATAGGTTGCCATATTTTCTACACATCAATATATATGATTTTTAGGATTCAAAACATCACGTAACATTTCTGTAATCATACTAAATGCTTCCATTACACATTCTCGCAACTGCTGCTTAGTTTCAAAACTATAGTCAGTTTTTAGTAAAACGGGAAATTCGATTTTCCTAAGTTTTCCGGACTTCTCCTATGTATCTTAAAAATATTCAAACATGCAACAATTAAAATATTTGGCATTTTAATAAGTCACTATTCAAGTGTAATTCTCAATGATAACCAATGAAAAATATGATGTTTTCTTCGCCTAAGTTATATGCCACTAACCCTATTTCCTGACAAAACAACGTAAGTCTATAACAGTTTTTCGATCGTTTTCCATTATTATTAATAAACTGTAATGGATATTCGAAATTTCAATCTTTCAGATCTTGAATACTATATTGAGCCCATAAAGTACATTAAAACTGGTTTTTTGTCGGTGATACAATTTGTATTGTATAACGAAAAATTCAAAATGTGGGACTTCATTATTAGAATGCTCCGAACGCCCTGTATATGATATTCAGAAATACGGATTCGGTTGTGCAATAAAAATCTACGTACATGTATAAAAAACAACGTAAACAGTACGACTCTAGCCAAGCGGTAGGGAGAGGAGGAGATGTGAGGGGAAAGGAGGGGTGATCCTGCGGCAAGGTACTGCGCGGCTTCAGTTCTCGGGGTAGCGCGTCGGCGGTAGGTCAGTACTACCAAATCGCGCCACGCCACGCGTCTTTTGTGCCGCTTGTGAAGTTTATATCATGAGGCAAAGTGTGATGGTAACTACGTTTTTACTTGCTTAGGGAGTTTGTATCACTTGTGTGTATATATTATTTTTTGAATCAACAGTGTGCAAGTTAACCCTGCGTTAGGCGCGTGGATACGTGTGACGTTGTTGGACGCGTGGGGGACAAGTGTCAATCATTTTTTAAGTGCCGAATTTTTACAAAAAAAAATGAATAGACTACAATGAAAAATATATAAATGCAGGTCAGATTCACTCATTTTTATTAATTAAATAGAGAAAGAACATGGACGATGGCGCCACAATACCACGCCAATCAAATCCACTCAGCTCGGATGTAGGCGCATTCCTAAACCAAAGTATCAGGCACAACGCATATGGACAACCCGGTTAATTTTAATGAAAAATTGTATAGTTGTAGTTCATGTTGTGCTGTTGAGAAACTTGTAAAAATTTCATGGCTTATTGGGGTATTTGGAAAAAACTAAGCTTTGGCCATATCGTTTTTATTCTTTTCTTTTATTTCAAGAAATATCAAAAAACAAATAGAACTTTTTAGGCACTAAATGATGCTGTTTTTAAATTTTGTGCCCGGCATTTCGCTTTTGGAAACCATCATCAACTTTATTGTTTTATATGGTCCGAAAAAAAAACACTCATCTGATAGAACCTTTTTCTACGAATTCAACGATGTAGTAGCTGTTAACATTGGTTTTCTGAAGTTACGCTACGCGTCTTTTGTGCGTTCGTGAAGTTTCTTTATATCATAAGGCAACGTGTGGTGGTTAAGTGGGTTTTTACTTGCTTAGGGAGTTTGTAGTACTGTGTAATATAGGATGTCCCAGAAATAGCACGCCACAGTGACACGGGAGGTAGATTGGCTTCAGATTAATCAGATAAAATCAACATGACCTTAGTAAAAGTTTTCGAGATATTGCCACTTTTAAAAACTCTCTCTTTTTGCTCCTTTTTTACTTATTATGGGTATATAGATTTTCTAACTTATGATTTTTTTCTCCTGGGCTACCATTAATAGTTGGTTGAGTTCATTGAAAGCTATCATGCTAAGAAAAAGTCTAACATTTTGTTTCAATGTGAAAACCTTTACTAAAGTTTGACTAATTACTGTGAAAAGAAATCTACCAGATTGAATCGACAAATAATCTTAAAAATTATCCTGTTTACTGCTCTTTTAAAAATATTATTTTTTATTTGTAGTATTTCGCATGTATTACTTCAATGACAAAACTTGGAATTATTCAGTTTTTAGTAAAAGGAACCTACAAATGCTATACTATTTTTGAAAGAGCATTGAATATCTAGTTTTTGTCATTTGCTGATTT
Source organism: Acanthoscelides obtectus (assembly GCA_963669975.1). Classification (NCBI taxonomy): domain Eukaryota; kingdom Metazoa; phylum Arthropoda; class Insecta; order Coleoptera; family Chrysomelidae; genus Acanthoscelides; species Acanthoscelides obtectus. The sequence goes on from CAVLJG010000008.1 coordinate 40,909,463, forward strand.
TTACATTCCGACAAAGGAAGAGATTTGTTTTGATGCCACAAGGCAAAAAACAGGCTAACCAGTTGTCGTTAGAACTCTAAAAGTCGGTAAATATTGACATGGTACAATTTAAAAACCGGTACAAGATACTTGATTTTTTCCTATATTTTTCAAACATTTTGATTCAAGTCCTACATTTCGAAAAAAATGTCGGATTCAAAAATATGTTTCTATTTGTTTCAGGTCCAGGGTCCAGTTGAGATGGAAAAATTAGCAGAACTAGGTGGGTTTTGTTTCCAGTTGTATAGACTAAACTTTTCTAGAGCAAACTGTAAAAATAACAATCAGCAAGAAATGCATGGTGCTTCAAAGAATCGGAGTGATATATTTCACATGTTTCAAACTCCAAAAAATGTTTCGTTCATTTTGATAGCTTTACTTGGAGAGGCAATTTCAAAATATTTTTGTATTTGTTTCATGTCCAGTTATAGTTGAAGGCTCAACAGAAAGGCAAACTAGGTAAGCGCTTTTATTTGTAAATCTTATGTTCCAAATGAAACTAAACCAATAATAATGATAAATAATTTTTTGAGGTATAAAGAAATTTAGACATGAAAGAAAAAGGGTTGCTGGAGACAAAACGCTTGAGTTTTTCAATTTTTTCCGTAAAAAACATGTTAAAAATATTGCAGTGCTAAGATGATTGTTGAGATATGAATAAAAACAATTGGAAATACGGTAGTGGAGAGGTTAGTACGGAGGGCCAGTTCTTGGATATTCTGAATAACTATTGTGAAATATGAATTTTTTTTATTAAAAGTCAAAGATTTTATTTCAGGGTATATTTAATATCTTATTTTTAACCGATTTTGTGACACAAAATTCAAAATTGTAAGGGTTGCAATGTTGGTTTCATCAATATTTTACAAAATAATGCTTAAATTTAAAAAAAAGATGTTTTGGGATTTCACTTTCAAGATCGGATTCAGCTTTATTTCCTTGTATTTTAAGTGCAATGTCCTGTAATTTATACTCTAATTCCGATTGTTCAAAGTTCTTGTGTTAGGTTTATTCATGGCATAAGAAAATATGAACACATTTCGGAAAAAAAATTAGAAACTAAATGGAACAACATAAGAAACATTCAAAATTTCTGCGATCACCTTATTTAATAAAATTGTTACACAAAAGAGACCTACCTACCTTTATAAACAAAAATAAATTTCGAACAGAAGTTATTAATATTAGATCCAAACTCCTCATCACTCCTCCTATCCATAAAACCACCATTTATGGAAGGAGTTTCAGCTACCAAATTGCTAAGGACATCCCTTAGAAGTTTCTGGGGCTGACAGAACTCCCATTTAAGAAGACAATTGAATATTTTATTTTAAAAAAACAGCAAGAATGAAATGTCAATTTTTTTATTTAATTGATTGGACCATTCAACTCGTTCATTATTTCAATTGTATTTTTTTTTGTTTCTTTGTAAGGTTGAGTGGAAGAGCACGCAGTATGAACTGCGCCTTTTGGTTAAACCAATAAAAACAATTATTATTATTATTATTATTAGTAATTATATTTCGCCGAAAAACACATCTTACAAGTAAGGTTATGCCCCTTATTTAGGTTTTTCAGTAATTTTTTAGTGATTTACCTGTGTTATACAAACAACATGAGTTCTGATTTAGTGAAACGACATTTGATATGCAAATGCCCTGAATTTGAATCCTCTCACAAATTCAAGATTATGATGATACTGTAGAAAAACCTATTATACAGGTCCGAACCCACAGCAGTTTCAAAATACACATAACCCTTCGTTAGATTTAGTAACATAATGGTACATCACACAATTAAATATCTAGTCTGGACCTGAATACTACGTTTTTGCACGTTATTAACTTCAAGCTGGTGTGGAATATCAAATTTAATGGAATCGCACATTTAAACTATAGTCTAATGATATTAGGCGAAAATACCCCTGCTTTGAGAAATAAGTCTGGTTTTATTGATGACAATTGTTCAAGGGGGTACTTAAAACATGGACGCATAGAATAGGTACACCAATTTTTGTGGGAAAACTTGATTCGACAACCAAGAATGAGAAAACGTGTTCTTTGGGATTCAATCGAAAGTGTTGTCAGGAACCAAAAAACTCATCAAATAAGTTTATAGGTATTTATGAGACCATATCTAAGCAGATCCGACCTTACAGTAAAAAAGTTATGGCCGAAAACCGAGGCAAAATGCAGATTTTGGCACTTGTTGCTAATGTGACGAGAATTTCACGCAGCTACTTGAAATTCTTCAAATCCGTAGGCTTCATACTTCTGAATGACCACAACAAAATTGGAGTCGATTGGTCAAGTAGCTTTTGAGAATTTATAATTGTTTATCCCAAAACACCTGTCTTTCGGCCATCACTTTACCGCCGACATGAATCACAAATCATTCCGAAATAATTGTTATTTTTATGCGAATAACGAAGGTTTATATTGTTGTTGATGAAATGAGCATCTACGTTCAACAGTAACTTGATAAATACAAAAACTGTGGGTTAGCTCACTTAATTTTATAAGCATCCTATGCGGCTCCTAGAGGTACCTAATTTGACCGTATCGAAAACTACAGCGTATTATGACAAACAAAATTTCTAATGTCTTTCATTATTGTTTGTCAATAATTTTAACATCTAAGATCTAGGTTTTCATAAATGATCTGCTATGATCCGTCATAGTGCTTCTGGAATTTTAACAAAGTAATATAATATATATATAAACAATCATGCAATAAAAGAACAAATAATGTGAAAAAGCATTTATTTCTCCAAATTTAAAAAAATAAAAGAAAAAAGGAGCTTTGTGGATTCGTATCTGCGGTTATACAATCGTATCTTGGTTTACTGGATCTTTATACCCCTACACTGGAAGCTGACAAATGTCAAGCGAATGTTGCAGGCATATCAAATCTGTTATAAACAATTAGAATACTCTTGAAAATTATACAAGATACAATACTGAAACTTAATGTGTTAGGGACTAATACGGAGCATTTTGCTTAACTTTTCAGACGGTCAGTTCGCTACAATTGGTTGATATTTATCTACTATTTTTTCGTTTTTTTCGAGCTCAGTTTCCAACATCTTGAGCTCGCAGCCGTTTTAATCGTACGAGATTTCGAAAACTGATGTACTAATACTTTTTAGAAAAAGTAAAGAAACTGGATTACGTGACCTATTTATTTGGCAAAGTCATCAAGAATGCAGAAATTTAGTACACGCAATTTTGTTGTGGTTATTTAGACGTATATCTAAAGCCTATGGATTTTAAGAATTTCAAATGGGTGTGTGAAATCTTATCAAAAGAGTTTTTTCGTTCCTGCCAACACTTTCGATTGATTCCCAAAAAACCCGTTTCCTCATTCTTTGTTATCGAATAAAAAGTTTCCCCACAAAACTTGGTGTTTCCATTTTATGCGTCTATGTTTTAAATATCCCTTTCAATAACTTGCATCAATAAAACCAGACTTTAGAATTATTTTGCAAACCATGGGAATTTTCGTCTGATATGATTAGACGAATAGCAAACAAACGTGGAATCAACTATTTACGTATACACACTAAAAAGTACCTAGTCTCCAATATGACATTTCGTCGGGTTTTTTGACGTTTTTTTTTTGTTTTTTGTATAATAGTTGTGCCGTTGTCCATTGTTGGCAGCAAGCCCAAAATTCCAGATCTTTATTTTCAAAAATTCTGACAATATTACCCATCACTCTTAAATTCACTGAGAGGAAATATTTTCTTTCTCTGGCAATATCTTCACTAAAAAATCAAGGACTAATTCTTCAGTCTATTCAAAGGTTGCTTTGTCCTTAAATCGTTTTCGAAAAACGCCTTCGTTTCGAAGGTACATGGCAAATAAAAATTTTGAAAACGTAACGTATCGCAACACTTCATTGTTATTATATTTGTGTTTTTGTCACGCGAATAGGGTGGTAAAAAAAGAGTACATAGTAAAAACTAAGCTTTAAAAAACCCAAAAGTATTTTTTTCCTTACGGAACCACCTGTATTTATAATTTACACTGTAAAACAATAAAAATATAGCTTACTATAAGGTTGCCGCAAGATAGTGGTTTCTGAAATGTTTGGAAATTTTTCATTTGCAAAAATGCTCCGTAAGGGCAAGGATACAAATATGGTAAAATAAGGTGATTATTTATTGCCTAACGGCAATTTTTCGCCATATTTTGATCAGTTATTGGCAGTGGCCTCTTCGTTGGTACCTCCACGGACTGCCTAGTCGAGCTAGGGGTATTCTTCATGTTCGTGCGAACCAGCTTTCATAAAAGGTGTCAATATGTTATGGAGAACTATCTTATTCATATTCGTTTATGTAACCAAATATTAGAGAACATAAGAGGTACCATACAATGAAAACAAACTACGAAAATAGTACGAGTGTAAATTATTTTACATAAAACAGCTTTTATAGCTATTCATATGCCGAAACGTTCGCTAGAATTGTTCCATCCGACTTTCCTGCTCAAGTGTGAGAGTGAGACCTTTATTAAGGTAGTGTATAGTCATGCTGTTTCTACTTGTTCCAGGGACTAGGGCAGTTTGCTGAAATGTAAGTGCATTTAGGGTTTTCTTATTGGTGTAGGGTTTTCAGCCGAACAGAGCGAGAGATGAGAGATTGATAAACCTACTGGCTGTATAAGGTTCAACTCCCTTATACAACCAGTTTGTTAGTGTGAATTGAGACATTTGGCGAAAGAGGTTGACTAGCCCCTTTATCCTCGGTAGGCTGTCGATTATGTCTTGAATTTATCGGTTCATTGCACATAGCTCCGAGAAAATTTGGGTCCATGAGCGTCAGGATAGAATTGGAAGGGGCGTCTTCAATGTTCCTTCGGTTTCTACACTACCTTAGGATAGCTGGACACAACTAGCGATGAAAGGGCGGAGGGCTTTTTTGGTCTGTAGAACCATCGTCTTTTTCGGGGTTGGAAGAAGACTTTGGGGAGCCGGATCTTGACTTGTAAGATCGATCGACTTCATCGATCTATCTCGCTTGTCGCTACTGACTAATTTTGCCCAATGCGAAGAGCGAGCATGGTTGACAAATGTGGCGGACAACTCCTCATACTGCCCTCCTCAGACAGGGTGCCCCACTTAGATAGTTAGGGACCACTAGGAAAAAGCATCAGTTCAGTTGAGAAGTTAGGAAAAATATAACGGTTGCAAATTTTAAAAGTAGAGAGAATCGGAATTGTCATGTACGACATAAGCTTCAACAAAAAGGTTTGCATCATAGAACTCCAATCAAGTGGTCGGGAGTAGCGAGTAGCTAGGGAAATGTTAGGGAATTTTTTTGGGCACTCTGAGATGTGGGGGCACGTCAAGAGAAAGAGACAACTCTTCACCTTGCCTTGCTGCGAAAAAGCAGGGGCACATCGAGAGATTCAGACACATAGTATGCTCTTGCGCAGAGCATGCAGGAGCACAGGGTCAACAGGAGTTTGCTGAAATGTAAGTGCATTTAGGGTTTTCTTATTGGTGTAGGGTTTTCAGCCGAACAGAGCGAGAGATGAGGGATTGATAAACCTACTGGCTGTATAAGGTTCAACTCCCTTATACAACCAGTTTGTTAGTGTGAATTGAGACATTTGGCGAAAGAGGTTGACTAGCCCCTTTATCCTCGGTAGGCTGTCGATTATGTCTGGAATTTATCGGTTCATTGCACATAGCTCCGAGAAAATTTGGGTCCATGAGCGACAGGATAGAATTGGAAGGGACGTCTTCAATGTTCCTTCGGTTTCTACACTACCTTAGGATAGCTGGACACAACAAGCGATGAAAGGGCGGAGGGCTTTTTTGGTCTGTGGAACCATCGTCTTTTTCGGGATTGGAAGAAGACTTTGGGGAGCCGGATCTTGACTTGTAAGATCGATCGACTTCATCGATCTATCTCGCTTGTCGCTACTGACTAATTTTGCCCAATGCGAAGAGCGAGCATGGTTGACAAATGTGGCGGACGACCCCTCATACTGCCCTCCTCAGACAGGGTGCCCCACTTAGATAGTTAGGGATCACTAGGAAAAAGCGTCAGTTCAGTTGAGAAGTTAGGAAAAATATAACGGTTGCAAATTTTAAAAGTAGAGAGAATCGGAATTGTCATGTACGACATAAGCTTCAACAAAAAGGTTTGCATCATAGAACTCCAATCAAGTGGTCGGGAGTAGCGAGTAGCTAGGGAAATATTAGGGAATTTTTTTGGGCACTCTGAGATGTGGGGGGGGCACGTCAAGAGAAAGATACAACTCTTCACCTTGCCTTGCTGCGAAAAAGCAGGGGCACATCGAGAGATTCAGGCACATAGTATGCTCTTGCGCAGAGCATGCAGGAGCACAGGGACAGCAGGAGTTTGCTGAAATGTAAGTGCATTTAGGGTTTTCTTATTGATGTAGGGTTTTCAGCCGAACAGAGCGAGAGATGAGGGATTGATGAACCTACTGGCTGTATAAGGTTCAACTCCCTTATACAACCAGTTTGTTAGTGTGAATTGAGACATTTGGCGAAAGAGGTTGACTAGCCCCTTTATCCTCGGTAGGCTGTCGATTATGTCTTGAATTTATCGGGGCATTGCACATAGCTTCGAAAAAATGTAGGTCCATGATCGACAGGATAGAATTGGAAGGGGCGTCTTCAATGTTCCTTCGGTTTCTACACTACCTTAGGATAGCTGGACAGAACAAGCGATGAAAGGGCGGAGGGCTTTTTTGGTCTGTAGAACCATCGTCTTTTTCGGGGTTGGAAGAAGACTTTGGGGAGCCGGATCTTGACTTGTAAGATCGATCGACTTCATCGATCTATCTCGCTTGTCGCTACTGACTAATTTGGCCTAATGCGAATAGCGAGCATGGTTGACGAATGCGTCGGACGACTCTTCATGCTGCCCCGCCCCCCCATCATGCCGTTGCAGAGGCGGGAAAGTTAAGGAAGGAATTCCCCTGGGTCCATGGCCGAGCTGTTAAACAGGGATCCAGAATTTAAAAGGATACTGCTAAGTATCAATATAGTGTATTTCATAGGTCTGTTGTCTATGATTATTTATGCTTTAAAATCGTAGCGCAAGGGTTTTTCTTAGTTTTTTTGAACTTTTCGGTGAGAGTGAGGACATTCCGTATATCAGGAATGGTGATGAACTATGCTAAATATTAATGATAACGATATATTATAATTTTAAATTACATTTGGTATTTACCATTTCTATTAGGTACAAATTTTACGAATATCTACTTTTAGCTAAGAAGTGATTGGACATATTTATACATATTTTACAGAATTGTTGTCCGAAAACGTTCAGGCTTCCTTCCAGAATCGTAGCCCAAATATATTCATCAAGCTTTGGAGGGAGGACACTCCCCATTTCAGAAATGGCACAGGTTATAGACACTCCCGAGCGTTATAAAAAAGCTGTTGCAAATAATGTTCTGCCTTGATAGCTGGATGAATGTTGGTGGATAAAGATAGAGATTGAATAGGAACTATAGAAAATCGTTTAAAGTCCCGATTTGTAGTATGCTACAATACATGAAAACAGCAATCAACGAATATCTAGCATTTTTACAGGGTAAGCATTGGAGAGTATGGGATCAAGGAGGTTGGTTTTAAACTTGACGAACCACTAGACAGGTTGAAGATCTTGGAATCGTTCCCAAGAGATATATCTTCAGAACTTACCTTAAGAAGATTAAAAGATTTCCACTCAAACTATACTCGTATTTATGCTACTATCCATGAAATAAAGAATCAACCTACTTGATGTTTCAAAATAAGCAGGGGTATTATTTAAATGGGAGTACTTATGTGAACTTTCTTTGTAGATAAACCTGTGGATAATAGTAGTATGGTTTAATATCCATATATTTATGAAGCTTTGCGAAATATTTACAGCCAGGTTACAAGCAAAAGCTTCTAAAAATGTTCACGATTTTCATTCAGGGACATATTTGGGAAGCTAACATTCCAAAAATTATACTTCCTCACCCTCTTGAATATGATCACAGGCTGGTACATGCAGAATGAACATCAATTGAAATGATAATCGAAATAATAAAGAGGCATTTTCGTGTGGTTAATCATTTCCGAAGAGATGACTTGCAAAACACGTGGCTGACGTAAAATCGTCCAGTGTTTTTCAGAGATGAGATATGTGAAAAGTTCAGGTTTCATAAGTGTGTCCGTAGATGCTAAGTAGCCAGATGAGAAGGTAGTAGTAGTAGTGGTAGTAGTAGTAGTAGTAGTAGTAGTAGTAGTAGTAGTAGTAATAGTCGTATTTCTGGTAATACTTAGTGATAGAGAGGCTAGTAGTAGATCATTACAGGTATGAGGCAGGCTGTGGCCCCACAATGGTCTCCAAACCTATATTTATTATTATACGTTTTTTTTTTAGTTAAATTTGGTATTCACTATTTTTATTTTACTATCGACATCTGGATAAAACACCTTTATTGAGAAAATATATTTACAAGCAAAATGGGTTACCATAATTCTTATTTTTACGTATTTCAAAGGTCTGTTGTCTATGATCATTTAACTTTTAAAATCGTAGCGCAAGTGTTTTTCTTAGTTTGTTTCAGCTTTTAGGTGATAATAAGAACGTTTCGTATTTCAGGAATGGTGATGAACAATGATAAATGATGATGATAATGATATATTATAATTTTAATTTTAGCTTACATTTAGTATTTACTATTTCTATTAGGTACATATTTTACTAACATGTCTATTTTTAGCTAAAATGTGATAATACATTCCGTATTTTTACGTATTTTACAAAACTGCTGTTCAAAAACTTCCAGGCTTTCTTTCAGAATCATAGCTCAAATATTTTCATCAAGCTTTGGAGGGGGACACCCCCAACTTAGGAATTGCATACGCTGTAGACACTCCTGAGCGTGATAAACGTGAGATAATGAATACTGATGATAATGATTTGTACAGGGAACTGTTCCAAAAACTGTTCTGCCTGGATAGCTAGATGAATGTTTTATTGGGCATACACGAGCCGGGTGGATGTTGAATAGTAACAATAGGATCATGTTAACAATGTTTAAAGACCCGATTTATAGTATGCTGCAATACATGAAAACAAACGAACATCAAAATTTTCAAAGGATAAGCATCAAGAAGGTTGGTTCTGAACTTCATGAACCACCGAAGAATAGATAGAACTGTTAAGGATCTTGGAAACGTGCCCTAGAGATGCATTTTCTAAACTTACCCTAAGAAGACCAAAAGCATTCCACTCAAACTATACTTAAATAAATAAATACAGAGCCAACCTACTTGATGTTTCAAAATAGCAGAGGTGTTATTTAAATGGGAATACTTATGTGAACTCTCTTTGTAGATAAATCTGTGGATAATAGTAGTATGGTCGACAATCAATATATAGATGAAGTTTTACGAAATACAGTCAGGTTCCAAACAAAAGCTTCTAAAAATGTCCATACCACTTTTGAAATTCAGAAGGCATTAAAGGAAATAATTGGGAAACTAACACGACGAGGCAAAAAGTTATATGGATATCAACTAAATTGATAATCGAAATAATTGACAGGTATTTTTACATAATCTTGAGCTTAGTTATTCTTCATGTTTCACTGACGTCTTACCCGATAAGTCAGTCTTATCAGGAAATCTAACTTCTGAAACCTATTGCAAAAAGCAGCGGTGCCATAAAAGAAACCTTTCAGCAAATCTTATCAGAAAGATGTCAGTGAACTACGAGGGGCGTTTTTAAAGTAAGAACCAATTTCGCATCCTGTAGCGTGACCGTTCAATCTCGGACACTGTTGGCCAGCCTCTCACTACGCCGCTATAAAAAACTCATGGTCCATCAGTTTGGTTGGAAAAATGAACGTTAAAAAAGGGCCAAGAGAATTGTTTCTACTTTCAAATATTTCTTATAAACGCAAAAACTTTGATCTCATTGGAGATACGAGAAAATAATCGTTAAGGAATTTCAGACATGGAAAAATCACCACGCAACACCTCTACACAGTTTACTAAGGCCCGTATCGTCAGTCGTCCCTACAATTGTAGGGCGCCTTTATGGCCTCCTTGATTGTCATAGTTTTCTACTTCTCCGTGTCAGCGCTCTATTTTGAGGTTATGTCACAAACATCTATTTGCATCAAATTGTGCTTGCTTTTGAGTTATATCATGTTTTATCAGCCTGAAATTTCCTACAATTTAAAAAGAAAACATATCTTCACAATAGGAGAGCGCTGACGCTGACACGGGACAAGTGTAATCTAGAAATTTTTGAAGGAGAGAAAGGACTATGACAATCAAGGAGGCCATAAACGAGCCCTACAATTGTAGGGACGACTGACGATACGGGCCTAAGTACTATCATTTACGGTATGTATTTTGAACTGTTACTTTAGCTCATTACACGGCTAGTTTTTAATCAACCCCTTTCAAAAAACGATTTTTTATAGTTTCACATCAATTTTATATAAAAAATGATCATTTCTAATGATGTCTTCGATTTTTTCCAAAAAAAAAATAGTGTCGGTCTTTATGCGCTAATGTTTCTTACCAAAACTCATGCTCGCTTATCGCTGTCCTGGGCTATGCTGGTTATGCGGGGTGCCATCTAAAAATCTTAGCATGTTAAAGGACCTTTCATACTATTGTAGTAACACAATGTATAGGGATATAAAAATGAAAAGAAAAACACAGGTGTCACCTGGAAGACACATAAAAAAATATCGTCAAAGTCATTGTACTGAAGAATGTCACAGTTGTTACGGAAACGTTTACAATAAAGACTTTTTTCAACACATGTGGTTTCGATTGACGAAAGAAATTTGGGGGATTATCATAAGTAATATAAGGGCATCTAAATTTTTCCAAAAAAAATCGAAAAAACATATTGTTAAGTAATATTTTAACAAGAAGCATGAGTGCTGGCAACAAAAATCCGAGTCGAAGACGCCAGGAAAAAATTAGATGCCCGAATGGTATTTGAGAAGATTATTTCATGAGTCATATCAGACACATAGCTGACAAAATGTATTGGCAATAAAATCGGAAAATTGTTTATCGTCGTTTTCTGGTGTTTTAGGAGACCATAATTAGTTGTTATCAAAAAATCATATTGCAATTTTTGGTGACAAGTTTTGCCGCGGGTAAACTCGAAAAAACTGCAGACAGGTGCTGTCATACAATTTTTCCATCTAGAAACCATTTGTTATTCAAAATTGCGCGTTTGTGTTTGGTAGAAATTAAGACGAGGGAAATAGTCGACATGAAAACCACAGGATAAAAGTTTCAGATGCTACAATAACCAAAAACTGGTCTTGACTTGTAAATGTTTATGGTGACTGTGTTAAAAATGAAAAAAATGATCATATTTTAAATTGTAATACTGTTTACATTCATAAATAAAATTTCTCCCACTCGAATACAAAACGGTTCTTACTTTAAAAATTGACACTCGTAGAAACCGTTACTTCAATGCCACCTTTTTTTTTTCAGGTAAATAACTGTGGCATGCTGGTGGATTATAGATTTTCGATTTTCCAAATGAGCCCAGAATTGTGGAACGACTTGATTTTTCTTCACCTGATACAATTACTCTGAGCAGTGACGGCCGAGGTTTTCTAGGGGTTTCCCTCGCCCAAGTGCGAATGCAGTCACCAAAAACCATATTCCCCTAATAAATAGTAGCGAGGATGAAAATCATAGTTCTCCTATTAATGATCATGTAATTTGAGATCAAATAGATATTAAATATATTTATATAGTAAAACTTTGTTTTTTTTTTCATAAAAGAAATAGGCATGGAATATTTTATTCTCGTAAAGCCCTGTTCGTACAGGTGTCGTCACCTGTCAGTGCCAGTGTCCAGGGTCTTGCCACACAAATTCCGCTCATTCTGCTACGCTATATAGACTAAATTCACATGACCGGATCCCAAACACAGCCACCGACAGGTCACCGACCACCAGCGTCGCCAACCCCATCCGAGAGAATAACTGTATATGAGCTTGGAAAAAACTGCAGTTAACTGTAGAATATTATTACAAAAACTGTGGTTGAGTTCACATTCTCGACTTACTCATTTTTTCAATTTTAGGACATTATACCACTAAAAACTGAAATGCTTTAAGCGCGGTTTAAATAACCTCTATCGTACGTATTTTGGGTTGCCAAAGCCGAATCTAAAGTTATTTCATATGTATCTAATCTCGTTGAACATGTAGATCTATTTTGCGAAAAATTGCAAAACTGTAAGTTTTTGCAACTTTTGGGTGCTAAAAATCCATTTATCTTATCGATGGCTATCGAAGCTTTGTATAACAAGGTAATTTGGGTGACTTACAAGTCGTGACCAACAATGAAACATCATACACACGACCGCATTATAAGAGGGGTCTTCTATGTAACATTTTTTCCTTGAGGCTTCATTAAAATGATACGGGGTGTTGAAGTTTAAAAATAAAAAAACATTTTTTAATACCTTCAAAACCGTTAACTGGAATGAACTAAAATTTGGTATGTGGATTTACCTAAGTATTGTCCACATTCAAAAGTCCTTACTTAAAATTAAGCGCACGAGTGGCGGAGATACAGGGGATTAGTAGCATTATTTTTCAAAATAAAAACAGTACCCCACTGTTTTTTTTTCGAAACGCGCAATAACTCGAACTTTACCTTCAATTTGCTACAAGGAATTACTATTGTGTTTTTTCCTAGAGTGCATTGTTTTCGTAAAATAAAAAAAACGAATTAGATAAAGCTTTATTCCAATAAATACGTAATGTTCAAAAATACTACCATTCTGACGGATAAAGGTGCGGCATCTTTTCCGCAAAATTTGTTGCGGATTGAATTTGATGAAACGCATTATCTATTCGTTCTTGTAACTGATCAACAGTATTAACTTGTTCACCATACACTAGTTGTTTAAAAGCGCCCCACAAAAAGAAATGCAGTGGGTTCAAACCAGGAGACCTCGGAGGCCAATGTACGGGTCCGTTTCTGCAAGTCTAAAATGATTATCTAACCATGTGGTTATGTCACGACGAACATGCGGTGATGCACCATCCTGCTGATACCACATTTGTACTCTCGTTGCTGACGGAACGTCATCTAACACATTTTCTATTTAATTCTCTAGAAAAGCTAAGTATGAGTTTGCATTTAAACGTTATGGCAATACGTGCGTAAACAGTTGGCTATTGAAAATGCCGCACTAGATATTTCTAGAAAACCTGTGTTGAATCGAGTGGATTCTTACAGAACGGAGATATGTTTATTATGAGAATTAAAGGTTCCACTCCTCGTAAAAAGCGATTCATCTGACCACAAAACCAAATCAATAAAATCTGCATTATGATTATGTATTTGCAGTAACTACTCACAGAAATTTCGCCGTTGTGCTTCGTCGCCGGGTTGCAGACATTGTACATTTTGACGATGTAAAAGTTTCCAGATTTAAAATTCTCCACGCAAGACTTTGGAAACATGGTAACTGGGCTGCAGTCGGCCTAGTACTTGTACTAGCATCATCCAACGCCAGCTTAATCACGTTGTACCTCTTGAACAGTATGCCGGGCAGCGTGGCCTCTAACCCCGGAAGTTTGGCAATTCCATATTGAAGAAGTCTTATAAATGAACGCGTAAAAACCTTTGGGGTAGGTTGGCGTCTGTTAGGAAATCTACGTTGATACTGCCAAGAAGCCTCTAAAGCACTTCCATGATAGAACCCGTATTCAAAAATAATATCTGCGTACTCATTATTGCTAAATTCCATTTCACAACACTCAAAAATGGAAAAAAGAGACTTCGACTTGATTTTTACAAAAAAAAAAAATGGTAGTAGTAACGATAACAACCGTGTAACACATAACTTTGACAAACTATCTTCCAAGAAACGTAAGATGGCATCAAGGCCCCCTATTTCATTTTGAAGCTAATTGTAATTCAGCTCTTCATGAATGATCTAATTTGTTTTATTTTTATTTTTACGAAAACAGTGCACTCTGGAAAAAAACAACAGTAATTATTTGTAACAAATTGAAGGTAAAAACAGTGGCGCACTATTTCTATTTAGAAACATAATTTTACTAATCCCCTATATCTCCGCCACTGGTGGACGTTAATGTTAAGTAAAGACTTTTTAACGTGGACAATACTTTCAGTTGACGGTTTTGAAGATATATGAAAAAAATGTTTTTTATTTTTAAACTTGAACACCCCGTATCTTTTTAAACCCCGAGGAAAAAATCTTACATAGAACATAGAAGACCTCCTGAAAATACGATCCTGTGTACGATGTTTCATTTTTGGTCCCGACATAGTGAAAAATTCTACAGTTTCCTCGGATCCGATTTGGGATGAAAAATTGGTAGTGAATCCTAGAACTGATTTGACATCGAATTCAGAATACATATAAGCAACTGATTTACCTAGAAAACAAGCTGCCAGAGCTGGAGGTTTTTTATTAGTCGTTTTTAGCGACACAAAAAAGCGGATTATAAGAATGGTCAGACGTCAGTGATATTATATCATGATATCCACTGAATCAAACCAGTGTCTTGATGCCTACTGCAACCAACATAACAAAGCGTATGTTTTGTAAACGCTAGAGCTAGTGACAGTGGCGGACCGCAACCAACATTACAGAGCGTAACCAACATCACAGAAGGCAACCAGCATTACAGAGAGTATGTTTTGTAAATGCTAGTGCTAGTGACAGTGGCGGACCGCCACCAACATTGCAGAGCGCAACCGGCATTACAGATAATGTGTTTTGTAAATGCTCGAGCTAGTCACAGTGGCGGACTGCAACCAACATTACAGAGCGCAACCAGCATTACAGAGTATGTTTTGTAAATGCTAGAGCTGGTCACAGTGGCGGACCGCAACCAACATTACAGAGCGCAACCAACATCACAGAAGGCAACCAGCATTACAGAGATTATGTTTTGTAAATGCTAGAGCTAGTGACAGTGGCGGACCGCCACCAACATTGCAGAGCGCAACCGGCATTACAGATAATGTGTTTTGTAAATGCTAGAGCTAGTCACAGTGGCGGACTGCAACCAATATTACAGAGCATGTTTTGTAAATGCTAGAGCTAGTCACAGTGGCGGATCGCAACCAACATTACAGAGTGCAACCAACATCACAGAAGGCAACCAGCATTACAGAGATTATGTTTTGTAAATGCTACAGTATATTCAGATAAGAGATAGACCGGATGTAAACAAAAGGTTCGGGTGATTTTCACGCTAACGCCGCCGTCTCGACGTAAAACAGGAGCCCTCATTGGTCAATTCGCAATTAAATGCCTATGCCGAGCGGCAGAGCAGTCGTATCAAGGCAGAGTCACATTCAGGTTCAGACGTGTTACGTATGTCGTGTGCATCATTGCAATTTGATATTTCTTTGGACGTTTTCGTTTGTTATCTTATTAAGTGGTTGAGTTTGTCGTTGTTATTGTTATACCTTGTTATTGATTGTTATTGTTATCAACTGCTTGCGCAAAATGCCCAGTAGTACAGATACAACCGATGAAGTTGTAAACTCCTGTAGTCCACCTAGGAAACGCTCTAAAAAAAGACACCTGAGTGCAGAAATGAAAGAGGTCATTTTGAATATATATAAGATCGAGCGCGAGGAAAACGAGGCATCAACCATCAAAGAAATTGTTGTGAAGGTTTCTCACAAAGTTGTTAAGACAATACAAAAAAAATCACACCTTTTCTGAGCCAATGACCAGTAAACATCGCAAAAGTATTGTTAAATCATTGGATGAAGCTGATAAGCATGCGATTAGGAGGAAAGTGCATGAATTCTTCTTTAGGAATGAAATACCTACTATAGATAAAGTACTGCAGGAGGTAAATGGAGATACAACGTTGCCAAATTTCAAACGATCAACTTTCCATGCGTTACTGAAGCATTTAAATTTCTAATGGAAAAAACGGGGTCGTAATAGTTTACTACTGGATAGAGAAGAAATTGTGCTATGGAGGAGGAATCAAAACAGGAAGATTTATTACTTTGATGAAACGTGGGTAAACGCAGGACACACTACAAGTAAAGTATGGGTTGATGATTCTGTAACTTCATCCAGGAGGGCCTTTCTAGATGGACTGTCCACCGGATTAAAAAATCCAGCAGGTAAATACGAGTAATAGACAACAATCGGATGTTTTTCAAACCTTGGGAACAAGGTTCTAAACATTAATTCCAGGGGGCAGATAAAACATATTACAAGTAACAAAACTTTTATAACTTTCGATAAAATGCGTGGATAATTTATTGTCATTTTCATTTGTTAGAACTTTTTTAAGCCATGTTTTTATGTGTTTTCGATATTTCAATAATTTTTTAATATAATCTTAAAATATGTCGAATATTATAAACTTAAAAAAAGTTACTAATTTTTATATTGTGTACCGTTCCTAATATTTCTAATCATTTTAATTCATACTTTAAGCTTTATAAAGTTATAATTTGTTAATATTAATATTTGCGCGTATTTCAGGTTCCTGATCATTCATTTTTTAAAGGTTTATAACTTTAAATTAAATTGTGAAGCGCTGAGTAATCATACGACGTTCAATATTCTTTCTTTCAATATGACTAAATAATCCCAATTATAGCAATCTGATACTCATGTCTCAATGTTTTTCGCTGAATGTGATGAAAACATTTGAAAAAGGTTCGCTTATTGAAATAAATCTACACCAGTTAGTACTTCGATTTCCAGGTAAAGGGAAAAGGCTCATTATCTGCCATATTGGCAGTGAGGATGGATTTGTTGTTGACGGTCTTTGGTGCTTTGAGTCTAAGAAAACTGGAGATTACAACGAGGAAATGAATGGCGAATCGTTTGAACAGTGGTTTTCAAAAATTTTACCGAACTTAGAGGAAAACGCATTTGTGTTGGATAATGCGCCTTATCATTCTCGAAGAATGGAGAAGGTCCCAACAACGGCTTCAAGGAAAGTTGATGTTCAAAATTGGCTCCGCTCGAAAAATATCAACTTTGAAGAAGCAATGCTGAAAGTACAATTATTAAGAATTGTCAAGGATCACAAGGCGGAATATAAAAAATACGCCATTGACGAAATGGCAGCAATTGAAAATAAAACTGTGCTCCGTTTACCTCCATACCATTGCGAGCTCAATCCCATTGAGCTCATATGGGCAGAGGTTAAAAATTATATAGCTAAGCACAATACAACTTTTAAATTTTGTGACCTCAAAGGACTTTTCAAAGATGCACTAGAATTAATAACAGCGCAAAAATGGGAAAACTGTATTAAGCACGTGAAAGACAAAGTTGAAAAGAGAATGTGGGAACTGGACAATATTTTAGAGGAACAAGTCGAGCCATTCATTATTGACGTTGGTGCTTCAGGCAGTAGCGATGATGAAAGCTCATCAAGCTCATCTTTCCAATAAAAGATGTCGTTCATCAAATTCGGTAAGTTATAAGTAATTATAAAGCTACTGTATTTTTTAATTAATTATTGACATTTTTGAACCCATTTTGGCAAAACCTATTCAAGAATCTACTTTCTGACAATGTTCAACCATGCACATTTTTTTACGTTTTGAACGTTTTAATTTGGTTACATATTTACCTAGAAATCAAAAAATATACTAATCAATATTCTAAAAGCAATTTTAAGAGATATACGATTATTTTTAATTTAGGCTAATTTAAACGCCATTTTGAGATTATATTCGACTGTATTTCACCAAACATCAGGCGGCATCCGAAGCTGGAAATCGAAGCGAAAATTTTGAAACCCTTATGTATATTTACATCATTATATATTTCTTACCCCACCCCCACATGATCCTATATCCATCACCAATCGTATACACATCGAATTGTGCTAATTTACTACAAAGTTAGGCAAAGCAGCAACTACTATCTAAAATATGTATTGCGTGACTCTTAATACGTCCCTGCCGAATGTTACAGCGTTCGATGATCACGTGGTCTTGTTTATGTCCGGTCTATCTCTTATCTGAATATACTTTAGAAGAAATTAGCTTGCTTAATTACCTACTACCTACTACTTAATTAGCTTTGCGACAATGTTACAACACAGAAAACAACATAAATGTACCCGGGAAATTCAAGGTATACGTACCAATTTAAGATCTATTTGCATTAAGGTAGATGTTCAATTTTACTAAAAATGAAGTAACTGCTTTGTTTCAGTGAAAGGACTATAACTGTAGAATATTATTTAAAAAAAACTGTAAATCTACAGCCTCCCATTTATAGTATTTTTCACGAGTATCTATCGCGGACCAAGGACAAAAAGTGACAGTTTTGCATTGCTTCAGCAAATTCTTTTTGAGCGTTTCTGGTTTTGATTGGCCTTGACTGACATAAAAGTGACAGAATTCCCATTCAAATTTTTCCATATTCATTCCAGACCAGACAGAACCACAATCGCTCAAAAAGAATTTGCTCGCTGTTGGTTAAACAAGTTCTATACTTACTACAGATGCAAAATGTGTTTTTTTTCCTTAGTTAGGTATATGTGTTTGTTATTACTTTCTTTATTGTTCTGAATATCTGATGTAACCAACACAAACAGTTAAGAGTAGCCTTGGCTAAACTTCGCTGTTTATGTCTCTCTTGGTTAATTAATAAAGACGTTATTATTACTATTATTATAAATAGGTTGCCATATTTTCTACACATCAATATATATGATTTTTAGGATTCAAAACATCACGTAACATTTCTGTAATCATACTAAATGCTTCCATTACACATTCTCGCAACTGCTGCTTAGTTTCAAAACTATAGTCAGTTTTTAGTAAAACGGGAAATTCGATTTTCCTAAGTTTTCCGGACTTCTCCTATGTATCTTAAAAATATTCAAACATGCAACAATTAAAATATTTGGCATTTTAATAAGTCACTATTCAAGTGTAATTCTCAATGATAACCAATAAAAAATATGATGTTTTCTTCGCCTAAGTTATATGCCACTAACCCTATTTCCTGACAAAACAACGTAAGTCTATAACAGTTTTTCGATCGTTTTCCATTATTATTAATAAACTGTAATGGATATTCGAAATTTCAATCTTTCAGATCTTGAATACTATATTGAGCCCATAAAGTACATTAAAACTGGTTTTTTGTCGGTGATACAATTTGTATTGTATAACGAAAAATTCAAAATGTGGGACTTCATTATTAGAATGCTCCGAACGCCCTGTATATGATATTCAGAAATACGGATTCGGTTGTGCAATAAAAATCTACGTACATGTATAAAAAACAACGTAAACAGTACGACTCTAGCCAAGCGGTAGGGAGAGGAGGAGATGTGAGGGGAAAGGAGGGGTGATCCTGCGGCAAGGTACTGCGCGGCTTCAGTTCTCGGGGTAGCGCGTCGGCGGTAGGTCAGTACTACCAAATCGCGCCACGCCACGCGTCTTTTGTGCCGCTTGTGAAGTTTATATCATGAGGCAAAGTGTGATGGTAACTACGTTTTTACTTGCTTAGGGAGTTTGTATCACTTGTGTGTATATATTATTTTTTGAATCAACAGTGTGCAAGTTAACCCTGCGTTAGGCGCGTGGATACGTGTGACGTTGTTGGACGCGTGGGGGACAAGTGTCAATCATTTTTTAAGTGCCGAATTTTTACAAAAAAAAATGAATAGACTACAATGAAAAATATATAAATGCAGGTCAGATTCACTCATTTTTATTAATTAAATAGAGAAAGAACATGGACGATGGCGCCACAATACCACGCCAATCAAATCCACTCAGCTCGGATGTAGGCGCATTCCTAAACCAAAGTATCAGGCACAACGCATATGGACAACCCGGTTAATTTTAATGAAAAATTGTATAGTTGTAGTTCATGTTGTGCTGTTGAGAAACTTGTAAAAATTTCATGGCTTATTGGGGTATTTGGAAAAAACTAAGCTTTGGCCATATCGTTTTTATTCTTTTCTTTTATTTCAAGAAATATCAAAAAACAAATAGAACTTTTTAGGCACTAAATGATGCTGTTTTTAAATTTTGTGCCCGGCATTTCGCTTTTGGAAACCATCATCAACTTTATTGTTTTATATGGTCCGAAAAAAAAACACCCATCTGATAGAACCTTTTTCTACGAATTCAACGATGTAGTAGCTGTTAACATTGGTTTTCTGAAGTTACGCTACGCGTCTTTTGTGCGTTCGTGAAGTTTCTTTATATCATAAGGCAACGTGTGGTGGTTAAGTGGGTTTTTACTTGCTTAGGGAGTTTGTAGTACTGTGTAATATAGGATGTCCCAGAAATAGCACGCCACAGTGACACGGGAGGTAGATTGGCTTCAGATTAATCAGATAAAATCAACATGACCTTAGTAAAAGTTTTCGAGATATTGCCACTTTTAAAAACTCTCTCTTTTTGCTCCTTTTTTACTTATTATGGGTATATAGATTTTCTAACTTATGATTTTTTTCTCCTGGGCTACCATTAATAGTTGGTTGAGTTCATTGAAAGCTATCATGCTAAGAAAAAGTCTAACATTTTGTTTCAATGTGAAAACCTTTACTAAAGTTTGACTAATTACTGTGAAAAGAAATCTACCAGATTGAATCGACAAATAATCTTAAAAATTATCCTGTTTACTGCTCTTTTAAAAATATTATTTTTTATTTATAGTATTTCGCATGTATTACTTCAATGACAAAACTTGGAATTATTCAGTTTTTAGTAAAAGGAACCTACAAATGCTATACTATTTTTGAAAGAGCATTGAATATCTAGTTTTTGTCATTTGCTGATTTTTACATTCCGACAAAGGAAGAGATTTGTTTTGATGCCACAAGGTAAAAAACAGGCTAACCAGTTGTCGTTAGAACTCTAAAAGTCGGTAAATATTGACATGGTACAATTTAAAAACCGGTACAAGAAACTTGATTTTTTCCTATATTTTTCAAACATTTTGATTCAAGTCCTACATTTCGAAAAAAATGTCGGATTCAAAAATATGTTTCTATTTGTTTCAGGTCCAGGGTCCAGTTGAGATGGAAAAATTAGCAGAACTAGGTGGGTTTTGTTTCCAGTTGTATAGACTAAACTTTTCTAGAGCAAACTGTAAAAATAACAATCAGCAAGAAATGCATGGTGCTTCAAAGAATCGGAGTGATATATTTCACATGTTTCAAACTCCAAAAAATGTTTCGTTCATTTTGATAGCTTTACTTGGAGAGGCAATTTCAAAATATTTTTGTATTTGTTTCATGTCCAGTTATAGTTGAAGGCTCAACAGAAAGGCAAACTAGGTAAGCGCTTTTATTTGTAAATCTCATGTTCCAAATGAAACTAAACCAATAATAATGATAAATAATTTTTTGAGGTATAAAGAAATTTAGACATGAAAGAAAAAGGGTTGCTGGAGACAAAACGCTTGAGTTTTTCAATTTTTTCCGTAAAAAACATGTTAAAAATATTGCAGTGCTAAGATGATTGTTGAGATATGAATAAAAACAATTGGAAATACGGTAGTGGGGAGGTTAGTACGGAGGGCCAGTTCTTGGATATTCTGAATAACTATTGTGAAATATGAATTTTTTTTATTAAAAGTCAAAGATTTTATTTCAGGGTATATTTAATATCTTATTTTTAACCGATTTTGTGACACAAAATTCAAAATTGTAAGGGTTGCAATGTTGGTTTCATCAATATTTTACAAAATAATGCTTAAATTTAAAAAAAAGATGTTTTGGGATTTCACTTTCAAGATCGGATTCAGCTTTATTTCCTTGTATTTTAAGTGCAATGTCCTGTAATTTATACTCTAATTCCGATTGTTCAAAGTTCTTGTGTTAGGTTTATTCATGGCATAAGAAAATATGAACACATTTCGGAAAAAAAATTAGAAACTAAATGGAACAACATAAGAAACATTCAAAATTTCTGCGATCACCTTATTTAATAAAATTGTTACACAAAAGAGACCTACCTACCTTTATAAACAAAAATAAATTTCGAACAGAAGTTATTAATATTAGATCCAAACTCCTCATCACTCCTCCTATCCATAAAACCACCATTTATGGAAGGAGTTTCAGCTACCAAATTGCTAAGGACATCCCTTAGAAGTTTCTGGGGCTGACGGAACTCCCATTTAAGAAGACAATTGAATATTTTATTTTAAAAAAACAGCAAGAATGAAATGTCAATTTTTTTATTTAATTGATTGGACCATTCAACTCGTTCATTATTTCAATTGTAATTTTTTTTTGTTTCTTTGTAAGGTTGAGTGGAAGAGCACGCAGTATGAACTGCGCCTTTTGGTTAAACCAATAAAAACAATCATTATTATTATTATTATTAGTAATTATATTTCGCCGAAAAACACATCTTACAAGTAAGGTTATGCCCCTTATTTAGGTTTTTCAGTAATTTTTTAGTGATTTAACTGTGTTATACAAACAACATGAGTTCTGATTTAGTGAAACGACATTTAGTATGCAAATGCCCTAAATTTGAATCCTCTCACAAATTCAAGATTATGATGATACTGTAGAAAAACCTATTATACAGGTCCGAACCCACAGCAGTTTCAAAATACACATAACCCTTCGTTAGATTTAGTAACATAATGGTACATCACACAATTAAATATCAAGTCTGGACCTGAATACTACGTTTTTGCACGTTATTAACTTCAAGCTGGTGTGGAATATCAAATTTAATGGAATCGCACATTTAAACTATAGTCTAATGATATTAGGCGAAAATACCCCTGCTTTGCGAAATAAGTCTGGTTTTATTGATGACAATTGTTCAAGGGGGTACTTAAAACATGGACGCATAGAATAGGTACACCAATTTTTGTGGGAAAACTTGATTCGACAACCAAGAATGAGAAAACGTGTTCTTTGGGATTCAATCGAAAGTGTTGTCAGGAACCAAAAAACTCATCAAATAAGTTTATAGGTATTTATGAGACCATATCTAAGCAGATCCGACCTTATAGTAAAAAAGTTATGGCCGAAAACCGAGGCAAAATGCAGATTTTGGCACTTGTTGCTAATGTGACGAGAATTTCACGCAGCTACTTGAAATTCTTCAAATCCGTAGGCTTCATACTTCTGAATGACCACAACAAAATTGGAGTCGATTGGTCAAGTAGCTTTTGAGAATTTATAATTGTTTATCCCAAAACACCTGTCTTTCGGCCATCACTTTACCGCCGACATGAATCACAAATCATTCCGAAATAATTGTTATTTTTATGCGAATAACGAAGGTTTATATTGTTGTTGATGAAATGAGCATCTACGTTCAACAGTAACTTAATAAATACAAAAACTGTGGGTTAGCTCACTTAATTTTATAAGCATCCTATGCGGCTCCTAGAGGTACCTAATTTGACCGTATCGAAAACTACAGCGTATTATGACAACCAAAATTTCTAATGTCTTTCATTATTGTTTGTCAATAATTTTAACATCTAAGATCTAGGTTTTCATAAATGATCTGCTATGATCCGTCATAGTGCTTCTGGAATTTTAACAAAGTAATATAATATATATATATATAAACAATCATGCAATAAAAGAACAAATAATGTGAAAAAGCATTTATTTCTCCAAATTTAAAAAAATAAAAGAAAAAAGGAGCTTTGTGGATTCGTATCTGCGGTTATACAATCGTATCTTGGTTTACTGGATCTTTATACCCCTACACTGGAAGCTGACAAATGTCAAGCGAATGTTGCAGGCATATCAAATCTGTTATAAACAATTAGAATACTCTTGAAAATTATACAAGATACAATACTGAAACTTAATGTGTTAGGGACTAATACGGAGCATTTTGCTTAACTTTTCAGACGGTCAGTTCGCTACAATTGGTTGATATTTATCTACTATTTTTTCGTTTTTTTCGAGCTCAGTTTCCAACATCTTGAGCTCGCAGCCGTTTTAATCGTACGAGATTTCGAAAACTGATGTACTAATACTTTTTAGAAAAAGTAAAGAAACTGGATTACGTGACCTATTTATTTGGCAAAGTCATCAAGAATGCAGAAATTTAGTACACGCAATTTTGTTGTGGTTATTTAGACGTATATCTAAAGCCTATGGATTTTAAGAATTTCAAGTGGGTGTGTGAAATCTTATCAAAAGAGTTTTTTCGTTCCTGCCAACACTTTCGATTGATTCCCAAAAAACCCGTTTCCTCATTCTTTGTTATCGAATAAAAAGTTTCCCCACAAAACTTGGTGTTTCCATTTTATGCGTCTATGTTTTAAATATCCCTTTCAATAACTTGCATCAATAAAACCAGACTTTACAATTATTTTGCAAACCATGGGAATTTTCGTCTGATATGATTAGACGAATAGCAAACAAACGTGGAATCAACTATTTACACACTAAAAAGTACCTAGTCTCCAATATGACATTTCGTCGGGTTTTTTGACGTTTTTTTTTTTGTTTTTTGTATAATAGTTGTGCCGTTGTCCATTGTTGGCAGCAAGCCCAAAATTCCAGATCTTTATTTTCAAAAATTCTGACAATATTACCCATCACTCTTAAATTCACTGAGAGGAAATATTTTCTTTCTCTGGCAATATGTTCACTAAAAAATCAAGGACTAATTCTTCAGTCTATTCAAAGGTTGCTTTGTCCTTAAATCGTTTTCGAAAAACGCCTCCGTTTCGAAGGTACATGGCAAATAAAAATTTTGAAAACGTAACGTATCGCAACACTTCATTGTTATTATATTTGTGTTTTTGTCACGCGAATAGGGTGGTAAAAAAAGAGTACATAGTAAAAACTTAGCTTTAAAAAACCCAAAAGTATTTTTTTCCTTACGGAACCACCTGTATTTATAATTTACACTGTAAAACAATAAAAATATAGCTTACTATAAGGTTGCCGCAAGATAGTGGTTTCTGAAATGTTTGGAAATTTTTCATTTGCAAAAATGCTCCGTAAGGGCAAGGATACAAATATGGTAAAATAAGGTGATTATTTATTGCCTAACGGCAATTTTTCGCCATATTTTGATCAGTTATTGGCAGTGGCCTCTTCGTTGGTACCTCCACGGACTGCCTAGTCGAGCTAGGGGTATTCTTCATGTTCGTGCGAACCAGCTTTCATACAAGGTGTCAATATGTTATGGAGAACTATCTTATTCATATTCGTTTATGTAACCAAATATTAGAGAACATAAGAGGTACCATACAATGAAAACAAACTACGAAAATAGTACGAGTGTAAATTATTTTACATTAAACAGCTTTTATAGCTATTCATATGCCGAAACGTTCGCTAGAATTGTTCCATCCGACTTTCCTGCTCAAGTGTGAGAGTGAGACCTTTATTAAGGTAGTGTATAGTCATGCTGTTTCTACTTGTTCCAGGGACTAGGGCAGTTTGCTGAAATGTAAGTGCATTTAGGGTTTTCTTATTGGTGTAGGGTTTTCAGCCGAACAGAGCGAGAGATGAGAGATTGATATACCAACTGGCTGTATAAGGTTCAACTCCCTTATACAACCAGTTTGTTAGTGTG
The DNA here is from genome assembly GCA_963669975.1 of Acanthoscelides obtectus. Taxonomy (NCBI): domain Eukaryota; kingdom Metazoa; phylum Arthropoda; class Insecta; order Coleoptera; family Chrysomelidae; genus Acanthoscelides; species Acanthoscelides obtectus. The sequence goes on from CAVLJG010000008.1 coordinate 40,935,056, forward strand.
AATTGAGACATTTGGCGAAAGAGGTTGACTAGCCCCTTTATCCTCGGTAGGCTGTCGATTATGTCTTGAATTTATCGGTTCATTGCACATAGCTCCGAGAAAATTTGGGTCCATGAGCGTCAGGATAGAATTGGAAGGGGCGTCTTCAATGTTCCTTCGGTTTCTACACTACCTTAGGATAGCTGGACACAACAAGCGATGAAAGGGCGGAGGGCTTTTTTGGTCTGTAGAACCATCGTCTTTTTCGGGGTTGGAAGAAGACTTTGGGGAGCCGGATCTTGACTTGTAAGATCGATCGACTTCATCGATCTATCTCGCTTGTCGCTACTGACTAATTTTGCCCAATGCGAAGAGCGAGCATGGTTGACAAATGTGGCGGACGACCCCTCATACTGCCCTCCTCAGACAGGGTGCCCCACTTAGATAGTTAGGGATCACTAGGAAAAAGCGTCAGTTCAGTTGAGAAGTTAGGAAAAATATAACGGTTGCAAATTTTAAAAGTAGAGAGAATCGGAATTGTCATGTACGACATAAGCTTCAACAAAAAGGTTTGCATCATAGAACTCCAATCAAGTGGTCGGGAGTAGCGAGTAGCTAGGGAAATGTTAGGGAATTTTTTTGGGCACTCTGAGATGTGGGGGCACGTCAAGAGAAAGAGACAACTCTTCACCTTGCCTTGCTGCGAAAAAGCAGGGGCACATCGAGAGATTCAGACACATAGTATGCTCTTGCGCAGAGCATGCAGGAGCACAGGGTCAACAGGAGTTTGCTGAAATGTAAGTGCATTTAGGGTTTTCTTATTGGTGTAGGGTTTTCAGCCGAACAGAGCGAGAGATGAGGGATTGATAAACCTACTGGCTGTATAAGGTTCAACACCCTTATACAACCAGTTTGTTAGTGTGAATTGAGACATTTGGCGAAAGAGGTTGACTAGCCCCTTTATCCTCGGTAGGCTGTCGATTATGTCTGGAATTTATCGGTTCATTGCACATAGCTCCGAGAAAATTTGGGTCCATGAGCGACAGGATAGAATTGAAAGGGACGTCTTCAATGTTCCTTCGGTTTCTACACTACCTTAGGATAGCTGGACACAACAAGCGATGAAAGGGCGGAGGGCTTTTTTGGTCTGTGGAACCATCGTCTTTTTCGGGATTGGAAGAAGACTTTGGGGAGCCGGATCTTGACTTGTAAGATCGATCGACTTCATCGATCTATCTCGCTTGTCGCTACTGACTAATTTTTCCCAATGCGAAGAGCGAGCATGGTTGACAAATGTGGCGGACGACCCCTCATACTGCCCTCCTCAGACAGGGTGCCCCACTTAGATAGTTAGGGAACACTAGGAAAAAGCGTCAGTTCAGTTGAGAAGTTAGGAAAAATATAACGGTTGCAAATTTTAAAAGTAGAGAGAATCGGAATTGTCATGTACGACATAAGCTTCAACAAAAAGGTTTGCATCATAGAACTCCAATCAAGTGGTCGGGAGTAGCGAGTAGCTAGGGAAATGTTAGGGAATTTTTTTGGGCACTCTGAGATGTGGGGGCACGTCAAGAGAAAGAGACAACTCTTCACCTTGCCTTGCTGCGAAAAAGCAGGGGCACATCCAGAGATTCAGACACATACTATAGTATGCTCTTGCGCAGAGCATGCAGGAGCACAGGGACAGCAGGAGTTTGCTGAAATGTAAGTGCATTTAGGGTTTTCTTATTGATGTAGGGTTTTCAGCCGAACAGAGCGAGAGATGAGGGATTGATGAACCTACTGGCTGTATAAGGTTCAACTCCCTTATACAACCAGTTTGTTAGTGTGAATTGAGACATTTGGCGAAAGAGGTTGACTAGCCCCTTTATCCTCGGTAGGCTGTCGATTATGTCTTGAATTTATCGGGGCATTGCACATAGCTTCGAAAAAATGTAGGTCCATGATCGACAGGATAGAATTGGAAGGGGCGTCTTCAATGTTCCTTCGGTTTCTACACTACCTTAGGATAGCTGGACAGAACAAGCGATGAAAGGGCGGAGGGCTTTTTTGGTCTGTAGAACCATCGTCTTTTTCGGGGTTGGAAGAAGACTTTGGGGAGCCGGATCTTGACTTGTAAGATCGATCGACTTCATCGATCTATCTCGCTTGTCGCTACTGACTAATTTGGCCTAATCCGAATAGCGAGCATGGTTGACGAATGCGTCGGACGACTCTTGATGCTGCCCCGCCCCCCCATCATGCCGTTGCAGAGGCGGGAAAGTTAAGGAAGGAATTCCCCTGGGTCCATGGCCGAGCTGTTAAACAGGGATCCAGAATTTAAAAGGATACTGCTAAGTATCAATATAGTGTATTTCATAGGTCTGTTGTCTATGATTATTTATGCTTTAAAATCGTAGCGCAAGGGTTTTTCTTAGTTTTTTTGAACTTTTCGGTGAGAGTGAGGACATTCCGTATTTCAGGAATGGTGATGAACTATGCTAAATATTAATGATAACGATATATTATAATTTTAAATTACATTTGGTATTTACCATTTCTATTAGGTACAAATTTTACGAATATCTACTTTTAGCTAAGAAGTGATTGGACATATTTATACATATTTTACAGAATTGTTGTCCGAAAACGTTCAGGCTTCCTTCCAGAATCGTAGCCCAAATATATTCATCAAGCTTTGGAGGGAGGACACTCCCCATTTCAGAAATGGCACAGGTTATAGACACTCCCGAGCGTTATAAAAAAGCTGTTGCAAATAATGTTCTGCCTTGATAGCTGGATGAATGTTGGTGGATAAAGATAGAGATTGAATAGGAACTATAGAAAATCGTTTAAAGTCCCGATTTGTAGTATGCTACAATACATGAAAACAGCAATCAACGAATATCTAGCATTTTTACAGGGTAAGCATTGGAGAGTATGGGATCAAGGAGGTTGGTTTTAAACTTGACGAACCACTAGACAGGTTGAAGATCTTGGAATCGTTCCCAAGAGATATATCTTCAAAACTTACCTTAAGAAGATTAAAAGATTTCCACTCAAACTATACTCGTATTTATGCTACTATCCATGAAATAAAGAATCAACCTACTTGATGTTTCAAAATAAGCAGGGGTATTATTTAAATGGGAGTACTTATGTGAACTTTCTTTGTAGATAAACCTGTGGATAATAGTAGTATGGTTTAATATCCATATATTTATGAAGCTTTGCGAAATATTTACAGCCAGGTTACAAGCAAAAGCTTCTAAAAATGTTCACGATTTTCATTCAGGGACATATTTGGGAAGCTAACATTCCAAAAATTATACTTCCTCACCCTCTTGAATATGATCACAGGCTGGTACATGCAGAATGAACATCAATTGAAATGATAATCGAAATAATAAAGAGGCATTTTCGTGTGGTTAATCATTTCCGAAGAGATGACTTGCAAAACACGTGGCTGACGTAAAATCGTCCAGTGTTTTTCAGAGATGAGATATGTGAAAAGTTCAGGTTTCATAAGTGTGTCCGTAGATGCTAAGTAGCCAGATAAGAAGGTAGTAGTAGTAGTGGTAGTAGTAGTAGTAGTAGTAGTAGTAGTAGTAGTAATAGTCGTATTTCTGGTAATACTTAGTGATAGAGAGGCTAGTAGTAGATCATTACAGGTATGAGGCAGGCTGTGGCCCCACAATGGTCTCCAAACCTATATTTATTATTATACGTTTTTTTTTTGTTAAATTTGGTATTCACTATTTTTATTTTACTATCGACATCTGGATAAAACACCTTTATTGAGAAAATATATTTACAAGCAAAATGGGTTACCATAATTCTTATTTTTACGTATTTCAAAGGTCTGTTGTCTATGATCATTTAACTTTTAAAATCGTAGCGCAAGTGTTTTTCTTAGTTTGTTTCAGCTTTTAGGTGATAATAAGAACGTTTCGTATTTCATCAATGGTGATGAACAATGATAAATGATGATGATAATGATATATTATAATTTTAATTTTAGCTTACATTTAGTATTTACTATTTCTATTAGGTACATATTTTACTAACATGTCTATTTTTAGCTAAAATGTGATAATACATTCCGTATTTTTACGTATTTTACAAAACTGCTGTTCAAAAACTTCCAGGCTTTCTTTCAGAATCATAGCTCAAATATTTTCATCAAGCTTTGGAGGGGGACACCCCCAACTTAGGAATTGCATACGCTGTAGACACTCCTGAGCGTGATAAACGTGAGATAATGAATACTGATGATAATGATTTGTACAGGGAACTGTTCCAAAAACTGTTCTGCCTGGATAGCTAGATGAATGTTTTATTGGGCATACACGAGCCGGGTGGATGTTGAATAGGAACAATAGGATCATGTTAACAATGTTTAAAGACCCGATTTATAGTATGCTGCAATACATGAAAACAAACGAACATCAAAATTTTCAAAGGGTAAGCATCAAGAAGGTTGGTTTTGAACTTCATGAACCACCGAAGAATAGATAGAACTGTTAAGGATCTTGGAAACGTGCCCTAGAGATGCATTTTCTAAACTTACCCTAAGAAGACCAAAAGCATTCCACTCAAACTATACTTAAATAAATAAATACAGAGCCAACCTACTTGATGTTTCAAAATAGCAGAGGTGTTATTTAAATGGGAATACTTATGTGAACTCTCTTTGTAGATAAATCTGTGGATAATAGTAGTATGGTCGACAATCAATATATAGATGAAGTTTTACGAAATACAGTCAGGTTCCAAACAAAAGCTTCTAAAAATGTCCATACCACTTTTGAAATTCAGAAGGCATTAAAGGAAATAATTGGGAAACTAACACGACGAGGCAAAAAGTTATATGGATATCAACTAAATTGATAATCGAAATAATTGACAGGTATTTTTACATAATCTTGAGCTTACTTATTCTTCATGTTTCACTGACGTCTTACCCGATAAGTCAGTCTTATCAGGAAATCTAACTTCTGAAACCTATTGCAAAAAGCAGCGGTGCCATAAAAGAAACCTTTCAGCAAATCTTATCAGAAAGATGTCAGTGAACTACGAGGGGCGTTTTTAAAGTAAGAACCAATTTCGCATCCTGTAGCGTGACCGTTCAATCTCGGACACTGTTGGCCAGCCTCTCACTACGCCGCTATAAAAAACTCATGGTCCATCAGTTTGGTTGGAAAAATGAACGTTAAAAAAGGGCCAAGAGAATTGTTTCTACTTTCAAATATTTCTTATAAACGCAAAAACTTTGATCTCATTGGAGATACGAGAAAATAATCGTTAAGGAATTTCAAGACATGGAAAAATCACCACGCAACACCTCTACACAGTTTACTAAGGCCCGTATCGTCAGTCGTCCCTACAATTGTAGGGCGCCTTTATGGCCTCCTTGATTGTCATAGTTTTCTACTTCTCCGTGTCAGCGCTCTATTTTGAGGTTATGTCACAAACATCTATTTGCATCAAATTGTGCTTGCTTTTGAGTTATATCATGTTTTATCAGCCTGAAATTTCCTACAATTTAAAAAGAAAACATATCTTCACAATAGGAGAGCGCTGACGCTGACACGGGACAAGTGTAATCTAGAAATTTTTGAAGGAGAGAAAGGACTATGACAATCAAGGAGGCCATAAACGAGCCCTACAATTGTAGGGACGACTGACGATACGGGCCTAAGTACTATCATTTACGGTATGTATTTTGAACTGTTACTTTAGCTCATTACACGGCTAGTTTTTAATCTACCCCTTTCAAAAAACGATTTTTTATAGTTTCACATCAATTTTATATAAAAAATGGTCATTTCTAATGATGTCTTCAATTTTTTCCAAAAAAAAAATAGTGTCGGTCTTTATGCGCTAATGTTTCTTACCAAAACTCATGCTCGCTTATCGCTGTCCTGGGCTATGCTGGTTATGCGGGGTGCCATCTAAAAATCTTAGCATGTTAAAGGACCTTTCATACTATTGTAGTAACACAATGTATAGGGATATAAAAATGAAAAGAAAAACACAGGTGTCACCTGGAAGACACATAAAAAAATATCGTCAAAGTCATTGTACTGAAGAATGTCACAGTTGTTACGGAAACGTTTACAATAAAGACTTTTTTCAACACATGTGGTTTCGATTGACGAAAGAAATTTGGGGGATTATCATAAGTAATATAAGGGCATCTAAATTTTTCCGAAAAAAATCGAAAAAACATATTGTTAAGTAATATTTTAACAAGAAGCATGAGTGCTGGCAACAAAAATCCGAGTCGAAGACGCCAGGAAAAAATTAGATGCCCGAATGGTATTTGAGAAGATTATTTCATGAGTCATATCAGACACATAGCTGACAAAATGTATTGGCAATAAAATCGGAAAAATTGTTTATCGTCGTTTTCTGGTGTTTTAGGAGACCATAATTAGTTGTTATCAAAAAATCATATTGCAATTTTTGGTGACAAGTTTTGCCGCGGGTAAACTCGAAAAAACTGCAGACAGGTGCTGTCATACAATTTTTCCATCTAGAAACCATTTGTTATTCAAAATTGCGCGTTTGTGTTTGGTAGAAATTAAGACGAGGGAAATAGTCGACATGAAAACCACAGGATAAAAGTTTCAGATGCTACAATAACCAAAAACTGGTCTTGACTTGTAAATGTTTATGGTGACTGTGTTAAAAATGAAAAAAATGATCATATTTTAAATTGTAATACTGTTTACATTCATAAATAAAATTTCTCCCACTCGAATACAAAACGGTTCTTACTTTAAAAATTGACACTCGTAGAAACCGTTACTTCAATGCCACCTTTTTTTTTCAGGTAAATAACTGTGGCATGCTGGTGGATTATAGATTTTCGATTTTCCAAATGAGCCCAGAATTGTGGAACGACTTGATTTTTCTTCACCTGATACAATTACTCTGAGCAGTGACGGCCGAGGTTTTCTAGGGGTTTCCCTCGCCCAAGTGCGAATGCAGTCACCAAAAACCATATTCCCCTAATAAATAGTAGGGAGGATGAAAATCATAGTTCTCCTATTAATGATCATGTAATTTGAGATCAAATAGATATTAAATATATTTATATAGTAAAACTTTGTTTTTTTTTTCATAAAAGAAATAGGCATGGAATATTTTATTCTCGTAAAGCCCTGTTCGTACAGGTGTCGTCACCTGTCAGTGCCAGTGTCCAGGGTCTTGCCACACAAATTCCGCTCATTCTGCTACGCTATATAGACTAAATTCACATGACCGGATCCCAAACACAGCCACCGACAGGTCACCGACCACCAGCGTCGCCAACCCCATCCGAGAGAATAACTGTATATGAGCTTGGAAAAAACTGCAGTTAACTGTAGAATATTATTACAAAAACTGTGGTTGAGTTCACATTCTCGACTTACTCATTTTTTCAATTTTAGGACATTATACCACTAAAAACTGAAATGCTTTAAGCGCGGTTTAAATAACCTCTATCGTACGTATTTTGGGTTGCCAAAGCCGAATCTAAAGTTATTTCATATGTATCTAATCCCGTTGAACATGTAGATCTATTTTGCGAAAAATTGCAAAACTGTAAGTTTTTGCAACTTTTGGGTGCTAAAAATCCATTTATCTTATCGATGGCTATCGAAGCTTTGTATAACAAGGTAATTTGGGTGACTTACAAGTCGTGACCAACAATGAAACATCATACACACGACCGCATTATAAGAGGGGTCTTCTATGTAACATTTTTTCCTTGAGGCTTCATTAAAATGATACGGGGTGTTGAAGTTTAAAAATAAAAAAACATTTTTTAATACCTTCAAAACCGTTAACTGGAATGAACTAAAATTTGGTATGTGGATTTACCTAAGTATTGTCCACATTCAAAAGTCCTTACTTAAAATTAAGCGCACGAGTGGCGGAGATACAGGGGATTAGTAGCATTATTTTTCAAAATAAAAACAGTACCCCACTGTTTTTTTTTTCGAAACGCGCAATAACTCGAACTTTACCTTCAATTTGCTACAAGGAATTACTATTGTGTTTTTTCCTAGAGTGCATTGTTTTCGTAAAATAAAAAAAACGAATTAGATAAAGCTTTATTCCAATAAATAATGTTCAAAAATACTACCATTCTGACGGATAAAGGTGCGGCATCTTTTCCGCAAAATTTGTTGCGGATTGAATTTGATGAAACGCATTATCTATTCGTTCTTGTAACTGATCAACAGTATTAACTTGTTCACCATACACTAGTTGTTTAAAAGCGCCCCACAAAAAGAAATGCAGTGGGTTCAAACCAGGAGACCTCGCAGGCCAATGTACGGGTCCGTTTCTGCAAGTCTAAAATGATTATCTAACCATGTGGTTATGTCACGACGAACATGCGGTGATGCACCATCCTGCTGATACCACATTTGTACTCTCGTTGCTGACGGAACATCATCTAACACATTTTCTATTTAATTCTCTAGAAAAGCTAAGTATGAGTTTGCATTTAAACGTTATGGCAATACGTGCGTAAACAGTTGGCTATTGAAAATGCCGCACTAGATATTTCTAGAAAACCTGTGTTGAATCGAGTGGATTCTTACAGAACGGAGATATGTTTATTATGAGAATTAAAGGTTCCACTCCTCGTAAAAAGCGATTCATCTGACCACAAAACCAAATCAATAAAATCTGCATTATGATTATGTATTTGCAGTAACTACTCACAGAAATTTCGCCGTTGTGCTTCGTCGCCGGGTTGCAGACATTGTACATTTTGACGATGTAAAAGTTTCCAGATTTAAAATTCTCCACGCAAGACTTTGGAAACATGGTAACTGGGCTGCAGTCGGCCTAGTACTTGTACTAGCATCATCCAACGCCAGCTTAATCACGTTGTACCTCTTGAACAGTATGCCGGGCAGCGTGGCCTCTAACCCCGGAAGTTTGGCAATTCCATATTGAAGAAGTCTTATAAATGAACGCGTAAAAACCTTTGGGGTGGGTTGGCGTCTGTTAGGAAATCTACGTTGATACTGCCAAGAAGCCTCTAAAGCACTTCCATGATAGAACCCGTATTCAAAAATAATATCTGCGTACTCATTATTGCTAAATTCCATTTCACAACACTCAAAAATGGAAAAAAGAGACTTCGACTTGATTTTTACAAAAAAAAAAATGGCAGTAGTAACGATAACAACCGTGTAACACATAACTTTGACAAACTATCTTCCAAGAAACGTAAGATGGCATCAAGGCCCCCTATTTCATTTTGAAGCTAATTGTAATTCAGCTCTTCATGAATGATCTAATTTGTTTTATTTTTATTTTTACGAAAACAGTGTACTCTGGAAAAAAACAACAGTAATTATTTGTAACAAATTGAAGGTAAAAACAGTGGCGCACTATTTATATTTAGAAACATAATTTTACTAATCCCCTATATCTCCGCCACTGGTGGACGTTAATGTTAAGTAAAGACTTTTTAACGTGGACAATACTTTCAGTTGACGGTTTTGAAGATATATGAAAAAAATGTTTTTTATTTTTAAACTTGAACACCCCGTATCTTTTTAAACCCCGAGGAAAAAATCTTACATAGAACATAGAAGACCTCCTGAAAATACGATCCTGTGTACGATGTTTCATTTTTGGTCCCGACATAGTGAAAAATTCTACAGTTTCCTCGGATCCGATTTGGGATGAAAAATTGGTAGTGAATCCTAGAACTGATTTGACATCGAATTCAGAATACATATAAGCAACTGATTTACCTAGAAAACAAGCTGCCAGAGCTGGAGGTTTTTTATTAGTCGTTTTTAGCGACACAAAAAAGCGGATTATAAGAATGGTCAGACGTCAGTGATATTATATCATGATATCCACTGAATCAAACCAGTGTCTTGATGCCTACTGCAACCAACATAACAAAGCGTATGTTTTGTAAACGCTAGAGCTAGTGACAGTGGCGGACCGCAACCAACATTACAAAGCGTAACCAACATCACAGAAGGCAACCAGCATTACAGAGAGTATGTTTTGTAAATGCTAGTGCTAGTGACAGTGGCGGACCGCCACCAACATTGCAGAGCGCAACCGGCATTACAGATAATGTGTTTTGTAAATGCTCGAGCTAGTCACAGTGGCGGACTGCAACCAACATTACAGAGCGCAACCAGCATTACAGAGTATGTTTTGTAAATGCTAGAGCTGGTCACAGTGGCGGACCGCAACCAACATTACAGAGCGCAACCAACATCACAGAAGGCAACCAGCATTACAGAGATTATGTTTTGTAAATGCTAGAGCTAGTGACAGTGGCGGACTGCAACCAATATTACAGAGCATGTTTTGTAAATGCTAGAGCTAGTCACAGTGGCGGATCGCAACCAACATTACAGAGTGCAACCAACATCACAGAAGGCAACCAGCATTACAGAGATTATGTTTTGTAAATGCTACAGTATATTCAGATAAGAGATAGACCGGATGTAAACAAAAGGTTCGGGTGATTTTCACGCTAACGCCGCCGTCTCGACGTAAAACAGGAGCCCTCATTGGTCAATTCGCAATTAAATGCCTATGCCGAGCGGCAGAGCAGTCGTATCAAGGCAGAGTCACATTCAGGTTCAGACGTGTTACGTATGTCGTGTGCATCATTGCAATTTGATATTTCTTTGGACGTTTTCGTTTGTTATCTTATTAAGTGGTTGAGTTTGTCGTTGTTATTGTTATACCTTGTTATTGATTGTTATTGTTATCAACTGCTTGCGCAAAATGCCCAGTAGTACAGATACAACCGATGAAGTTGTAAACTCCTGTAGTCCACCTAGGAAACGCTCTAAAAAAAGACACCTGAGTGCAGAAATGAAAGAGGTCATTTTGAATATATATAAGATCGAGCGCGAGGAGAACGAGGCATCAACCATCAAAGAAATTGTTGTGAAGGTTTCTCACAAAGTTGGGGTGTGTCGCGCATCAGTGTTTAATGTGTTAAGACAATACAAAAAAAATCACACCTTTTCTGAGCCAATGACCAGTAAACATCGCAAAAGTATTGTTAAATCATTGGATGAAGCTGATAAGCATGCGATTAGGAGGAAAGTGCATGAATTCTTCTTTAGGAATGAAATACCTACTATAGATAAAGTACTGCAGGAGGTAAATGGAGATACAACGTTGCCAAATTTCAAACGATCAACTTTCCATGCGTTACTGAAGCATTTAAATTTCTAATGGAAAAAACGGGGTCGTAATAGTTTACTACTGGATAGAGAAGAAATTGTGCTATGGAGGAGGAATCAAAACAGGAAGATTTATTACCTTGATGAAACGTGGGTAAACGCAGGACACACTACAAGTAAAGTATGGGTTGATGATTCTGTAACTTCATCCAGGAGGGCCTTTCTAGATGGACTGTCCACCGGATTAAAAAATCCAGCAGGTAAATACGAGTAATAGACAACAATCGGATGTTTTTCAAACCTTGGAAACAAGGTTCTAAACATTAATTCCAGGGGGCAGATAAAACATATTACAAGTAACAAAACTTTTATAACTTTCGATAAAATGCGTGGATAATTTATTGTCATTTTCATTTGTTAGAACTTTTTTAAGCCATGTTTTTATGTGTTTTCGATATTTCAATAATTTTTTAATATAATCTTAAAATATTTCGAATATTATAAACTTAAAAAAAGTTACTAATTTTTATATTGTGTACCGTTCCTAATATTTCTAATCATTTTAATTCATACTTTAAGCTTTATAAAGTTATAATTTGTTAATATTAATATTTGCGCGTATTTCAGGTTCCTGATCATTCATTTTTTAAAGGTTTATAACTTTAAATTGTGAAGCGCTGAGTAATCATACGACGTTCAATATTCTTTCTTTCAATATGACTAAATAATCCCAATTATAGCAATCTGATACTCATGTCTCAATGTTTTTTCGCTGAATGTGATGAAAACATTTGAAAAAGGTTCGCTTATTGAAATAAATCTACACCAGTTAGTACTTCGATTTCCAGGTAAAGGGAAAAGGCTCATTACCTGCCATATTGGCAGTGAGGATGGATTTGTTGTTGACGGTCTTTGGTGCTTTGAGTCTAAGAAAACTGGAGATTACAACGAGGAAATGAATGGCGAATCGTTTGAACAGTGGTTTTCAAAAATTTTACCGAACTTAGAGGAAAACGCAGTTGTGTTGGATAATGCGCCTTATCATTCTCGAAGAATGGAGAAGGTCCCAACAACGGCTTCAAGGAAAGTTGATGTTCAAAATTGGCTCCGCTCGAAAAATATCAACTTTGAAGAAGCAATGCTGAAAGTACAATTATTAAGAATTGTCAAGGATCACAAGGCGGAATATAAAAAATACGCCATTGACGAAATGGCAGCAATTGAAAATAAAACTGTGCTCCGTTTACCTCCATACCATTGCGAGCTCAATCCCATTGAGCTCATATGGGCAGAGGTTAAAAATTATATAGCTAAGCACAATACAACTTTTAAATTTTGTGACCTCAAAGGACTTTTCAAAGAAGCACTAGAATTAATAACAGCGCAAAAATGGGAAAACTGTATTAAGCACGTGAAAGACAAAGTTGAAAAGAGAATGTGGGAACTGGACAATATTTTAGAGGAACAAGTCGAGCCATTCATTATTGACGTTGGTGCTTCAGGCAGTAGCGATGATGAAAGCTCATCAAGCTCATCTTTCCAATAAAAGATGTCGTTCATCAAATTCGGTAAGTTATAAGTAATTATAAAGCTACTGTATTTTTTAATTAATTATTGACATTTTTGAACCCATTTTGGCAAAACCTATTCAAGAATCTACTTTCTGACAATGTTCAACCATGCACATTTTTTTACGTTTTGAACATTTTAATTTGGTTACATATTTACCTAGAAATCAAAAAATATACTAATCAATATTCTAAAAGCAATTTTAAGAGATATACGATTATTTTTAATTTAGGCTAATTTAAACGCCATTTTGAGATTATATTCGACTGTATTTCACCAAACATCAGGCGGCATCCGAAGCTGGAAATCGAAGCGAAAATTTTGAAACCCTTATGTATATTTACATCATTATATATTTCTTACCCCACCCCCACATGATCCTATATCCATCACCAATCGTATACACATCGAATTGTGCTAATTTACTACAAAGTTACGCAAAGCAGCAACTACTATCTAAAATATGTACTGCGTGACTCTTAATACGTCCCTGCCGAATGTTACAGCGTTCGATGATCACGTGGTCTTGTTTATGTCCGGTCTATCTCTTATCTGAATATACTGTAGTCGCGAAAATTTTCGAAAAAAAAAATAGAGGCAAAACACTTGGGGTGGGAGTTGTGGAGAATGTATCTCAATTTTTTAATGTTAATGACGCCATTTTTTTATTAAATTATTAATTTCTCAACAAAACAAATATTCCTAGTAGCAGCATCAGTTGTATCAGATCGTATCCAGATATGCAATGCGAGACCAATTTAAATGAATCAGTACAGGACGCATCGAGTTGGCCATATCGCGGCCAATGTACCGCACACTAATCGTAATTAGCCAATAATATCGCCCGATTCCGATTGCGGAACGACCAACGATCAGTGGACGCAATGTTAACAAGTCCATGTAGGATGCGCGTTTTCATACATGGAGGACTTATGAACAAACGCGCTACATTTTAATAGGGTAGTTCAAAAGCTGCTAACTCAAAACGCGGCGATTATACACGAATTGTTCTCGATTGTTTTAATTTACATAATATGATTATATCTATTACATAACGTCAATGTGGATGCAGTGGATGTGGAACATAATTCAGACAGCTTGGTTGATGCGGCATACATTTCAATATAGATCTGAATGGACATACATATTGTATGATTGTATGAGACTATGTATGTATTACACAAGCATTTATGTTTTAGATTGGATGGTGCAATTTCCCAGCTATTGTATAGGCCCCTTCCCTTTTTGTTCAAATTACCATATAATTGGTAAACTGCCAAATATCTGTCGCCATTCATTGTCTGTCCATATAACTGGCAAAAAATATAAAGACAAGTACTTACATACATATTATGTAAATGTTACCAAAAATTTAAAACTTGTTGAAATATTAGATAAATGATCTTATAAATCATAGATGCTTTCCATAATAGCTTATAACATTTCCGAATTTTGGAGCTTCTCTAATTTTATGATCATAACGTTCGTGTAACTTGCACCCGCCAGTATTATTTTCAATGTTCTGTGGTTTTAACTGTATGATTGTTTTTTTTAAATAAAATTTTAGTAGCTCGTGTACCCATTTCGATATTTAAAGAACAATATGTTATGAGATCGTAACTGATAATTTTGTGAAAATTCATCCATGTTCGGCACAGTAAAAACAGAGAAATTGAATCCATAACATTACTATATAGGTTTTTGATTTTTCTACTTTCACTTCATAATGCATTATTATAAAAAGATAATATTGCTTATATAAAACAAAATGTATCATATAAGAAAGTAACAATGTTTTCTAGATTAGAAAAATATTTTTTGATCTTTTGAAAAGTAGCCAAATATTGAATATACACGAATGTGCAAAAAATTAAGTGCAACTGATATCTACAGATAACGCATTATTCATGAGATTACCAATGGTTCTCTGGTTACATAACCACTTTATAGATGATTTGAACATACCTTAAGATTAGTCGGTTACAAAGTACGAATATATAAAAAAGCTAGGCAGTAAGTATCCAAAACTTAGGAGTATCCAAAATATGTGAGCGTTACTGACTATACGACACGGTACAAACATTCACAAAGTCACAATCACACATTCACACATCAGTTTCACAGAAGTGTAACTGAAAAGTAGCTTCGTCGCCCGGAGCTCCGGATGTTCCGGTAAGTCCGGCGGATCGCGTCGATCCGGACGCGAATCACGTGACGTAGTTTGCAGCTGCTGCTGGCGCGCTCGCGAAGCGTCGCCGAGTGACGGTTGGACGTCGGGAGCGTCGCGACGGCCGTCGGCAGCGTCCGAGTTGAACGCTGAACGGCGCATACGCCGCCGTCTGCAATGTTTTTCCATATGTGGGGTATGTTGAGGAATCTGGAAGAAAACTCACTGTCACAACACGACTACAAACTTCCTCTCTGCAACTCCAAGCCAACGTAGCTCAGATTTCCACGGCACCTAAGGAATCAGACCAAAATCAAGATGTCGGTTCGCGTCCGAGACCGACACGGGAAACCACGAGCTGCGATCGAGACCTATAGATCGAGAGATTGGTAGCATTGGGTTAGTATATAAAATAGACCTCCCACCCTAATTGTGTCGAAGTTCATACATCCAGAACTGGCTGGCCGCTCCTTTATTTATTTACCAGTATATATGTTACCGGCAATCTGTATAATCCGGTATTCTATACAATACCTAGGTAATGTATGGAATACCTAAAACGTGTAGGTAATGTATGGAATATTATTTGTTTTATAATTTGCCTAGGTATTCTATACAATACCGAATGCGCAGCCGGTAATGTACGTAAAAGACGAGAGCAAGGAACGGGTTTTGCTCAAGGGGAAGGGGTGGCTTCCAGCAATATCATCTGCGAAACAGCTACAAGGCAGCTACAAAACAAAACTGGAGGAGTGTCAATAGTGGTTCTGTGCAATTCCTTCCCACGCTGAAGGTTTAAATCCCATAAGAAAATGGACGGGGTAGCACCTAATCCAAAACAGCTAAAGTAAGGTATTACATAAAAAGGGTACTACACCACAAACTGGTGTTTGGAGGTCTAATATCCCAGAATCTGGAAGTCAACGAAACGACGCCCACACCATATATAATAAAGTTGATTTTAAATAATATAACTTTTTTCATTTTATATACGTATGTGTGTCGATTAAATTTTTATTTCTTCTATTTATTTTACACATTGCCTGTAAAACAGCAGGTACTGTTTGCACTCCCTAGGAATTGTATTCATTACCTAGGTAAAGTATGCAATGGATAATAATATTCATAATATTTCATACATTGCCTGTGCAACCCAGGTATTCTATACATTGCCTAGGTATTGTATAGAATACCTGAATTATGCAGATTACCGGTAACCTATACACTATTCGAATGGTTAATTACGGATAGGGACACAGGAGTCAATTTTAAGACATCAAGATGTTCAAAAATAATTCAAAATTACCAGATGACTTAGCCTACTGTTATCTAAAATCTTTTTAAGCTGCGCAAATAACAAAAGAGCAAATCTACAGCGTTTCTTGCACGTTCGTAATTGTTTAATACTACATATATTGGACAGGAAAGCAACGCGTTGGTTCTAGTTACGCTTGAGTAAAAGTATTCTGATTTGGATCGCATTTTAGCATCAGGTACATGAATAAGAATCTTACTAAGTAAATATTCACAATCTATCGCATTATTTAACAGTTTATATAAAAATACACAATCCGTATAGTTTCTGCGCTTCTCCAAGTTATAGAGGTTATATCTGCTAAGTAATACTTCATGCCTCAAGCCAACTTCTGGATACGTACCATCTTCCTTGTACAATAAATATTTCACAAACCGCCTGTAAACACGTTCGATTTTTTTAGAGTGAGCTTCATAAACAGGATACCATATTGTCGAACAGTATTCAAGTTTGGATTGAGCAAATAAATTATATAACAAGATCATTTTATTCACATTACTGAAATCCCAGAATTTCTGATTGTGAAGCCCAAACTTTTATAGGCCTTGCTAACAGCAGCATTAATATGCGAAAAAAGACAGCTACTGTGTAGCTCCCCCAAAGATGGTACCAATGAAAGTTTGGAAAAGCAAAAGGCCGAGATCATACCATTGAGGTATGCTGGAAGAAGGTATAATCTGAATGGAAGTGTTCAACTTTCAAGCATCTGTTTGTAGGATAAGAGATAAAAAAGGTCAAGAATTTACTGGTCAACCCTTGCATAGCTAAACAAAATACCTAGCTTTGAAA